>CM060844.1:5340000-5940000 GCA_030762175.1 Metallyticus violacea
ATTCACAATGTGTTTCCACAAGACAGAGTTATTAGTAGGGATTTGTGGCACCTTCATTCTGCCAATTTAACAGTGTGCTGTTATTATCTCTGGGGAAATTAAAAACGTCGTGTACAAAACCTCAAAGGTAATATTCATCAGGAAATTGTCCGGATTTGAACTACAGCAAATGATGAATAATTTCCTAAAGACTTGCCAGGAGAATGAAGGCAGGCAGTTTCAATACCTCACTTGATAATTTGGTAAGTAATGAGTCTGTTAAATTGGTATGTGTATTGTTGTACGGTTGGTTTTTTGTTGTTTTACCTCTCGCTAATCACAGAAAGCGGGTTGGCCAGTTAACCGGTTAAAGAGCGGCACGGCAAAACAATACGGGGGAAAACAAAACTGATCACAAGGTACTTGCGGGGGTGAGGCTTTACCAGTTTTATCTGAAAACAATGTTATAGAACCGCAACCATGCAACGTGTGTTATGATATAATAGCATTGTGTCTTGTGTTTAAATATGGTAGAATTGTTGTTGGGCCTTCGAGAGAAAGGGATAAAAGCATTACACATTTTAAATGACAGGAAACACCAAAAGAACAACCAGTTTGGGATGCAGAAGTGCCCGGAATAATGTTTCATTCTTCAACCAGATCTTGCACAGTCTCTATTCTCCCATCAAGTGCTGAATGGAATTATTTAGGTATGGACTATGTGCTTGTATCTTGAAGCAGAAATTCTTGTCTAATTGCTTCTGATGGCTATTATAATAATAATTGCATTTAATTTCAGGTACTGTTTAAAAAGATCAAGAATGACATAATAATCGATGGTACCAATATTACAATTATGATCAGGATTTTAATATAATTGTTAGTGTGTGTATATAAGTAATATTCAGACAAGGGTTACATTTCTGAACATCTGTCAAAAAGGCAGACTGTATAACAAAAAGACATGCTGGTCATTTGTCGGAACGGTTAGGTAGAGGACAACAGCCTCTCCTCAAAAGACGGTAGCCTTTTGTTAAGACAAGACTCAGATTACCCTTCGCATATCCTCCAAGACAGGTCTGTCCACACTTTAAACTGGGCGCAGCAAAAAATATGATTTCAATAACAGTATTTGTCATCAAAGGAAAATCCGCACGCTGAAACAGAATTTTAGCTGTTTGCGACAGATTCAAAGGGATGCCGCATGTATGGCCGAAGCGTTCTTTATCGTAGAACCGTAGTAAGCGGATCTGAAATTAAAAGAGTAACGGAATGTCTCGTATTCAAAAGTCGCCGTGTGGGAACACTGATTTTAGAAAGTAAGCGAGCATGTAATAAACAATATTGTGATCCAATAGGGAAATAGAAGTGGACCAAGCTCAATAATATTTAAACGAAATAAAATTTCGCGGGAGAGGGCGGAGATATTGCTAAGGTTATAACCGTCCATTTAATATTACTATAAGGTCTTTACGGCAAAGTGATTAGTGTTATCACAAAGTCGGGTTTCAAACAGTGTGCTCAAGTGTGTAAATTGTGTCTAAAGGTCTCCGAGTGACTTTTAACTTGAGGGTAAATTATACACGCATATAAAACCAGAATTATAACCCAACATGTTCCCAAATTCTTCAATTGTCAAGTAAGTTAAAAGTTCAACTTGAGTCGAAATTTGTATTATTCCTTCCCTAATGACATCACATCATATTCCCCTGAGATTCCTACCCTCTGCTTTGCAATCAGAGAAGTAGGAACATCGAACTCCAGACTTCAAGAGCCCAGGCAACACAAGAAGATCGTTTAATCATCTAATTAACTGTTCAGCATTCAAAAATTAAGAACATAAAATAAATTAAATGAACTAAATTCCAAACTCGACCTCATCATCGATCGTTAGCGAAAACCTCGTAAATGTAGCCTTGAGCATTAAGTGATGTTCATAAGGTCAGTACGAGGCTGGGTGTTGATGAGTTCCCATATCATTGCGGAACAAGTCAGTGAATACCTCTCACGTCCATGTGGGAACCGTTAGTTGAATCGGCTTTCACATCTGAAAAGAGCCTACACCATTGTACTGCAGTCTAATGGCGATGTTGTCTCACTTCATATTTGAAATCTGTAACGGCCTGATCCAAGTTTCTATGTGAGAACTTGATGCTTCCATAGGAGGTTATCCACCAAGGCGAGTTTCATCTCAAAAATTCTTGACAAAAGAATTGTATTGTTGCATTGGCAACATCGACAACAAGTGACTGTGGATTGGAACCTGTCCTGCAGGAACTGCGCCACGATCCTTAAAGCTTAAATTATGGAGATGACGTGATAAAACTAAATTGTTGCAACAATGTGATTTCAATTATTGAAGAAATGTTCTAAACATTCTGATTTGTGGCAAACACAAGTATGAAGGTGACTTGATAAATAATTGGTTTGTTAGTAAAGAGTCGGGTATTAAACTTACTTCATTTTTCTTGCATTTTTTTCTTCATTTGACTTAAGCATGAATTACGGGAACAAATAATATTATCAGGGAACGATATCAGGGAATAGGATGGATGCGGAAGCATTTAAAATCGAATTCGGACAATATCTGCTGATCAAGAGAAGTTCTTTTGCGTCCCAAAAACTTGGAGCTATCATCTTTCCAGGGAATGAAAACATTTCACCTTTTTCGGAGTCAGTTCGCCTCGTGTAGTACACTATTGAGACTTCTGTATAACAATAAATAACGGTTTCGTCTATGGTCACTAAACGCAGTAAAAATCGGTTGGATTCTTCTTAAACATTTCCAAACAATCGGCCTATATTTACATGCGATTTCTCGTTTGCTCCGCCGTTGCTAAATAGCGAACTTTTACTCATTGGCTAGTTAAAACAAAACCATAGACTTTATTGATGATTTCTGGTCTCAAAGTTGATTTTGGAGCTCCAGGCCGTTGTGCGTCTTCCATGCTTGAACACATTTGCCCAAAATAGACAAAATCCTCTCATGAATTTCCTTTGTTTTGTCCTCTTCCAGAAAAAATAATAATGATAATAAAATAAAAACATCACAAAGTCCAATCGAATAATTTTACACTGAAACTCAAACACGTGTGTTAAAACAACTGCCAAATAGCAGTATCTGTATACGTGATTACAAAGTTGCTTTCTATGTAGTCACAAGTCATTCCGATGTCTTTTGATCCAGAGAGCAAACAGCAAAGTTCTTATGTGCAATTCTCCATTATCACCAACACAAAAGTGGTTGCTTCTGCTGGGAAAGTTATGGTCATCTTATTTTCTGATATTCAAGGAATGATTTACCTGCACACACAACTGTAACTGGGAAATACTACCGAGATGTTCTGAAAACTCTGTAAGGTTATATCACACAACTGTACCTGGGTAATACTACAGAGATGTACTGAAAACTCTATAAGGTTATATCACACATAACTGTAACTGGACAATACTACAGAGATGTTCTGAAAACTCTGTAAGGTTATATCACACACAACTGTAACTGGGTAATACTACAGAGATGTACTGAAAACTCTGTAAGGTTATATCACACATAACTGTAACTGGGTAATACTACAGAGATGTACTGAAAACTCTGTAAGGTTATATCACACATAACTGTAACTGGGTAATACTACAGAGATGTAGTGAAAACTCTGCAAGGTTATATCACACATAACTGTAACTGGGTAATACTACAGAGATGTAGTGAAAACTCTGTAAGGTTATATCACACAACTGTAACTGGACAATACTATAGAGATGTACTGAAAACTCTGTAAGGTTATATCACACAACTGTACCTGGGTAATACTACAGAGATGTACTGAAAACTCTGTAAGGTTATATCACACATAACTGTAACTGGGCAATACTACAGAAATGTAGTGAAAACTCTGTAAGGTTATATCACACATAACTGTAACTGGGTAATACTACAGAGATTTACTGAAAACTCTGTAAGGTTATATCACATATAACTGTAACTGGGTAATACTACAGAGATGTACTGAAAACTCTGCAAGGTTATATCACACAGAACTGTAACTGGGCAATACTACAGAGATGTACTGAAAACTCTGTAAGGTTATATCACACAACGTAACTGGGTAATACTACAGAGATGTACTGAAAACTCTGTAAGGTTATATCACACATAACTGTAACTGGGTAATACTACAGAGATGTAGTGAAAACTCTGTAAGGTTATATCACACAACTGTACCTGGGTAATACTACAGAGATGTACTGAAAACTCTGTAAGGTTATATCACACATAACTGTAACTGGGTAATACTACAGAGATGTACTGAAAACTCTGTAAGGTTATATCACACACAACTGTAACTGGGAAATACTACAGAGATGTACTGAAAACTCTGTAAGGTTATATCACACAACTGTAACTGGGCAATACTACAGAGATTTACTGAAAACTCTGTAAGGTTATATCACACACAACTGTAACTGGGAAATACTACAGAGAAGTACTGAAAACTCTGTAAGGTTATATCACACAACTGTAACTGGGCAATACTACATAGATTTACTGAAAACTCTGCAAAACCAAAATGTCATAAGCTGGATAATGCACGGTTGTACATTGCAAATGTCGTTGGTGCATATCGAACAAAATCAATGTGACGCCCAGATTTAGTCCCTTGTGACATTTTCTTTTCTCTAAACTGAAGCACCTTCGCGATTCCATGGAACTGTCGAAAAATGATTTCCACCATGTCTTTGAGAACTTTTTTTAATAGTGTTTAACGCCGGTTTTTACTACTGAGACACCACAGGCGGTGAACAATGGTGATACATAAAAATGAAATGATATATTGGGAAAGGATTATTTTTTAAGGAAGGAAACATTGCAGCCTAAGTTTAGGGTACCTCACCGGTATTTGCCAGTTATGAGGACTGAGGAAAACCTGGAAAAAACCTCAGTCAGGGAGGACGGTCCTGGCGGGATTCGAACCCCAGACCTCCCGCTCACGAGTCCGTGCCTTAACGACTTCGGCCACCGGTGGCGGTCTCTTTGAAGACTGGTACAAATGCTGGGACAGATGCATTGCATCCAACGAAACTATTTTGAGAAATATCATTAAAATTATGGGCTACAGCAAACGTACGTTTCCAAAAAAAATGTATGACCATTCTTTATTGAACAACCTCATACTGTAGAAAAGAAATACTATAAGGAACTTTTAGACTGCTGCCCGTCCCATTTAATAGCTTAGGTATTAGACTGAAAATATACCGCACATAATTGTTTCCTTTACAGGGTGTGCGGCGCGACATCGTGATATGTCATAGAAGTAGGACGTTCTACAGGTAGGGTAAGCAGACACAGCCATATGTTGACAAGTTCCCTAACTGTATGACAAAATGTGAACACACGCGTGTTGTTTTTGCCTGACAACCGGGAGAAATGTGTAGCTTTTTGCCTAAAGACCACGGGGTTTTAAAATACAAGCTCTACATATGGCGATACCGTACACAAAGTCTAATCCTATTTATCTTTATTTTCTTGAACAATAGGTGTTGTTTCATTTTAAAAATGTGCTAGAAATACACTTGTAAAGGTCAATAACAGAGAAAAAAACGAAAGCACAAATGTTTTACGATGATCTTACGAAGTTTTCTGCTGCAACTGACAGTTTCAGACATGAAAGAGCAAAAATTTTGGGACCAATTCATCTCGCAAATAAAATAAACTTACGACGTAAAAGATATTGCTGCGAATATCATAGCAATCTCACAGTTTGGTCTTGTGTTTTGTAAAGACATAGCTGTAATTAATTCTTCAAAAACGTCCGACAGGAATACACAGCCTTCAAGAAGTCATACTGAAGAAAGAAATGTCAGCTTATTGTTGTGTTTAGAAAAAGCAGCGTGTTCTCACAACTTTTTCGGGTGGTAGTTTTACGACATGTTTTCTGCTATACGGACATTGCCCTACCGTGACTACATCCATAATATTTCGGCTGTTGTTGCTTTATCACGCGTGACAAATGTCACAGCCGAGCGCACGATCGTGACGTTTTGTTGACAGGGAAGGGAGAACACGAGAGTTTGTTGTTGGATCATGACACAACCCACTCTACAGTTTCTCTGCATTTGATTAAAAATGGCGAGTATCTTTATTGTGTACATAAACGAGACGATTAGAAATATGACGCAACAACAGGCAGCACATAAATATGAAAGAAATGAGAACAGAAAGAAAGAGAACATGAAATGCAATGAAAAATAGCGATAAAGACGAATAAAGGAAAAAATAAAATGGAAAATTATTGACTGCAACGCGAAAATGAGCAAGAGAAAGAGGAAAATATAATAAACAAAAGGCAAGAAGGAACAGAAAAATAACACCATTGGAAACGTAGAAAGAATACGAAGAAAAGTAAAAACAAAAATGTGGAAAAAACGACAAATTGGAAACGAAAAGACTAGCAGAAAATGAGAAAGGAATAGAAAGAGGATTAGCATATTGACAGAAAAGGCCAGAAGAAATATAAAGAAAAGCGTGTAAAAATAAACAGTAAGACGAAAATGAAAAGAATTAAAATATGAAGAAAAGGCAAGAAGGAAAAGAAAATAGCTGAGGAAGCAGAAGATTAAAGCGATTGAAAACGAAAAAAGAAAAAAGTAAATAAATGGGAAAAGAAGTACAAAAAAAGGACAGTGGGGAGAAGTAGAAAAGAAAGTAAAATGTGAGAACAAAAATTAGAATAAAGAAGAATACGGTTATTAAATAGGGAAGAAATATAATTATGAACAGTAAGACACAAAAAGGGACGAGGAAGGAGAAAGACGAAGTAAAGTAGAGAGAAAACAAGAAAAGGGAAAAATGGTAATGAAGGAAAAAGTATCAGAAATGAATTCAGTGCTGCCAACTGACATACAGACGGGACGGCTCATGAAGGGGGGCTGTAGTACCCCCACTTTATCTTATAATCGTCATTTGAGGGAAAAAACCGTAGTATAGTTACTTGCTTCTCCATTTTGTTTGAGCTCGCTACGAGAAAAATGCGTAACCTAAGCGAATTCTTCAGAACGTTATCACAGGATGCTACAGCAGAGAATGAACCTCCCCCCCCCCAAAAGTAACGCAATTTAATGAAAACATAACTTTCTGGTTTAAAATACTTGCTTTTCCTCTATTCTTATTATTTTATAATGTTAGCTTACGTTTCCAGTTGTACTTACGTCTATAACAACTAGAGCGGAACGTGATTAGCATTTAACTTTAGCCTACGATTGCGAACCGCTGTGTTCTCTCCGCCTACTTATCGTACACTTTACATTGCCGCTTAGGACTTGTACATTGCTCCAGCATTCCTTTAAATTCGGCTTTTTTTTCCCCACTGCCGTTCGGTACTGGAGCCGCAGGATGGCCGCACTGTGTATGGGTTAGCCTGTCCATGAGCATGCGCAGACTATCCCCCCCCCCATTATCTTTCACAATACACCAATGAGTTTATCACTTTAATAGTAACAATAACAATCCCTCCCCTCTCCCTCCGAGCCACCTTAATCGACGTCCTCCGCGATTACAAAAATTCTGTTTTCAGGTATAAACCCCCTCCCCACTCTAATGGTTCGGTCTGATTTCCCTGCTTTTCAAAAACTATTTTTTTTATTTTATTTAAATGGCATATACCGATTTTTGCGAATATATATATATTAAATGCAGGGTTTTAGGTAAATCCCCATTCATAATAGTTTCATTTCGCTGATTTTCAGAAACTATATTTCTTGCTTTATTTCAATGACATATACCGAGTTCGTTGAGAAAAAAAAATTGCGGCCGCTAGAGCTGTTTTAAAATGTTTGCTTTAGGTTAGCCCCCATCCCCAATGTCCAAATTTGCTGGTTTACGAGCTCGATGAATCGTTTATTAATTGATGGCTACATGTCGAGTTTCGTAGAGGAGAAAAACATCTATTATCATTTTTTGGTGTCTAGAAAGCAGGATCAATTAAGATTTGAAGAAAATCTTCAAAAACCTGTTCATAAATACAACCGCAATAGCTATTAAATTTGGTAAAAAGGAGTTATATCTGGTGAAAATTAAGAGCAAGTGATGCTTAATAAGAAAACTATGCCCGTCTGCACATTGTAACGTAGTTGCGAGTGCAGTGGCTAATCTGGTCACCTAGCAACCCGAGCGACGTTGTGAGAATTCTGCGAGGCGGAAGTTGATCTATGCATCTGTTTTACATGGTGCGCAGGCGTACTGCTGTGCTGTAAGCGGCCCGGTTGCCGAGGCGGAAGGCTGCCTTGTTTAAATATCCACATTACGTAAGGACGAACCTGCGATTGTGTAACCGCAAGGCGCGTGTTCGATTCTCGGACATCGGCAGCTACGCACACGGAAATGGGAGTTGCGACCTTGAGAAAGGGGGGGGGTAGTCAAGGCCCATGCTGGTTTGGGACGTCCCTGAAGGTCACGTTCGCCGTAAGATAAACTTTTGGAGTGAAACTGTCAACGTGTACATGAAATTTAAGTAAGACATGCCCTGAAAATTAAACGTTATACACCTACGCTTTACTTTTGAGGTTAATTAACGTACGGAGCAACTTGGAAATGTACTGTAATTCCCAGAACAGATTGGAGTAACCTTCTTCTCAGAACGGGAGATAAAAGGGAAGTGCAATGCAAAACGAAATGCAAAGGAAGACAAAATAGAGAAATATAAGATAACAAGAAAAGAATTCAACAAATGATTTGAATATGTGAAAAAAAAAAATGAAAGAAAAGATAATAAAACAAAAAGAAGGGAAGAAAAAGGAAATATGAAAAAGATAGAAAAGAAAGAGAGGAAGATGGAAAAGAAAAATAAAGAAGATATACAACGGAAGAGAGAAAATAGCATAGAAGGAAAATATGAGGAGGGAAAGAGAGAACATTGGAAAAGGATACGAGGGACGAGAAGAATTAAGAAGGCAAGAAAAATTATATATTAAGAATCAGGGCTCATCTATTCTCTAGAATTTTTTTTAAACTGTGAAATGACCTTTTTACTGCTGAGGCACCAAGGCGGTGGACATTGATGATACATGAGATGAAATGATAAATGGAAAAGGGGTTGTATTTTTTTTTAAGGAAGGAAGCGTTCCAGGCAGACGGGCCCAGCTTCCACCCCCCCCCCCAAAGGAAATGCCATTATTTACTATTTTCTCTTCTACTGGTTAACTTTTAAAAGAAGAAATACGTGAAATAAGCCAGTATAACGAATTAGTTCTTTATTGTATCTTATGCAATAATCGCATTTCCTCTTTATTGTGTAGTGGTAGCATGCGGGTACTCCGTTACCGAGGGCAGCTCATGGGCCAGCCGGAAGACGACCCATGGCGAGCGCTCGGTATTCTCTCTTTTCTAAGGAATTAGGTGTTGAGGAGTTACTGACACCACGCATAACCGACTAGCGGTTGTTTTCGCACTTTGTTTGAAATTGGGTGACTCACTGTTTGTCTGTGCACAGTGTTAACTGTTAAGTTACAACAAAGCGTACCTGTTTTGTGACAATGAATAAAGTGATGCTTTATTGAAGACTCCATTTTCGCATCTAAGATTAACTGTTAAGTTGGAAGTAAAACGATTTGGACCTCATCATCTGAAAGTTACAAGAGATTACAAAGCAAAACGGTCAAAATTGTGTTTATTTACTTTGGTTAATGGTTTGAAAAAACATCTTGGCTGACAGTGTGTGAAATGAGAAACGCATCTCTTCTATAGGAAAGAGATTAGAAAAGAAATAGAAAGGACAAATTTCGTTCCTGTACAGGCTGACTAAACGACAGAAATTACATGAAATTTGTTGTTATATTACGATACATCAGTGGGGTTAAAATTTATAAAACTCATTGCTATTTCTGAATTGACTGCAGAAGGCCTAATTCGCACTTTAGCCGCTGAATTAGAAGACTTCCACATAAACCAAAAGTTTACAGCACAAGGGTACGATGGCGCTGCAGTTATAAGAGAATGTCGAGGAGAAATATAAGTATTGAAAAATGAGACCTTCTCCCACGCCCTTTGGGTATGTCCCTGGTCCATCCTTTTACAGAAGACACGAGCCGCCATTGGACATCCGGACCAAGTTAAAGGTAGCTTCCAGGCCTTTGCCATTTATAAGGAGTGAGGAAAACCAGAAAAAAAATTCAATCAGGGAGGACGATCCTTGCGGAAATCGAACCCCAGAATTCCCGCTCATGAGTCCGTGGCTTAACAACCTCGGTCACACTGTATAACAAGAAAGGAGAATACAGTGCAACAGAAAAGAAAGAGTGCGAGATGAATGAAAGTGCAGAAAAGAATAAAAAGAAATAATAAACAAAATGTAAGAGAAAAGGAAGAAAATATAGTTTGAGACAATATAATCTTGGGAGAAAGAGAAGAGGTGAGAAAACAGAAGAGGGAGAGATAGGAAATATAGTAAATTGAGGCGAGGGAAAGAGAAGAGAAAAAACACCAAAGAGAGAGAGAGAGAGAAAAAAAAAGGCGAAGAATAGAATAGGTATCAGCAAACTTGGAAAAAGGAAACAAAAAGGAGAAATATTGTGGCTTATGAGTGTTGACGTGAGAGAACTAGTGCGTTATATTGTAGCATGGTGACGGTTAGAGATTTGAACGTGGGGAAACTGGCTTTGCGCATGCGCAGAAAGGCAATGCGTAGTGTCAGAACATCTTTACGTATGTTTATTACTTAAATTTGAGTGATATTCATATTTGCGTAGAATGTCTCGGTCAACGGGTAGAATTTTTCTAGTTAAGTAAGCAGGAGTCTGCGGGTGTCTACAGGAAATTGCGAGAGGCCCTGACAATATACACCGTACGAGCTTAAACAAAGCATAGAAGAGAAGCCGTTTGGTTCTAAAGAAAACAAAATTTCATTTATTTAACTTTGGTACGACTGGTGAACTTGTCTACTTACCCCTGGACGGTAGGCACGTCAATAGAATGCGACGACGGCCGCTTGCGGTCCCCGGCCATGTCTGCCAACCTCGCGAAGTCAGTGTCCTGGTCCATTAGCCGCGCAGACTTCCTGGACTCCAACAGTCTGACCTCCTCCAGTCGCTTCTTCAGCTCCAGCGGCACCTGCACCAAATTACGTCACTGTCAACCGAAGTGCTTTTGTTTTCTTTTTATAACTTGCAATAAAATGTCTTGCAGTTTTTCTGCGTAATAGAAATGGAAACTTAATTTCTAAAATATTAAATACTATACAAACATTATCACTTATAATCACGGCCTAAGTTTCTAGACTAACTTTTTTTCTGATGATACCTAGTGCCATATTTTTATTTTATTTGGTTTATTTGCAGACGTTCTTTAACCTTCCTAATACTATGGTATGCAATCTAACTACCAACGGGGTTCAGTTGGATCCGACATAAAAGTTTTGAAAAAAAACAAACATGATAATATTTTCTGATGAAATACTAAATAAATAACATTTAATAACTACATCCTTTATAACGGCTGGATTTATTAAAAATTATTAATAAATCTTCTCGGTTTGTAATATATTACGCCGCCGTAAATAGTGTACCATTGCGAATCGCCTCTCAAGGAATTAAACTCTGCCAGCAGAGCAGACTTAGGTGCATCTCCGAGGTATATACAATGAGATGAGAGAGGTTCTGGTTCGGTGCTTGGGGGAGGACACGGTAGCTCAGTAGGTTAGAGTGTCACTCCGGCAGGCTAAATATCGCAGTTTGAATCTCAGTCATAGCCCGAATTTTTCAAATAACTTCGACGGAGTTTGAAACGGTTTACAATACTAGCTTTTGTACCTTATTTACTATGCAACATGGTTCGATGTATCCCCACCAAAGTCAATGCACCATTGTCATCTTCGTGGTAACTTCATTACGCGTCGCTAAATATTTTTTGGGAGTACTACGTCACCAGTCATGCACAGTTGCACTTCGCAGCGAGTCAAGTAAAGCAGATCCGGTGAATATGGTGGATGCGGCGCAATAATGAACCCCAGCAATGCCAACTTGGCGGGCAGTGTTACTGATGTAGGGCCGCGCATTTCATGTTGGAGGAACACTCCTATCGACCATTTGTTGCTGAATCCTGCATCTAAGCCGCATATGGATTTCGGTGTTGACAGTCGTTCCTTGCGGAAGCCAATGCATTAGCATATGCCTGAAGTGTCCCATTAATGCCCGCAGATGGAGCAGCACATACTTTCTTGAACCTTTCCATTCCATGGATTGAACTTTCTTCTTTGGCTTGTGATAGATCGTCATAATGCATTTCTTTATAGCCGACGACAGACTTCTATGTCTGTGTCAAGTCCCGTGGAACATTTTGTATATGTGTGACTTTACCTGTCAGCTAGGAGACCGCGATATTCTTGTGTGTGGACTCCCAGTTGTAAACAGAAAAATCTAAATTAATATCTGCAGTTTTGGCATCTATCTTTGTCTATTATAGTCGTTCTTCATCTTGTCCACGTCTTTCTCTACTTGAAACAAACGAACACCCCCGTCTAGTTTCTACAAATAGACGCTCCATCTGTGCACACATTGCGCGATATTACCGAACATTAGCAGTGCAATCTCATTTAGAAGTAAACGTAATTCGGAAGCAAGCTTTCCTTATTAATTATACTGTGGTGCTTTTGTTTTGCAAAAATAAAATTCAATTTAACAATCAAAACATTTAGATTTCAATTATGAGATCCTAGATAATATGGGATGCTATGGCGATTGATGAATAATTTGCTATAGAGATGTCAAAAATGTACGAACCGCCACGGGTGGTCGAGGCGCGGACTCGTGAGGTAAGGGGTTCAAATCCCACCAGGAACATCCTCCCTGATTGAGGTTTATTATTTTTTTTTTTTCAGTTTTTCCTCAGTCCTCATAACTGGCAAATGCCGGGGAGGTACCCTAAACTTAGGCCTGGAACGTTTCCTTTCTTAAAAAAAATCCTTTCCCAATATATTTCATCTCATGTATCATGGACACCACCTGTGGTGCCTCAGCAGTTAAAAGGGGCATTAAAACACTACAAAAATGTGCGGAGAATAAAGGCAGGCAGTTTCAACATCTCATTTAAAGATTTAGTTAGTAATGAGCCTCTTAAATTTGTTTGTGTATTGTTATAGAACCTTCTCATAGCTAAAACACTCCGGAGAGAAGTAAAACAGGCGCACTGACCGGCAATGTATATCTTTTGAGTTCTAGTATGGTGTAAGCATTTTTTTAAAATTTATCTCAGAGATAATAATCGCATGCTGTTAAATTTAGTAACTCTTTGTACAGACCCATATGAAATTCCTGTTTATTGCGCAAGGCGACGAAGAGATTTTCTAGAGGAACTTTTTAAGCGATTACCAAGTCATGTAATCTTTCTTTATGAGAACCCTATGCTGCTCTGGGCACTTACAGTTTACTGAAATTTATTATACAGATTACGGACTGTTTACGATCTCGAGCGTCTATATCTTGCTTGAAACAAACTTCGAACTTCACAGGCTGAGTTAACACATGTGAACCGTACATAAAGACACGCTGTGCAGTTGTAAATACACGTTATGTATACTGCGAATTAAGAAGAAGAAGAAGAAGAAGAAGAAGAAGAAGAAGAAGAAAAAAACATAACACAGGCCCGGGAATTGCTGCGTTAGAGCTGTAAGTTCAACGAGTGGGAGCTGCTAATAGAAAAACCTGCGTCGCGTGAGAGAGTATCGCTGATCGCA
The DNA here is from genome assembly GCA_030762175.1 of Metallyticus violacea. Taxonomy (NCBI): domain Eukaryota; kingdom Metazoa; phylum Arthropoda; class Insecta; order Mantodea; family Metallyticidae; genus Metallyticus; species Metallyticus violacea. The sequence goes on from CM060844.1 coordinate 5,353,704, forward strand.
CTGCTGTAGGTCTGTAAGGATGAATGAACTCTGGAACCTTAAAGCTATGTGCCATTCACCTTCTCAGGGCAAGGAAAACTACGAATGCTCAGACATCTCGACATTGTCTGGATTAGTAGTCTAGTTGTAGATATTTGTTTTATTTACGGACGCTCTTTAACTGCACAGTTCATCAGCGTCCCATTCAATTCAGGGCGTGAAACGGCCGACAAATTTTGCTCAGATGCCTCTTCTTTCAGACTTGAGGTTCTTTATCGTGCCGTAAATGTACGACACGGGACCCACGGCTTTACTTCCCTTCCGAAGAAAGCCATACTTAGATTTTTATGCCCGGAAAAATCCATCGATCCTGGCCAGGTTCGAACCCGCGATCTTGGGTTCAGAAGGCAAGTATGGTAACCACTACACCACCAGGACCGACTGGGATTAGTAGTCGACCATGACCATGAAGGCCATGTAACATTTCTTGTAACACAGGCTAGAGCTTATTATGATCTATCTAGCTAGCGACTTGCATTCCGACTTCAATTTCCGCTGGGCTGGCCAGCCTGACCTTTGAGTTTTTCGTGGTTTCTTCTTCTTAAGTGTAAGACGAATGCTGTAGTGGAAATTTCTGCTCTCATTTCATTGGTTCTATTGAAAGTGCAAGAACGAGGTGATAGTGGCTTGCGCTTTAGAAAGGTTTATGCTCCGGCGTCTGGTATGGACGCCGGGTGTCTTCCTTATCTCAGCTGCCCCTATTTCTTGTCTTTAGTGCTCAGAGTCCCATGTTCGAATGATTCTTGCCACTTCTTAGAGTCGAGTAATAACGTGAGGCTTATGTGTATGTGTCAGTTTGGGTAGATTTATTTACAAAAATATAGTCAGTCATATATGTGTATTACTAATACACATGGAAAAAAAAACATTATTAAAAATGAATAATCAGCTGATCTCTTGTACAGAGTCTAGTGCAATAGCGACGCTCATCGGACTTATATGTAAACTAACGTGCTGAATGCTACATTTCCAATTTTCACCAAAGGCGAATGGAAACTGTTAACAATTTCCTCAAAAAGTGGTAAATTATAAATATTTCCAACTTTACCTGTTTGTTTGGAAAATGTACCCATTTACTTTGACCGCAACATACAGAGTGAATCTTAAATCCTTCCCTGGTTTGGGGAAGTCGATAGAACGGAAACCACGATAGACATAGCGGAAACGCTTATATCAATGATAATAGTATCTCTCCAAGTTTGCATTCGTAATAGGTGTCATGGCGTAGTTGTAGATTTTGCCAATGGCAGGCAGTCCTGGCTTCCTGCATGTTACAATGCGCTAAATGTGAGTCCGTTGTGATGATATAACGATGCTTTTGTAAGTAACATCAACAAGAACCACCCGCAGTCAAACAATTCGTTCATGGTTTGAAGCGACTGGTTGCTTGTATGATGGACAACGAGCAAGCCAAGAGTGTCGGTTGAGACCGTTGAGCGTGTGTGGTCAGGAGCCCTAAAAAGTGGACACGTCGCGCACCAGGAATCACAGATTCCGCAGTCAACTGTCTGGTGTGTTTTACGTGGACTTAAATTGAAACTACACCGGATACAGCTGATGCAGGCGCTGAGTCACGACGATCACAATTGTGTGTTGATTTTCAAGTAACGGCAAAGTGAACCGTCACAATGTATGCATTTGGGGCACGGAAAAACCTGGTGTTGTGGTAGAACGCGTCCGTGATACCCCTAAAGTCAACGTGTTTTTTGCTGTACGGCCTATTTTTCTTTGCGGAGAAATCTGTTACAGGTCCAATGAACTTTGACATGCTTCAAAAGTGTCTAATATCACAATTATATGCAGAGAGCCAGGACTTAAGATCGAGTATTCGTGCTGCCTTTGTCACATGATTTAGCACACATGCGAGAGAGGGTCACGCATGCAGTCGCTGGTATCGACCCCCAGATATTGGGGATGTATGTTTCAAGAGCTTTTGATGTCTGTCCCTTCACCAACGGAAGACACATGGAACACTTGTAAGGTATGTATGAAACAAGGAGAGATACTCTTATCTATTAATATAAGCGTTTCCGCTATGGCTGTCATGATTTCTATTCCATCAACCCCGGAAATCAGGGAAGGACTTTAGAATCACCCTGTATATAAACACTTAAGCTTGTCTAGGATGCGAACCCTAAATCTCCCGATCTTTAATTATAATTCAAACCAACAAAAGATGGCATGAGGCGGCCGAACTCGCTCGCGCGTAGAAAATTGGCCATATTACCAGGAACTCCTCCGCCTTTGCCAAGGTCTCTTTCAGTCCTTAGAGAGCGCTGGGAAGCTCGCTTTCTTAGGATGGGGCAAAGCGTCACGCACGCAAGCTACTGGTGTTCCGTGTAAACATGTTTATCAGGTAGGATCATACAAAACGTCGCAATTTCCTCTGCTACAAGGACATGCCGGCATCTCTGTTATTTCTGAGCTGGAAAGTGCACCGTTTAAATGTAGCTCAATCAGTGTGTACTAACTATTTTTTGTTCCATGTGTGCCGAGAAAGAGCAACGTCTTAAAAGCGCTGATTTTGTTTCATTTTCTATACAATGAGAACACTAATGCTGTTTAAATAATATCGAATTAACATTTAATTATTATTTGAACTTACGTGAGGTGTAACGCCAACTTCTAAGATCTGCAAAGACGATAATCGATTGAAGTTGACACGATTGCGCAGTCCAATGGTTGCACCTCTACCGTAGATCAGTAACAAAACATGTGCCTTTATGCTGAAAGTTTCGAAGCGCTGAGTTTTCCACACGCACACACGTTTTCTCTAAGACGTACCTCGGTGTTCTATTTTTGACCGCCTTACTACGTCATTCTTGGACCGCTCTCCTTTCCAATTATCGGAGAGACCTGATATCTCGTCAACTTCACACAACAGAAAATTTAAAAAAAACGGCCGGTATCTGAACAACTCGCGCTTGGCACTTGTATTTAGTTCCTGTTTGTAACCACAAGGTCGCGAACAAGTACATCTGCTGTGACGTCACTATAAACAATTACACATCCCTCCGGCAGTGACGCAAGCAGAATATCCGAGAAGTCTCGGATTACGCAGGAAAGACACAAGGCAATCTCCGTCCGAATGGGACATTCCCAAATAATGACGTAATTAACTCGTCCCGCGTCATATTTTTGCTTTTCGTTGCGATTTTCCTTTCATTCCAGATTACTAATTCTTTAGAGTAAATATGTGTCATTTATATTTTATTTTCAACTTTTATTTTATTAATTTAAATCGCACGACTGGGAACAATAGCTCTCCGGGTACAAACAGCAGCACACAAAACCCATATATACACACTAAAAAGAAAACCAAAGCATGTTTTGTTAAAAAAGTACTTTTGTTTCACAATTTATTATTTTATTTATTAGTTTTTTGGTTACAGCTCAACGTCTCTCATGTACTGAAGAGTTGACCGTTGATTTGTATTATTTACGGACGTTATTAACGAGGGGCATTCAAAAAGTTTTGCAATAGTCACCTTAAGTTCAAGCCAAGGACTGGGTGCAAACTTAACCTCACATTCTTTCAAAGTACTCTCCATATCTCTCCTCACACAGTTGTAGACGGTGTAACAACTTGACAAAAGCACTACTTACTAGGACTGAGATATTGTCAACAGAACTGAATTTACAGCTTGAGCAAGATCCCTGCACTTGTTTAAAAGATTTTCCAGCGCTGTAAGATTCCATTTGAGAAACAACCAAAAGTAGCACGATGCAAGGTCATGGCTTTAGGGTGGATGGTCAAGCAACTGACTTTGGCACTTCATTTACCCAAATTTGCAGCTATTCTATGAGGTGACGCATTGTCGTGCAAAAGCAACAACCTTGAAGTTCCTGTCTTTGGACGCGCCGCCTCAGCTCTTCAAATAAAGGATTCAAAATATGTGTCATAGTATTCTTCGTTTACTGTCATTTCTTCTGGCATACAGTCAACTAGTAATGGTGTTTCATAGTTGAAGAAAACAGTGAACATTCGCTTCCGAGAACGAAAATCTTGTCTTGGGTCATTCTCATTTACCCTCACGCAGTTCTCAGCTCTATTTGCAGTGTTAAATAAATCACCTGTACATGTACGAGTATCTGTCAAACGTTTAGGACTATTTGGTGATAACATACTCAGCAGTTTCCTTGCACGTTGCTTTTTCTTTGTTGGTTAGGGAATGTGGAACCCATTTTGCACAGTTTTTTTCGCATCTTTAAATGTTCAAGCTGCTGCGAACACTCATGCCCATTTCATACTTAGCACTTCAACAGTAATTTGACGAGTTTCTTTTAATAAGTTCCTCACACTTTGAATGGTTGTTCACAGCTTCCCGAGGTCGGCCAGAGTGAGGGTTGTCTTTCGAATGTCTCTCGCCCTTCTTCAAACAAATGAACTCACTTGATCAGCATGAACAGCTACCAAGTCCTCGCTCTTTCATCTGCTTATAGCGTGTGAAAATGTAGAATTAAAGTTTTCTTTAGAAATATTCATGATTTTTCACCAGCTATCGACACAGGACTGAACTCAGCAGACTGTACGACAGTGACTATACAAGTTTAAACTTTCACTTAATCATATTTTGATAGCTTAAGGCACATTGTTGTCTGCTGCGTTAGTTACATTTTTGTGAACATTATTGTTCAATAATGGAAAGGCTGGTTTCAAAAAATTTCGATTGTCCCTCGTAACATCTCAGGTTATGTGTCTCATGTGAAACGTGTGATAAATTTTGCTGGGAGGCCTCTTGTTTCAGACTTGAGGTTCTTTTACTAGCGCAAATCTACGACAAGAGAACACAGCTTTACTTCTCTTCGGAAGAAATTACGCTTATGATTTTTACGCCTAAAAAAAATCCATGGACTCTGGCCGGGAGTGAACCCGCGATCTTGGTTACCACGAAGACCGAGGTACTGAATGGGATGGTTGGATCTTTAAATTTCGCGAATTTTCCACTTTGCCTTTTCATTTTCGTCAGGAAGTGCGAATAGACGCCTGCAGACTTTGCTAGAATGTGAAATACATGTCAGAGTTGAGCAGTTTCGGACACCTGGTCGTGGTCCACTTGGCAACGGCTGAAAATGTGTGTCCTGGAGTGTTTGTTACCAAGTACCCAATAACCGCACGATGGTCGACATTTGTCCTTTTCTCGTACACGTAGTCTGCACTGCAACAAACAGCTATAGTTACTCACATTCTTCACCGCCACGGATGGCCGAGGTCGTTAAGGCGCGGACTGGTGAGCGGGAGGTCTGGGGTTCGAATCTCACCAGAACCGCATTGCCTGACTGAGTGTTTTTCCGGGTTTTCCTCAGTCCTCATAAATGGCAAATGCCGGAGAGTTACCCTAAACTTAGGCCTGGAACGTTTCCTTCCTTAAAAAAATCCTTTACCTATTTATCACGTCATCTCATGTTTCATCAATGTCACCGCCTGTGGTGCCTCAGTAGTGAAAACGGGCGTTAAACACTTATCATAAAAAAACGCGATTCTTGACCAATCCATGTATTATTGCACAAAAGCCTCTATAGAAGGCGGCGGGTTTTGATAACGAAACTGCTGCTGCTGCCGCCGCCGTTGGTCATTTCGAGAACTTTTCAAATGCCTTTCGTATAAAACGAAGTATATTGTAAATAAAAATAAAGTTATTAGTAGTTCACTATTGATGGCCTCCTTAGCCTAGTGATTAGCATTGCTCATTGTTGCCGGGTTCGATTCCCAGTACCTGCTTAAGAATTTTTCTAAGTTAGGAAGATCTGAACAGGCTCGTGAGAATAATTGGGAAACTGCTCCGCGTAATAGGCACATGCTAAACCCATGTCCTCCCAACTATCAATGAAATCGTACGACGGAGGTAGAGGAAGTAGAGGGCGGTCCGATCTCGGGTTGTAGCACCGAAGAAGAAGAAGAAGAAGAAGAAGAAGCAATTCCGCAAACACTTTAAATGTATTTACACCCTTTGAACCCCTCCCCCCCAAAAAAGTCATTCCCAGATTCTAGTTGTAATCGGAGAATTTCGGGGACGCTCGTAAACGCCGTATTAACAACGCGCACGCGGCGAGTGTACACTGCAGTGGCCGCTTTGCCTGTAAACGTAATGATCACAATCATAAGCATCTGGAGACAGAACATTAGGGTAGAGTAGCTGTGGCCAAGCGGTATAGAAGGTATTGCTCTTCTGTGTAAGCTCCTGGGCTCAAATTCCATACAACATTTTTGTTTCGTTTTTTTATTGGTTCTATGAATGTATGTATATATAAAAGAAAGTAACACTATTAGCAACGTAAAAAATTAAGAGACAAATATTGCTATAGAAGAACTTAACGAGTTCGAAATATAGCGATTTCAAGTGTGACTTTATCTTAGTGTTTTATGCGTTTAAAAGCTTCTATAATTACTGTTAATTTGTTATACATAACATCACGTTGCCTTTAACATATCATTTAATTTAATAACATTGCGTAATCACAAACTAACGTATTCTTCACAAATAAATACATGAACAGAAACATTTATCTTCTAAAGTGAAAACACATAGAAATAAACACAAATTAATATCAGGTGTATGAACCCTCAGCATGTATAACTGCCCTCAATCTTCGGGGTAAAGATGTCAGATTTCTACAGTAGTGTGTACGAGAGGCTACAACATCCCAGGCTTCTTGAATTTCTGCCTATAAGTCATCTTTTGTCCTTCGTGCATGTGTATTAATATAATACATATAATCTGTTAAAGTTAAAGCTTGCTGTGTATTTTCTAATGTTACAAATGTTTACTATAAAAAAGTGTTTCATGCCTGGAGATGAGCCTGCATTCTTAACCACAGCATCAGTGCACATTCTGCCACAGAGCTAACGGAGCACACATTCTAGTCAGCGATTTTAGTGTATGTCATATAACACAATTGTTGAATGCCTACTCACCTTTGCTGGTTTCCTTGTGAACCGCAAGATGTAACGAGTAGGACTTTGAAGAATTTTGCGTTCAAGAGATGACTAAATGTTTTGTAAAAAAGTGTACTCTTTGAGAGAGAGAGAGAGAGAGAGAGAGAGAGAGAGAAGCGGTCAGAAACAATGACCGTTTTGGAACATATGGGAAGCATTGGGTTCGTAGTGCCGCCTTCAGTTCATGTTCAAGTTATGCCATAAACAGGAAATGAGTTTGATCGGAACATGTACTAACTACACAAAACGTAAATTAATCATCTTATTTTTAAAAATAAATGCCACATTAATAATTATTCTAATGTGAAATATATATAGATTGCGTTACATAATTTATAAATTATTATTAATTTCCTTTTTATTTTGAAAAGAACATTTACTTTTTTGTGCGAACATAAACGTTAAATTTAAAACAAGATTTTACAATTGCAAGTTATATTATCAGGTATACACTTTGATTATCAGCGACAATTGCAACGTGACTGACGACACAATGAGGACAAGGCACCAAGAGACATACAAATTAACATTTCGAGAGTCTGCGTTTTTGTTTATAGTTTTACACTAATGATGAAATTTTTTAAAAAAAGTTATAGCTCAAAGTGTTTTGAAAGCAAGCATTTAAAGTAAATGAACATACAGAAAACGTTTAAAGAACTTATATCCACCATACAGATCAGACTTGGCGCTTTGCGATTTTCATCTTCTCCTGCAACTTAAAGAATATCTTTATGGTCCCAGGGAAGAATTTGATTGAGGTGGTTGTAGGTTGCAGAAACAGAGTGATTTTTTCCTGAGTGGCTTCTGAGCAATTAAAGGGAGCATTCTGTGGATTTCCTTTTTTCATTCATTCATGAAAATATTGCAAGCATTTATTTTTATTCAATATTATATTTAATTTAACATTAAAAAGGATCTTCGTGGACAAATTTAATCTCTCGTAAAGTAAGAAACCTTTTTGCAGAGAAGGGCATTTTTAAATATATTTTTAGACCTATAAGTCCATACTAAAGTCCGGTATTTAGGAAGTTGTTTCAGAAAGTAGGTTGATGTATTATTCTATGGAGCAGAGTTCACCTGATTTTTGTTTCCATCGCAACGTGACGGAGGAAGAAAATAAAGCAGAAATTGCCTTCTATCTTTGAGAACCATTTAATTATAATGATGGAAACCTGTCCCCGAAAACTTGCACGTTTATAGTGCATTAGCCTGGCTAGAAGCCCGAGACAGTTTACATTACGCCACCAGGAAACATATTTTAGAACACAAGCGAGGGAAGCTAAACGCGCTGTGTTGTTGCTATGCTCAGCTGGCGAGCATGTGACGTATACACTCCAGGCCACCTGAGAATCTTGTGGGTTGCCCACAGATCGATAGGCAGCCCGCGTCACACAGTCTGCTACCACGCTGAGACAAGTTTTGTTTTTCACTTAGTTCTCCCTGGACCCCCCCCCCAAAAAAAAAAAAACCGCCAACTTCAGGATGTGTGAATTACTTGTTTATTAATTAATATCTCTCTAAATGCTCATAAGCGACATTTCATATATACGCGACCTTGTTTGGTCTACCGTTAGTGTAGTCTGTTGCCAGACACTTTTTTCTAAATTCATTTTTAATTTGGGCCTATGATGCTTTTTTTACACTTTAATTCTCGAATTTTACTAACTTGATCACAAAGCAGAATCGAACTAATTTAAATCTCTTAATTTTTTTTCTTTTTTATTTGGCTGTGGCTACTTATGAAACAATTTCAGATAATCATGATCCACTTTTTTATTTTTTCCACAGCAACAAGCCTTTGTAAGGGAAAGCCAATCGTAGATTGCCACTTTTTATTTTTTTTTTTTTTGATTCTCTGGGATGCTATGCTTTCACTTTATTCCTTAGGTTCCTGTCACAGTAACGTCCTAGACTTTCCATTTACTGATACCTTTCCATCTCTTGCCTCTTCTCCAGCAAGCTTTATTACGCCTTATTTGAATGTTTATTCGGTCTCCTAGCGCCATTTTGTTTATACACCTCGCTATGATGCATTCTTTCGGGACTGCAGAAACATCATAATCATTGTGTAGTTTAAGTAGAAAAAGAACAGCCAACACGACGGAAATAAATATAAGATATTCTCAAGAGGTTTATGGCTTCTGTTGCCAGAGGGTACTATAGTTGAAAACACTTGCCCAGAGTAGCCCTATTTTTTCTGCCAAGATAACAGTTTCATTGGGTACCCAGAGAGGTCAAAGACTGATAATGCCTTATTTCAGTTTTATTCATCAATTTCTTTTTCTTGATTACCACTGCGATTGTCAGCTCTTGTCACTTTGCGATTGTCGGTCCTGGTGGTGTAGTGGTTACCATACTTGCCTCCTAAACCCAAGATCGCGGGTTCGAACCCGGCCAGGACCGGTGGATTTTTTCGGGCGTAAAAATCCTAAGTATGGCTTCCTTCGGAAGGGAAGTAAAGCCGTGGGTCCCGTGTCGTAAATTTACGGCACGAAACAGAACCTCAAGCCTGAAAGAGAGGCCTCTGAGCAAAATTTGCCGGCCGTTTCACGCCCTGAATAGAATGGGACGCTGATGACCTGAGATGTGAAAGAGCGTCCGTAAATAAATCAATTAAAAAAAAAACTTTGTAAGGGACTTTATTTCTAACTTATTGCGTAGCGAATTTAACCTGGAGACATAAACGATATCGACATGCCATTTTGTCTATCGTATAATGCTCTTTTCTTTTTTATCTTCAATCTTAAATAGAAATTAATGTCATCCGTGCTTTTATTGTAACAAAACTTAATTAAAATTTTAAAAATATTTTGAGGGTGTCATGAACGTAATGAAAGAACATTCGTTATAAATGTATTTTTGAAAGTTAATTGCGCACAGGAGATGGAGAAAGAGTATCGTTACGATATACTTCAATGCGAATGAGTACAATTTCAACATTTAGAATCATTGTCATTTTTAAAACGTTTTGAAATTCTTATCATATGTTGATTTCGAGTAGCAATTAAGTTAAATAGTTATTTTCTTTAAACCGAATAATACGGTTTAAATTCGCTATTTTCAGTAGTTAGTAATGAAAGCATCAAACTCTTGTTTAATTCTTTGAAAAAAAAAAAAAAAAAAAAAAAACACGTGTAGCAAGAAATGGTTGAATTACTGGCTTTGGTTAGGCTCGACAAACATAAATATGATGTGAACAATCCCATTTAAATTTGAACAGTTATCTTATTTGCAAGTCCGACTCATGTGTGAGATTATTTACAAACACAGAAAAGCTAATTAAAGGTACACTGTACATTAAGAAAATATTTAAAAAGTATAGTAAAAAGGAACAAAGAAAATAAAAAGTATAGTAAATAAATTAAATTAAAGTATAGTTTTATTATTATTTTTTAAAGAAAGAAAACGTTTGCATAATATTCATGTGCTATTCATATAGTAAACAATTAAACATTATTCCTAAAAATTGCCACAGAATATTTAATAGAATGGTTATTAATGTCGTATTACTATTTTGTTGTATTTTTATCGCACTTTTGAGGTATATGGTCTTCATTATTCTTGAAATCGCTATTTTGTGGATAATTATTTCTACCCATTAAATTTCTAATTCCTTTAACAAGCGTTTAACTATTATATACTCTAGTTTTCTTAATTCTATTTTTAATAGCAAAACACAAACTGGCCGTATAAAATACAATAGTTCTTATGTAGTTTCCCAGTCAATATAACCAGCATCAATCTGCGGCTTAAAATGAGCGCTTTCAAAAGTTAGAGAATGAGGTGGAATCTCATTTCATTTATTTTATACACGGCCATCTAAACTAACGATTTTTGCATGACCAACTCTGCTACGCAATAACGGCACACAATGTAAACAACTGCGAAACACAATCATAATATTCTGCGTTTCAGCATAATAAACACTAGAAAACGGCTTAAATATAACAGCTACTTTTCAGTATAATCTTTTCAGATTTATAACTTTGTGCTGTCTCTTGGCCATCTTTATGCTGCCAACTATAACTTCTAGGTGTTGTTCCACAAGTGTATGAACTTGTAATTTGTAGTTATTAATAAAATTCTGTTCCACAAAAGCTTCTGCTACGCTTGCACTTTACAACTCCATACTTACAATGTACAAATGATTGTTCGTGTTCTTTTACAGAAGTATTAGTATTAATGAGGCACTGGTAATTTGTATAACTTTCTCTACAAGTGTAGGGTTATTGGTAAATTTGAATACTAGCACAAAATGCATTCTTTTTAATGATTTTGTATTAGCGAATTTGATGATGATGAGTAGAGATATGTATAAAGAAAGAATAAATAAGTATAAGTTTACAATGATAAAGTTAGCTTAAGTGCAATTAAAATACGACTTAGGACTGATATTGACGTTTGCTGTTTGAAATGCATATTTCAGACCAGCAACTTAGTTGGTATATTTTCAAGGTTCTTGTTACACACAAAGAAAATAATTTCTTTTAATTGTTCATTCTCTTTTAAAATAATCTCTTTTGACACAATTTTCCCAATTTTTGCTTATAATGAGAGCGTTATTCTGAAACAATATAAACAAATAAATATACATGATCAAATGGACTAATAAAATAAATGGCAGAGAGAGTCGGGAAACTGTGTTCTTTTGCCATCTCTCGACGAATGAAATTGATGCTCCTAAATGTATTTAACATAAGCAAGTGAAAGAATCTTGTCATTACGCCTCTTTTCATAAAAATCGCAGTTGTAAGGGACCGTCGTTTCAAAGTGGATAATTAGGCTTGAATATCGATAAATACATAATAAAGTATTTAAATTATCATTATATCTGAGATAAAATACAAGACCTATTTAGCAGGAATGACAATAATCCGCTCTGTACATTAAAAATCCCATACCTAATTCAAGGTATGGCGACTTGAGGGAAGCAGCTGTTCCTCCATCTTGCTCTTATATGACGTCACTTGAACTTTTTACTTTTTACTAATACTTTACACTTCTTTCGTGGAATAGAAAGTTACAAGTCCAAACTGTACAAAGACTTGTACTAATACATTTGAATGTATTAGACCATACTTTTGTGGAATAGGGCCCCCTGGTCTTTTCTTCCCACCTATTGGATCTTTCAGAGCACCGAAGAGATGATAATCAAAAGGTGTAAGACCCGAGTTGTAAGGTGAGTGAAAAACAATGCACCTAAGTTTATTGCAGAACTTTGCTTTTGTGAGGATGGATGCGCCGGAACCCCTTCAACTTCCAAGAGCTTTGTAACACGAGGCGTTGTTCATCAAGCCATCTTATATAATTGATAGAATAAAAATACAGATGTCATTTTCCAGCGTAATTTTCTTTGACTTTAATGAGTTTCTCACATCCCTGGATTAACATTCAGTCTCCAGGGGGGAAAAAATCTTGGGCTTTGTCTGCAAAAAGCTTATTGTTCACGAATCTTCTCCCTCAAAGGTGAGATTTCAGTTTTGAAAACAATAACATGGCAAGGTGAGCCAGAACCACTAAACACTTCATGATGCAGTGACTCAGCACAGTCATCGTTCGTTGTGCCCCTAATTTCTCAACAGTCGCCATGATCTTCGTGGACGTGACCTTGACCTTGCTCTTCCATTGTCCTTTTGAAGAGGGCATAGTTCCATCCCTTTGAGCTTCATCCGATGTTGGCAATGATTTACCCATCATTATCTCTGCATATCCATTTCTTAAAGCTGGTGGTGATGCCCGTTTCCAACAAAAGAATTCCAATTATTGCTTCGTCTATAACGAGTCGCTTAGAAGCTCAGTTTATTAAGATAGCTGTGTGCAAAGCTTTAAAACACTTACACGATACATAAAACATTGTACTTTTCCAAAATAGGCTGGCAGAGAAGAAAAAAAGTGTTTCATTGCTTATTAAATGTTCCTTGGATCCGAAAAAGACTTTCAGTGGGGAAAAAAAGTATAAATATTATCTAGTTAGCAGTTAAGTAGAATATAGTGTTTTTCACCTTACTGGTTATAAGCAGAATTATTAATGTGAAATATTGCGAGAATACAATGTATTTAAGATGAAGATTATATTAATTGTTATTATGATTCATTTACAGCTGATAGACGTTTCCCACGCCTTAGCAACGGTTCTTGATAATGCGATTCGCGAGTTGTACAGAATAAAGCAAGGAATCCCATTGAACTCTGCACGGCGATGAGTAGCCACGCACTTTGTCCTACCGGCAATGACGTCATGCATTGTTTCCATACAGAACAATACCAGAGTGCCCCCGAAAGACAGATTAGAAAGTAACGCTTCTTCAATATGTCCAACGCGTGTCACTTTCCCTATTTTAACACAAAACCTTAATCTGTTTAAAATGTTAAGCGAACTGGCACCTTTTAAGCTGGTCAGTAGAGAAACAACCGCTCGATTTCCTAACTTTCCTTCGTGAGTAGACTTAACATATACCAATATTATTTTGCATGCACGGAGAATTATACGCGTTCATGATTTAGTTTCCATTAATTATTTACTCTTTATGCTGCACTGATTTATATGAATGTGTTTACGATTTCTACGCTTTTCTGGTATTGGTGTTGGCAACATTGTAGTATCACATTTCCACCGCTATGTTAATTATTGCCATTCCCATTTCTACATACATTTTACTTTCCCTGCCACGATAGCTTTCAAATCATTATATTTTTGTGATGTAAAATGTTTAATATAATAATTAGATATCAAGAAAGCCCAAATAATGGGGGGGAAGAAAAAGGAAATGCAGGAGTTGGGGGAAAAAGTTACTTGACGATGACCAAAATAAACGAAGCTTATTGACAACAATTGTTAAACGGCTAGAGAGCATTTATTTCTAAGGCAAATGAGAGGACAAATTCCAGTAATTTGCAGTTTATATTACACACACTTATTGAAAAGTGTTTTCAGATTAGGTATATGCACCATTTGTTTTGCGCACTTGGGATATTTTTTCTCACGAAAAAAGAAAATGGTTCACAGCTACAATATGTACACCGTAACTTAAGCTTACCGTTACCCGTGGAGTGCATTCGGAGCTGGCAAAGCTCCAGTCCCGAGCGACGCAGCTCCAGCAGTGTAAATGTTGCATGCAATGTAACCTATGCGTTGTCCTAACTCATACGTAAAAATTGACAGGGGATTGTGAGCTATTAAGCAGGCGGGTAAAATATTGTAACGGTGGCAAATCTCCTCTTACTGGAATTCGCAGTTAATTAATTTACATACAAACTAACCTAACTCTAACCTCGGGCAAATCCTAGAAACTGGTGAACCCAGTGATTTGCTGCGGCTCGCTACGGCCTGACAGCTTACGCTCGCCTGCTTTTCATAAATATAAATTGACAGAGGCAGTTAAATCACTGTAATGGTGGCAAATCTACTTTGATTCCAGCAGGAAAAAAATCGGAAATATCAATTTATTGCACATTATGTACATGATCCTATGTTAGCGAGTAAATCATTGTAATGGTGGCAAATCTACTTTGATTCCAGCAGAAAAAAAAATCGGAAATATCAATTTATTGCACATTATGTACATGATCCTATGTTAGCGAGTAAATCATTGTAATGGTGGCAAATCTCCTTTAACTCTGGCAGAAAAAAAAAAAATACATAGTTTGTGAGGATTCGAAACCACCACCTTCACAACTATGTATGATGCTGTAAATGTTTGAGCTATCATGCCGTGGTGTTTAAGAACATCATTATTTGACGTTACACGCAGGGCTGAAAGCAATTAATTGCTGCTGCTGGTGGTGCTAAAGTGTCCTTGTGCCCGAGTGGCTAGCAGACCCGAGCGACAGCGGAGACAGCCGAAGGTAGTGACTGGCACAATTGGCTAGATAATAACGCTTCGGGATCAACGCAGCAATAGTTCAGGCGGTTAGAGCGTCATGCTACACTAGTGAAGATAGGATAGTGGGTTCGAATACTACCATCCCATGCTTTTTTTTCTGCCGAGCTACACGAGATTTACAACAATTACAATGATTTACTTGCTAAATTAGTTGCGAATTGGAATTAAAGCAGTTTGCCACAATTACAATGATTTACTTGCTAAACCACTAGGTCCACCGGTTTCTAGGATTTGCCCCAGGTTAGCCGATAGATTAGGTTATTGTATGTATATATGACTTTGTTGCAATCGCCTGTGGTGGCTCAGTTGTAAAAATGGGCGTTAAACACTATTAAAAAAATAGTTGCGGATTGGAATAAGAGCACATTTACCGCAGTTACAACATTTCACCCGACTAATAATGCCCACATTACAGTGATTTACCCGTCCCCATCCATTTACGAGGGCAAGTCCATAAGTTTTCGGCTAAACATTTTCTAGATATGATAAACACAAAAACTATATTTCACTTTTCAATATAGTTACCCTTTATTGCAATACAATTCTCAGATCTTTGAATTAACATTTCAATCACCTTCCCCCAAATAGTCAGTAGTCTTGTCTGCAAAATGGGCATAAACAGCATCCATCACTTCTTCGTCACACCTAAATTTCCTTCCTCGAAGGTCCTTCTTGAGATTTGAGAAGAGGAAATAGTCACTGGGAGGTAGATCTAGGCTGTAGGATGGGTGGTCGATCTTCTTGAAGCCACATTTCTTCACAGCTTCCTTTGCAACAAGAGCTGTGTGCACAGGCACATAGTCGTAAAGAAGGAGCACACACCACTCAGCTTTCCTTGCCTTTTCTCTTTGTATGAAAGCATGTAGTCTGTGCAGTAGGCCAGCGTAGTACTCCAAATTTACTGTGGTGTTTCTCTCCTTGAAGTCAATGAAGAGTATTCCTTCACAGTCTCAAAAGATTGTGGCCATGATCTTCTTGGTTGATTGAGTGACCTTGGCCTTTAGACCAGGTTTACATCACTCCATTGATTCTCTTTTGGACAAGGAATCATTGTAGAGGACCATAGTTTCATCTCCTGTAACAATAGTTTGCAGAACTTCTCTCTCGTTGCCATGGCAGAGCTCCAAAAATGCCCTATAATAGATGACTCGTTGCTGTTTTTGGATTGAGGAAAGAAGTCTAGGCACTCATCTTGGACTAACCTTATTCATGTTTGAATGTTCATGAATAAATCGAAATTGTTGTTAGAAAGGCGCAACCTTGCTACTATTTCTGTAACTTTGAGCCGCCGGTTTTCCATAATTTCTCGTTCTACGAGTGATAGATGTTTTCAGGAGTGAGCACCTCAAAAGGCTGACCTGCACACTCTTCGTCTTCATTGCTTTCTCGACCCATTCGAAAAAAAAAAAAAAGTTGGTCCATTCTTATACTGTTAAAGAGCGTCCATAAATAAATAAAAACCATTCTTATACGGTAGAATATGAGGGGGATGCTTCTGCATATACACAGTCCAATCGCTGTTTAATTTCATTTGGAGTGTGTCCTTCTTTTGTGAATAACTTAACTGGTCGATACTGCATTTTAAACATGTCACGGTCTTCTACATATAGCCTTCTTTGTGCAACTATACCTGAACAACTGAACACAGCGGAAAGGAAGTTACAGCTGCAATTATTTACTTAACAGATAAGGTATGACACCAGATAAGGCTTTTGTGAAGGCGATATTTCTTATCGGCGTGGTTGGCAACTTATGGGCCTAGCCTAATATGATTACAGTTTTCGGCCGTTACAATATTCACCCGCCTAATAAAGCCCTCATTACAGTGATTTATCCGTCCCCATCCATTTATATTTACAAAGTAAAATGCGAGTGGTTAAGTTCCGCTTTCTCCAGTCACTCGGGTTTGGCTAGCCTCTCGGGCACTACGGTACTTAGCACCAGCAGCAGCTTTCAGCCCTGCGTGTAACGTCAAGTTTAGTATCTAGCTATCTCTCTTAAAAGTTCCACTACCTTCGGCTTTCTCCGTTATCGCTCGGGAGTGACACGGCACTGAATCTCTAAGAAGCTCTGAGATGCACTCCACGGTAAGGAATTTAACTATATAATAAAATATTACTCCGCGTTTCCCGCTTTGTCCTCCCGTTTATTGCAATTCCGCTACACTGAAATGCGGGTAAACTCGGCCGTTATTTTTATATTTTCATCATTCCTTGTATTCTCTTTCTTTCATAAAAACATTAGTTCTTGACAAAAATGCAAACCAAAATATTTGACATATAACAACTAAATGATTCCTTGACACTTGACACTTACAGTGTCGAGGAATCTGACACTGTAAGAAATGGAAAGATGTATATTCATTTAATAAGCTGTACTACTTTGAGAGTATAAGAGACTGGTCAGCCAATTGAAACCATTTCCATCACAAGCTTTTATGCACATTCAATATAAACTTATGAACAGGCCACACACCTTGTTGCGACTGTGCTATGATCTAAGGACATTTATAGCTTCAGAATACCAGGCAGATGTTAATGATAATTGCATGCAAGCGCCTTTCAGCCAATGTACCGTCTCATTGATATCTTATTCACCAATCAGAATAGGACTTAAACGATCGTTTTAAAGCATGGTGCTCAAAACTAATAAACGATGTTTTTTTTTTTTCTTCTACATTCATTGTTTTTATTCATATAACCTCTCCTATTCGATTAGGGATCTAGGAAGCCCTATTCTCATGCATTTTCCTGTTCACTATTCTAAATTTAATGTTAAAATAAATAGGTTTACTATGAACCGTTATTATCTGAAATGTTCATTTGTTTTTAATTATTTAATTACAGATATCTTCGTATTCCTTGCTGGAACAAAAACTAATTCCACCACGGGTGGCCGAGGTCGTTAGGGCGTGCACTCTGAGCGGGAGGTCTGGGGTTTTAATCCCACCAGGACCATCCTCCTGATTGAGGTTGTTTCCAGGTTTTCCTCAGTCCTCATAAATGGCAAATGGCGGGGAGATACCCTAAACTTAGGCCTGGAACGTATGCTTACTTAAAAAAAAAATTCTTTTTCAATATATCATTTCATCCCATGTGTCATCAATGTCCAGTACATTTGGTGCCTCTGTAGTAAAAACGGGCGTTAAACCCCACTCAAAAGAAAAAAAAAAAAAAAAAGCTAATAAAATGCATTCTGTCACCTCTGCTTCGATTCGATTACCTCACTGACTCCCAAAAGAAGTTCTCATTACAATACGAAATATGACATAATTGATACAAAAATGTAGTAAATAATAGTGTTCGTTGCATTTATTTCATTTAAATCTTCGCTTGGAATAAAAACTCATATAATTATCATAACAACAAACATTTGTTAACTTCAATTACATCACCGAAAAATTATCAGCACGCGTGGTATTACTGAAGATAATTTGAAATTGACCACCACATCTTTTCCTCCTTGCACCTCAATAAGGCAGGGGTTCTCCGGGGTTCAGTACTCGTACCACAACGTTATATGTTATATTTAATGACATTGCTTAAGAGATAATACACACAAATTACCATCTATATGCAGACGACTTTCACACCGTCCCTCGTTTTGTCCATCATGCTTGACTATAGTAAATGAAGATCTAACCTCTATCTCCCTTAGGACACAAACATTTTAACTAAAACTGAATACATTTAAATTACAGTCTATTGTAATAGTACAAAAACGCGCACCACGGGGGAAAAAAAGAAGAAAAAAAAAAAAGGCTAGGTGTTTATATAGACTCCGATCTAGATCAGGTTACCCACGATTGCAACGAAATATTTTCACACAGTAAAACATATAGTGAAGATCCACCTCTCAATTTCAAAAAGAATCTCATTCAAGTGTTTGTTATGCCTCACTTTGATTATTATGATGTTTTGCACTCTAATCTGAATACTGGACAGATCGACAGATTACAACACGTTCATAATGTCTGTGCTCGTTTCGTCTTCAACACTCGTAAATTTGATCACGTGACACCCCTACGCAACCTATAAAAGAACGTAGGACTTTCCATTCCCTTACGCTCTTGTTCAAAATCCTCCGTACCTCCATCCCTCAGTATATCGCCTCTCGCCCCTGTTCTCCGAACACATTTCTTACTCAACCTCATTCAGCGTGTCAGTTCCCAGAGCCTGGAACTCCCTTCCTCCTGTACTAAAAGATTATCAGACAATAAAATAATTAACGTAGACTAAACTGTCATCTAACTTTAGGAATAACAACAGTTAGTTTATCGCTTCTTCTTCTTCTTCTTCTTCTTCTTCTTCTTCTTCTTGTCCTCCTCCTCTTCCTGTACTCGAGAAAAATTATTGAAGAACAGTGTGATTTTAACACTATTTTACATAAAAATAATATTTATATGCAGAATATTAATTTACTTTCGTGCATTTTATATAACTGTGTATATATATATATATTGGTACTCTGAATTTTTTTGCTGGTTTCTTCGCCTGGTAGCGTGGAAGAGAAGACCCTTTGACTTTAACTTTTGCCAGGACAAACCAATAAATAAATTAATTAATTAATACATGATATAAAAAGTGTTGAAAACTTTTTTGTTAAAATAAAAACGCTTTCTTTAAATGTAGTGATAGGACTGGAAATAAAATTTATTCATAGTACTGATAAAAATGAACTATGTTTCGTTTAAATTTAACGAAAGGGAACAGCAAAAGTAGATCAGGGAAGGCAAGACTAAGTCTTAAATATGAAGTTTTCTCGATGGAACATGAGTTCCAAGCCTTGTATGGGAAGGTTGACAAGTGTTAAATGCTGGCCTTGTCCTTGCGAAGGAAGCACTGCAAGGTCGGAGTCGCACGTCGATATATCGATATTATGTTCCGCGGACTACCTACTTTTCACGGTTTGCAGTTACGCTCTAGTATAACGCAGAGATTGGACGGTGTTATCAAGATGGCGTTGGGAAACTTTACCGGAAGCGATAAGCACGCATTGTTCTTGGAGAAAGCCAGCACCAGCTACCGTATTCCCTGCATATGGTCAGCTTCTGGGGGTCTTCCTCTTATGAATTAGGGAAAATTTTAAAAAAGTGAAACCCGGAAATGACACAAGATGAAATTTAAAATAAACCAATTTTAACAGAAATGTAAACGGGCTAAGATTGATCACAAAGACGTCATATTAATTTTACTTTATATAAACGGATCTCTTCCAAGAACTTTCACATTAATGAATGACTCAGAATTTACAAAATTCACTTTTGCGAGCATGGAAACAGCCCACTTTCAATCCAGTTCTTCGCGCATGCGTAATGATCACTTACCGGCAGCCAAACAACACGAGAAGTAAATTCGATACTCAAACAGACCTGCATTTATCAGCCGCATCTCCTTAAATACACCTTATTTGCTGCGTTATTATTTTTACGTGTTACATTCTATTGGGGAGCAAACACACTAAACATTAACAGGCTCGTTTATCACAATAAATTTTTATTTGACTGATAAAAACTAACACAAGCAAAGCAAATAAAATTTTATGAACCGATTGTTTTATAATATTACGACAATTGTGTGCAGAAGAACCATGTTCATAAAAGAGGAAAAACAAGAAGAATCTTGGTCTGTAAGGGTGCTCTATTCTCGTAGCATATGAAATGGTGCAAGGTTATGTTTATACAAGGAGACATAACCGTTTCCTTTACGAATTGCTAAATCTCATCATACAACCCTCTAGAATACAAACTGGGTCAAGTACAGACTACAGCTTTCAACTTCCCGAGCACAGAAGGTGAGCCGGTTTTCACTTTCGTATATGGTGGTCATGTCAGCCATCGGAATGCCCACGATGCACTGCAATGTCTCCATACGCTTGAAGCTATTTCTGTTAATCTGAAGGTTCTGTTTAAATTGCCGGCTTCTATATTTCTGAACATGTTTAACATGAAAATGTCATTTGCCTTATGTATAAACTGCTAGAGTATGAAATGCCCTAGTTTATAACAGGAATTACATTCTTGCCCACCACGAGAGGCAGTAGTGCCAGATTGTGTATAACAATTGAATGTTATATATTGGAGTTTTGGCACGAAAGAATGCTTAGGTTACATATGCCAAGAGCTCTTAGCAATAATCAAGCAATCCATTGTTAGGCTAATGTTTGGGATTGGACGTCATAAGCGCTAACGTCACATCATCTGATGAATTTTAACAAACGTCAGCAAGGGCGATTTCTGAAACCTTTCTAGGTACAAGGTCCAGGGTAAGTTTGACAATAAGGAAGTGCTTCTTTATTAGGACATCGCACAAAACGTCCTTTGCAACACACTTTCCCTATAATGAAGTTGAGCGAATTTCGAGTGGATGGAAAGTGAAGAAACAGAAGTTGCGTCACAGTGCCTTTCTCTCCACGTTCCCCTGTATTAAGTTCAGCTAACTGTCACTGTGAAAGGCTGGAAAAAGAATCTCAAGTTTGTAATTGTTCAAAACTCTCTCCATTTGTTTAACTTTTTTTTTTTTTTTTTGAGTAGTGTTTAACGCCCGTTTTCACTACTGAGGCACCACAGGCGGTATTTGTTTAACTGCAAACCTAAAGAAAGAACAAAAGATTCCCAAGCCAAAGGAAACTCAAAATCATGCTTCAATCCTGTCTTAACAGTACAACTATTATGTGGAGGAACTTTTTAGATGAGCAGGACAATAAAATTAAAGAAGTGTACAGACAGATCTATACGGAGAAGAGACAGCGATATTTAAATGGCGGCCCCGCTAGCTCGGTTGGCGTTTCTCGATGTGGCATTGCATGACGCGCTAACAACGCTATTGCTAACTTTCGTAAACATAGCAAAAAACTACTTAATGAAGTGAAAGTCGGGGTTTAGTAATGAAAGACATGAATTTTATGTTTAATTTTATTGTTTCTAAGTGCTCTTCACCATTTTTGTAACATACGTAAGCAACACAAAGAAATTGCTACTAGACAAATTTATACTTTTTCATGGGGGGGGGGGGGGTTCATTTTCAAGCGTAGATGATTCTTTGACATACTGGATTTGCAAACTGATTGAAGTTAATTCAGTAAATTGCTGCAAAAAGAATCACGGTGAAGAATAAGTGACATACAAACAATTTGTATTTTCTGTTTACATGAAATGTGATGACTGTCTTTTTCTTTATCAAAGTTTATGGCCCGCGGTCATTAAGATGCCAGTAATTTTAAGGCCATTAGCGCTCTCCCAAACAAACATCTCCAGAGCTTGATCGCAGTCAGAGACGAACCCAACATCAGCTGATTGGGGGGCATGACGTAATGGAGCTGCAATTCTGATAGAGAATTTATAAGACGTTTCTTTGTTTGTGGGTACATTACGTCACCACACAAAAAACACAGTATTCCGCCATTTTGTTCAGGAAATGTCAAACACTTACCTCATGACCTGGCGGCATTACGGACACCACCAGCTCGTCAACTTGCGGGACGTGCGATATCACCTCTCCGGAGATCTCCCGTCCGTTGTATGTGAGGTACACCTTTTGGCCAGGCAGTAGAGTGAACCCAGCGATGCTCTGAAAACCGGGCCCCACAAGTTCCGTCTCGCGATATTCCCGCACCGTTTTGTTGTCGAAGCGCACGGCGTAACGCGACTCTTTCACTTGATGTATCACTCCCGAATAGAACTTGCCGTCCTCTGCCCTAGCACATACTCTCGTACCGATAATAGAGCGCTTCGCTAAGCGCTTGCCCGTCGACATGTTGCACTGTCTACCTTGCGAAGCGGTACATAGTACAAACCTGTCACCATCAGCTGTGTGGCCGCCCGTTCTTGTTCAGCTCAGCTGCAAATTCTGCCGGCCGGTCGCTCCCCGGATCCAACAGCTGACAGATAACAACAAACCCACGTGACTGCGCACTGCAACCTCATTGGCTCTCTCCTTCATGCCTGACCTAGATTTCCTCATCGCAATGCCGACATCCTTAATGTCTTTCGCGGTGGTGCAAACACTTAACAGGTTGCTAACGGTAAAATTCTGTGCCAAAACAACCAAAATCCGAAAAACTTAACAGTACAAGCAGTTGGAGAGAGAGAGAGAGTTTTGCGGTCTTCATATGCATATGGCGCCCGACTTTACGGTTTCCATTCTTCTGTTTTAGCTGCCTCGCACAGTCCTGTATGCAAACTAAGGCTATATGAGCCACAACTTCGCCAAGTGCCCTGAAAATATGATCCCCAAAATGTACACCTGTAACTTATCGAGCTGTATACAAATGACGTCACAAACCGGACTTCATATTTGACCTTGTTTATGCTGGTTCCGCTCAGCGGACCCACTCCCTTGTTTATTATAACACGCAAATATCTAGCTAAAGTAATGGAATCTGAAAATTGCAGATTGCAATAAACTGCCTAGTTATTTAAATTAACAAGCAACTTTTGCTTAAACTCTTCTTAGTTTCATTCCAAGCAGAAAACTCCCACAAAGGTGATTCATAACACCGGCTTCAATAAGTGATCAGCTGTTTCGCAATGTCAGTAGCCTTAAACTTTCTATTCCTTGATAACAAAGAAACATTCCGGAAACGTACAGAGCAATAATCATATATCGGTGCAAAAGAAAGAGTGGAAGTGAATTATCGTATGTGACATTATTTTAACAACAAAGTACGTCTTAGTTTCATATTACGAAACGCACCAGCCATCTATTGGTCGCTTATGGACTCGTCCAGGTCACTAGCGCTCCTACAGGTGTTTTTGTAAATATAAACAAAAGCACTACGAAAATCAGTGCTTGAAGGTTTTGAATTACTATAAAAGCTTAATATATTTAATTCCACACTTAGGTATTTAAGTATAAGACACCAAATTTAGTATTAGGTTAGTAAAAATATATGCATGTATAACAAATTACTATAAAAAACAGACGCTAGCACTTCGAGGCGGAAAGGACAATTTTCATTTGAAGAATGAAAAAATTGTTTATTTCCTATTCTCTTTTGTATTGCGACAATAAATTGACAATACGTTGCTAATTATGTATCAATCAGAGGCGAAAGAGTTCTTAAAACATCATATGTAAACAAAGGACGTGACTACACAAGTTTGAATCAGCTGGTTCCGACTCGCCATTTAGGCTTAGGCGAAGTTATTTGGAATGTTGAGAGGTGCATTTTCAGTTTTGGAGAGTAATGTCTTGTATTTATTTATTGCTCTGATTTGTTTGATTAATACCTCAGTTTCTCATACTTTTGAAAAGGAAGACACACCAGGTAATGGAATCAATTTAATGTTAAGTTCTTCGTGCGGTAAACAGTTTGAAGTTGAATTTAACTAATTAAGCTGTGACAATGGTAAATGTTGCAGACTTTCTGTTGTGTCGTGGGTGTGGAGCAGGTATAGCAAATGCGAGCTTGCTTCACACCAGGTTCAGTCCAGCGGCACTGGTGTATGGAAACCAATCGCTCTTTGGAAGGCGGAGTGTCGAGGTTCAACTTTTGGAAAATCCACTAGGGATACGATTTCAAGTGATTACTGTAACAAGGGCAAACTGTGTTGGTGTGGACCAAGTACGTCATTTATATCAAGCTCATTTTTCCTGACATTCAAAAAGCCAGAAAGTTAACTTGGTTAAACTGTGAATTTAATTTTCATCTAAATCTCATTAACTCATATTTTATATTTAACTTTTGTTGAAATTAAAAATACACAAAATCAGGGGTGAATTAATGTAAAATAGGTAAAGTGATATTGATCTAGTTTAACCTTAAGCTTTTGGACACAGGATGAATGCAAAAAAAAAAAGAAGAAGAAGGGGGGAAAAAGTTTGTGCATGGCTTCAAGTGCACCATAACCATGTCGCAATGAGCAAATTAAGATTAGGTTCGTATGGTGGGCCAATCTTGTTGTTTATAAGGGATGTTAAATAATTTAACTAACTGAGCATAAAGAAAAGATATACACACTTGCTTCATGGTACACACATTATTTCAGCAAGTTTAAGTATATGAGAATGAGTGCAGTATAGTTTGGAGTTTGTGGTCACAAGTATTCAGTGGCAAACTTAGATGAATATAGCAAAGTTTCACGTTATGTTTCCATGCTTGTCTTTTGTTTTGCCCACAAGGGGAAAAACAAAACAAGGTTTCAGTGGTTCATCATTAATTTTTCAGAGTTGGCAACACCTATATAATTTTACCTTATAGTAATGTTCCACTTTATGTCTCATATTTTTCACCAGGACGAACCTAAGCCTCAGCTTCAGATTTTTCTCAACTTTGTACATCTGCTTCCACATTTGTTTTTCAAAGTTGCCAACCCAACGTATATAATTTTATGATATAGCAACATATTTGGATGTATTTATTCTGAATACCAGTAAAGCAATGGGTCCTCCGGTTTCTAGGATCAAGGTTAGCCCTAGGTTGATGTGTGTGTGTTAATGAGTTGAATTATAATTGCATTGGTAGCATGAGTTGTTTATGTTCTGATGTCACTATATTTCAATATGGCCATGTTACTCTTTACATTTCCGTTTCTGATGTATTTCTTTCTGTTAGTACAACTATGATGTAAGAAACTATGCAGCAGTTTTCCCTTCTTCCTAGTATTTCAGCTATAAAAGTAGATGCCTTTTTGGGAAGGTGGGTGACATTATAGCTTTTAACTAGCTTCACCGTCTAATAATATTTCATTAGCTCTCCTGTTATTCTAGGTAAGTTTTTAACACTTTAATTTCTCTTGTGTGCTTCCATGGAAATTTCACCCAAATAATTCTTCAGGTTGGTCTGGATACAAAGTTCCAGCCAGTATGACATCACCATCACTGATCACAAAAGAAATTTCTAATTTCTTCAAAACTTGGTAGAAGAAATGCTCCAAGGGACCAAATCAGAGCAATGAATAACAAGCAACTGTTGAGGCAAACAACAGCCAGACTACTGAGGATGTTGCTACAGCAATTCAACATCAATAGAGAAACCATATGGCTCCACCTCTGTCATCTAAGAAAAAAGTATAAATTTGGTTGCTTGATTCCACACCGGTTAGTAATGGCTCAGAAAGAGGCAGGAGCTGATGCAATGTTGTTCATACGCTGCTGACATCCTACTCATTCATACAATGATCTCAGTATTTAACAAGATGTTGTCATCATTAACAGCTCATTAATCTTTCCTCAAATAACCTAAACCATCACAGCACCAAAATTTGTGTTTGGTGGACAATACACTATGAACTACTGTCAGCTGGCCAATCTACACCAATGTCACTCTAACCAACTGGAATGTGTCCAAGAAAAGCTGAAAACTAAGGACCCCCCACTCATGTATCACAAAGGTGTCATTCTTTTGCATTATAATGCAAAACCACTCACAGTTACAGTAGACCAGGTAAGTAGACTAGTACACCCACCAGAAATTGCACCATCTTTTCCATTCTTTGGATAATTGTTACCAAGGACAGCAATATCTTTGCCAATCTGTAAACTGCACTAAATGGATATTGCTTCCTGCATAAGGAGTTTTACCTCTGTAGAATTCATAGTATCCATCATGTTGGTAGAAGGCCCTCAGTAACAATGGTAACTATTTAACAATAAAGATATTACAATGGTCAGAAAGTTTTGAGAATGGATAACAAGGAGTTGTGACAAGTCAGTGCAACTTTTCCTAGCTTTAGACTGAAGTTTAGATAGCAACATGTGCAAGTCTGAGTGCATTGCAACAATATATGGTGTCAGCACAGCTGTGTATGTGCCGCATGGATCTCAAGCAAGAGCATTTCTGCTTTACGATTTTCTAAGACTTTAAAGTCAATTTAGGGCAGGAAGACTGCTTTGAAAAATTAAATCATGCATTTGGGGACCTTTGCCCTTCTCAATTTGCTATTTATTGATGTTTTGCAGATTTACAAGGGGAAGGGATTACCTAGAAGATGAAGATGCGAATGGCTGGTTACAGCAACAACGGATGAAATTATGATGAAACCAGAGCACATGTTGCACATATCAGATTCAAGAAGCCATAAATATCGGATCGGTAGCAGCAAAAACAACTCTCAAAGAAAAACTTCACATCAGGAAGCTCTTCAGTCATTGGATCCCCCACCATCTCACAAATGAGCAGAAATAAATCACATGTGCATTGGTGCCAGGAAATGATAGAACAGTTTTATGAAGGAAGATGAAAATATGTATTTAACATTATAACAGATGACGAAAGTAGGATATACCAGTATGATCCAGAAACTAAGCAACAGTCATCAGCCTGGGTCTTCCCAGAGAAAATCCCCCAACAAAATTGAGGTGAGCCAGAAGTGTTGGTAAGAAGACGATCTGTTCCTTCTTCTCAGCTAGTGGTCATATTGTGATAATTCCATTTGAGGGACAAAAGACTGTCGCTGTCAGATAGTACACCATAAAATGTCTGCCTACAGTCTCAATGGGCTGAGAACATAGTATCCTAAGACTGGTTTGTACAGAATCTTGTAGCACCACAACAATGCCTCTGCCCACACTGCACTAGAAACAACCCAATTTCTACAGGAGTCATATGTTTGTTCCATCCTCTCTACAGTCCAGACCAGTCCAGTCCAGTTTGTGACATTTTTCTGTTCCCCAAAATAAAAGCAAAATTGAATGGAAAAATTTGAATCACCTGAACCTACATACAAAGAATGCATTTGCACCCTCCTCAAAGAAACGTGGTGTTCAACATTTACAAAATGGTTTGAATGAATGAAACGTGGTATAGAATACAATGAAAAATACTTAGAAATAATGCAATGTTCAGATCTAAATTATAATGCTTTAAAATGTGTAGTCTGAAAATGCAGAACTTTTTGGTCCGCATATAGAGGGTCAGTCAGGTAATATGCAACAAATTCAGAGGAGATATAGACCTCACAGTCAGGAAATATTTTTATCAAATAACGATGTTCTCTTGCATTTTGTTTAGAAGTTGTGCACTTCTGCTTATATTTATGTGTACTAGTACCAATTATAAACCATGTGACGCTACCTTGTTCTTGTTGTGTACCTCCATGTGCAGTGATGCTTGTGCAGTTGAATGCAAGCATTCATTGTAAGATCGTGTGGCAGGCAGAAGACCCTAAACACATTGAAATAATAAGGGGACAATGGAGTATCTTCCATGCGGCTGTGAGATGTATCAGGCCAATTGTCTTATGCTGATACCTGGATCTTCATCCTGCAGAATAAGTTTTTCCTAATGAGGTGTATTGAGCAGAGATGGTGAATAAGAATATCACAATTGGCAAATGTTTTTTGAGAGATCTGCAGTAGTTTCTGATGCAATAGTCATGCTTACATAACACACACTAATGGGTCCATGCCCAGTTTTACATCTGGCATCGCTTTGGCTGCCATATACTGCTCAGGGTTATCCTTAACACCATGGGTGGATGAGGTCATTGCGGACTCGTGATCAGGAGGTGTGGGGTTCAATTTCTGCCAGGACCATTCTCCCTGACAGGTTTTTAGTCCTTATAAATTGCAAATGCCGAGGAGGTACCCTAAACTTAGGCCTGGAATACTTCCTTCCTTAAAAAATAAAATACCCAATTTATCATTTCATCCCATGCATAGTTGGTCCTGGTGGTGTAGTGTAGTGGTAAACATACTTGTCTCCTGAATCCAAGATCACGGGTTCCATCCCGGCCAGGACCAGTAGATTCTTTCGGGGATAAAAATACTAAGTATGGCTTCCTTCAGAAGGGAAGTAAAGTTGTGGGTCCTGTGTCCTACATTTACGCCATGAAAAAGAACCTCAAGCCTGAAAAAAGAGGCCTCTGAGCAAAATATGTTCGCCTTTTCACACCCTTGGGATGCTGATGACCTGAGATGTCAAAGAGCATCCGTAAATAAACCAAAAAAAAAAAAAGCTTAATGTGTCACCAGTGTCCACTATTTGTGATTCTTCAATAGTAAAAATGGGCAATTAAGACTATTATTCTTAGCGATCATCCAGTAAGAGTCAATCATTACTGTAGTGGACCACTTTCCCTAGTACCTTTTCTCCATTATTGCTATTGCTGATGGAAACATGCTGCAGCTATCTGGGAAAAAAATTTAAGTGGAGATGGAACATGTGTCTCTTTAAGGACAAATTGCAGCCCAATTTGCAATATACAGACAACATAGTCTCGACTAGTTCTTTGTAGTTTTCTTTCCTGATGTTTCCGAGAAAGTTGGTTGACACCAGACAAAATACATCCCAAACTTACCTTTTGACACCATGTAGCAAGCTATGAAACTTTACATAGTGAAGAGTGTTCAAATCTGAGAACCAACAAATACTCCCTTTTTAATTTTAACTTCACTAAGTCAAGGGAATTTATCAAGGAGGTATTTAAAAAACTGGTGCATTCTGGTACGTGGCTTTTACAAAGTTCTTCATTAGTTCATTTTTGTGAAGAGGATAGCAGGATTTTGTGTGGCTCTATCAGTGATGGATATTACACATTTTTTTCCCTACATTTATAGATTTCCTGGCAGGCCAGTCTCTAACTTCTTTTAGTGCAATGACTGCTTAGTTATCATATTCACATAAAAAACAGCAGTACTTCATATTCCTCAGTTGTAGACCCTTTATCATTAAGTTAACACATATATGCCAGCCATGCCTGTTGTTTTGAAGACAGTTCAGGTTTGTTACATTGTCATAAGTTTCTTTCATTTACACAGCATGTCTGGATGGAATAGAGGGAAGCTGATTTCCATGATCTAGCAGCACCACTTTGAGACTCAGTTTGGAGGAGTCCTATGAATTGTAGAGCATTCATAAGGCCATCTACATTGTCACAAAACATAAGGTGGTCTTCTTTTTGAAAGTATGGCGAGTGTGAAATGAAATCATTCGGACATTTTCTATGAGGTACTTCCACTGTTGAAATCTTGATGCTAGTAACTTTGATTTCTCCTTTAGCTGGTCGTGAATAAAATCATCTTGTGTTACCTTGTGTTGAGCAAATTATGCACCCTGGTTGACGTATGGATCATCACATTCTGGACCGCCACGGGTGGCCGAGGTCGTTAAATCGCGAACTCGTGAGCGGGAGGTCTGGGGTTCGAATCCCGCCAGGACCGTCCTCCCTGAATGAGGTTTTTTCCAGGTTTTCATCAGTCCTCATAAATGGCAAATGTTGGGGAGGTACCCTAAACTTAGGCCTGGAACGTTTCCTTCCTTAAAAATAAATCCTTTCCCGATATATCATTTCATTTCATGTATCACCAGTGTCCATCGCTTGTGGTGCATCTGTAGCAAAAATGGGTGGAACACCATTCATTTCATCACATTCTGGAAACATTAGTTTGCCTTCCTCCTCATTTTCTGAATCGATGCTAAATTCTCTTAGGGTTTCGGGAACTGGAAGTTCTTTGGTGCGGAACTGGGCTAAGGGCAGACAGTATATTTGAGATGGCTATTGTCCATTTCTTTCTTTTCGTAGAAACAGATGGTACCATAGAGAAGTAGCAATCACTTAAATGATTACACCATCAAAACAGAAAATGGCATTGACACCTTACCGTGTATCAACCTTTTCACAAGATTTCTAGCACATGTACCACAAGAAATGTATGGAGCCCAGAGCATGTCCTGGTTCCCGATCTTGCATCCAAAATTAAGCGATATGCCATTTTCACGATTGGGGTTAAAGTCTTCTCCTGCCTAGCAAAATTCACTTAACCACAAATATAACAAGAGTTACTTGAATTATTAAGGCAATTATGGGGCATCACTGACACTACAAGAGATCACTCAATACTAAACAGACAAAAGATTAGCTGACACTACAAAAGATTACTCAGTACTAAACTATTCCTTGTCTTTTATCAATGCTATGATGCAATACTTTACTTCATAAAGGCAAAGTGAGTCATGGAATGATGTAATATGGCATAATCACAAACTTGTCACCAACATAAAATTGAAATAAAGAGTTAATAAACCTTTCCTAAGCATGCAATGTGGACTGAGTATATTGAACATCAAGAGATATATATATATCGGTTAATCTAGTCAACTTGTCATTTTTGTGTTTAGCACCTCAAAATTAGTAAATATTAAATATAAATATTAATTCAATTTGGAATCAAACACAGTGCAACATCCATTAATAATCTCTTCTGAATTGGATATTTAGAACACTCTTTATGGTTTCACTTATATGAGATTTACTTAGGACATATGTTTTGTGGAATTTTTTCCATATCATCAGCTGTTAAACGACTGTTGGATATTTCGTAGAAGCCCAGATGATCCAACAGTTGAACAGCTGAGGATGCAGACAATTGTTCCATGAAACATATGTTCTGAGTTAATCTCATATAAGTGAAATCATAAAGAGTGTTCTAAATATCCTACTCAGAGGAGATTATTTAATATTTTTGGGGCAAAATATGTGTATTTTTGTTTAACTAACTAAGGTGTTAGTTGCATCTTGAAATGCAGTGAATTTATGTTTAAATGATAACTCACAAACTAGGCATTTCTGGACATATGTTTATATGACTGTTTTCTTGTTTTGGCATGAGGAATTGCCACCAAAGCTTGTCCCAGTATTTTTGTTACACTCTATATATTCACATTTTATGCCATTTGAAATTATCAATGTACAAAACTGCCATTAATTTCTGAATAACATAATAGATTCATTTGATCACATTCTGGCAAAACAAATCAATTGGTGTAGCATTTTTAGTAACCACTTTAAACAGTTTATCAAAGATTATGTATCTGTTATGATTGAAACCAAAAAGATTTAAAAGCAAGTCCTTGTGACCCATGGGTAAGCATTGATGTTTTCATACGTTGTGTTCACAGTGGCACAGTGAGCACTCGTGGTTTCCGAGCTATGCATGGAAGCACTGCCTCTGCCTGCATTGTGGCCACCACATAGGATGGTAAGTGCCCTTTACTCTCTATGAGGAAAGCACTGCAGTACTATCACATTGAGAAAAATGTTATCTCTTTTTTTAGGATGTTTGAGCCAGTAGCCTCAGCTGTAGAAGAACGGAGAATACCTTCGGACAAAGGATTTTATGCACTTATTCTGGATAGCATATTAAGTGAAAGTTGTAAGTATTTCTCATATGTTTCTTGGAAAACTGATACTATCATTTGCAGCACCTGATTGCCCTATTTGACTGGAGAATGGGGACAGAAAATGTGCAAAAAAGGTCTTAAAAGTAAAAAACCATTTTGAGTTTAAAATCACCTTCCATTAAACCAGGATCGCAGTGTATGAAGATTGATATTTAATTTGAGGAATTTGAAGAAATTATGAGAGGTGTAATATTGATATAGAGTATATTTGGTGACACTTATACTTTACTTATTTGGTTTCTTTATTTGGACATGTTTCCAGAACATTTGCTCCTATTATCAGATCAATTGGTGAAAGCATACTATGTAGGCAGTCGGAGAATTTTAATGATTATATCCAACATTGGAGGAGTCTCAAAGTTCATGACACAGCTTTTATTTTTGATGACAAATTTTTCCCCATGTCAGTAGTTCCAAAGATTTCCAAGTATGTTCCAGTAATTTTGTTTTTTTATAAATTTTATGGTTTTCTAACAAAAAAGGGCCTACCACTGCAAATTTCTGTATCTGTTTGTAATGGATATTTCTGAAATGTTCTTTAGTATGAACTTCCGAATTTGCTTTCATTTTTCCAATATGTATACCTGATCACACTCTTTGCAATTGATTTGGTAGATACCTCACCTCTTGTCAGAAGATCTTTACAGGAAGATTGTAATAAATTTGTAATACTGTGGACGTTTTCAGGAGCCAACATTTTTTTTTAAATTTATTGATCTTCAGCAGTAAAAAGAATACAAAGAAGAATACTAATACATCACCCACACAGCACTACATAATGATTTCTATAAAACATTAGTAGATAAATGATTAAAAAGTTTAAGAGAAATAAAAATATCAGACATAAGTTTGCTATCACAAATAAAAGAATGTGCATTTCAAAAAATTTACATATCACCCTAGAATGTTCAATATATATTAAAAAAAAAAAAATACATGCGATAACAATCTTGCAATTTTCAGGACATCTTATTGCCTACTTACAGTTGTGTTTGCAGGTATGACATGCTGGTAAGCATTCCAAAAATGGGTTAATAACTTTCCCAGCAGAAGCAATCAATTTTTTTTTTTTTTCTATCGTGGAAATTTTCACAGATTGCTGTTTGCTTTCAGAATTTAAGTGATATAACCAAGTTTCATCAGCAGTAATTGCCTTTGAAAGAAATTCATCTTTTTGTAACATCGTCAATTGCATGCAAACATCCTTTTGTTCAGAAACCCACCGTGCACAAACATCTCATAGGCAGCATTTCAGGTAGATTGATTTTTATTTATTTACAGACCCTCTTTAACATCTCAAGTCATCAGCATCCCATTCAATTCAGAGCGTGAAACGGCTGGTAAATTTTGCTCACAGGCCTCTTCTTTTAGGCTTGAGGTTCTTTTTCAAGCCGTAAATGTACAACAGGGACCCACAGCTTTACTTCCCTTCTGAAGGAAGCCATACTTAGGATTTTTCCAAAAAAATCCACTGATCCTGCCAAGGGTTGGACCCACGATCTTGGGTTTAGAAGGCAAGTATGGTTAACACTGCACCACCAGGACTGACATTTCAGGTAGCAACATGTGGATGGCACCCAGTGAAATTTCAGAATTTCTGAAAGTGTTCTTAATGTCATGTGACAATTTTCTCTCACAATGATAGCAGTGATGTTAATGTTTTCCTCTGTTAGAGCACAAACTGAAATGCCAGGTCTATCATCCTTAGAAATTGATCGCCTCCCTCTTTAAACATTTAAACCATCTTCGAGCTTTGCTATAGGAAAGAACAAACTGTCCAGTCTCCTGTAGCATTGCATAGGCCTCAGCTGAAGACTTGTTGAGACAAAGGTAGAATTTTGTTACCTGTCACCTCCATTTTGCTGCAGGCAGAACTGAATATGTCTCAAGTTACACACCTCTGACAGGAAGGAACTGTAAGTGACTCCAGTGAAATTAATACATGTACATTACGCTAACAAAATATTATAAAGGTAAATTTTAGCATAAAAATTTTGTTTTAAAAATATATTCTTTATTGAACAGCCTTAATAGGTTTGTGCTGCTAAGTTTCCAGCCGTTTTGCAAACATCCTATACACAAAATAAAACAGTTGTACCACAAATAACTATTTAAAATTCCAAACATTTTAAATTTTAAATATGTGATGGTAAAAGAATTCTCACAACTTATCTATTGTTTCTTTTTATTATTGAACTTTCACAAAATTCTTTCAGTATTTCTCTAGAATCTGCAAAAAATAGAAAAAATTACAGTATACTTTGGCAGCTAAAAATAACATAAAATATTAATACTCTTGGGTTTATTGTAGTTCATTTTTCTTGTTAACTGGCAAATTATCACAGGACATACAGCGGGAACTATCCTGTTATAATAAGTATACTGTCCCAAGATATAGGGCATTTTCCTTTTTCTATCATTATCTCAGACATAATGCTAGATTTTCAGTATGCCAATTATGCTACATAAATTTCATTTAATTTACAAATGCATTTCTCTGACAGTTGCAGATTCCCTGCTCATCACCCCCAAGTCATACAAAAGCTGATCGCTACCAAACACCTGCTGCCTGTAGTGCCTTTTGTGTGGATGGTTAGAGCAGCATCAACATGACAGCTGAAGAAAATTCAGGAGCAAAGGAAACTCATCAGGCAGCCGAGGTGGTCCTTACAGAGGAACAAAGGCAGTTTATTGCCATTTGTGAAGCAGAGTTTGCCAACCGTTACACAGAGGATGATCCTGAGTTTATGAAATACAAAAAAATGCCCTGCCCACCCCCAATTGTGGATCCTTGGTACAACAAACCTAAACGTAATTTTGACTGGTCAGGCAGAAGTGCAGGAGGTAGACGTCATCAATCATGGGGCATGAGGAATGAGCGAGGTGGTGGTGGTTATCAGCGTCACAGTGACCGTTCTTATGGACATCGCCAAAGACCATACTGAACTTTTTGTTTGTTTCTCTAGAGTAATAACTGTGGTGAAATAAAGTTTGAAAAAGTGCATTAAATGTATGTTAACTATCTGTCATAAATTAATTTTTTTCTGAAGTTTGAAGGAGTATCATTGTTCCTGCTTGTACACTTAAGACAAAAGAAAATGTTCTAAGTTCTATTTAGTCTAGCTATTGATTCATGGTGGTTCTTACAGCCTTTAGCCTCATTCTGTCATCACCAGTCACATCGAGTTGTCTATGGAAGACATACTCTGATAAAAGCAAGTATCTTATAATGAGAACTACCAAAGTTCAAATCCTACCCATGTACGAATTGTTTCACTTCTTATTTTTTGCAAGTAAAAATAATATTCGGTATACGTATGATAATATAGCCTCCAATTGCAAAAGCTTATTTGAATTATAAGGCATTTATGTTCACACAAATGCACAAAAGAAATCATTATTTTCAAAATAAATATGAAATTAAATTATTTTTAATTATAATTAAGGCAATTTTATATTTCCTCTTTAGTTTTTCAATTTAGAATATTTTTTAATGTGACATTTATTTTGAAAACTATGGTTAATTTACTTTTTTATGTTGAATATAAATGCCTTAAATATACAGGGTGTTAATGAAATAATTTCAGAGAGTGTAGAGATGGGTATATAAGCAATTTGAGATATAAAACACATGGCCTATTTGTTCAAATTTTGAAGCTATGGCTGTAAGTTTTTAAAGTGCCAGTATGCCCCTCCAAAGCATAGAACACGATAACGAAGGGGTTTCTGGACTTATCACTCTGGCACCATGATTATGATATTAGCTTTCAAGTAAGAGGTACTCATTTGTTTCCCAGTTGGACTTGTTCATCACTTTTTTATGCTGTTTTATGAATAGGGTCTAATAATACAGCTTTTAGCACATGTTTTAAGTTTACGTTTCAATTTATGCACTTAAATCTTAACATATCAATTCATATAATTACAACCCTTGTTTACCAAATGGCATTCTTAATTCTTAATGAGTTACATGTCGTATATTCAAAGATTACATATATTTCATTCATAATTCTGTAGTATATGCATTGCAGTACTTCATATGAAATAAAAAAAACATTTAACGGCATGACAAGAATTGAACCCACGGCCTGTGGAACATCAGCTTTTGCCTTATGCATTACATCACAAGCAATTAAAGAGCTCCCTCTAGAGTAGGCTACATATTCAAGAAGACAGTTAATATATGTTCAGTGTTGCTATGCAAATGATTAGTTCGAGATTTGAGGAATTTTTATGCCACTAAATCTTAAAAATGCTGATAATGAGATGTGGAAAATTGATATTTCTATGCTTGCAAGACAGTTTTAAAGACATTCTAAACCAATTTTTCACTTGGCATGGCTTTAACATTGACTTATCAGCATCTGATTCAAAAATGTGTAACATCATATTACTGATATCTCTAAAATCTCTGAAATTATTTAAGTGTAGTTCATTAACACTCTGTATATTGTCTATTTGAAGATATATTATTGCCTTATGTTAAATACACTGCTTTAAACAATTAAGAGGGACAAAAATTTGAACATATGTATTGCTGCTGTAGTTGGGTTTAGGGTCGTAAATATTTTTTTAAACCTGTATTTAACAGCAGTGCTACATCTTGTTTATTTCTTATTTCACACAAGGATGCTGTAAGCTGAAATTACAGGCAATATTAAAAACTAAAGTGGTATTCAATGATGAACTTTGTTTGAAACTGACATTTAGTGCCTGTAGGTGAAGGGTTCACATTTGTGCTCTTTGGTTACATGAGGGATATAAGGTAGAAACTGTTTGAGCAGTCACATTGCTGCTGGAAGGTTAGACTATTTGTGCAGTGACTGCTAAGCTTAATGTTATTAGTAGAACACAGGCACATATTCTAGGAAACCAGGCCTGGGTTGAAAACGTAAAACATCAGCCAGAGAAGACCAATGTGTAATCAATTATGTTTTCAGCAGCACAAAGCTATTGCTAGGACCACAAAAATGATGAGAGTGGCAACTGGTGCAAAAGTAAGTGAGCAAACAATAAGAAACAGACTTAGAGAAGCAGGTTTAAGACCATGAAGACCTCATAAAGCCCTGAGATTAACCCCTGTTCACAAGAGAGCCCATCTGAGGATTGTGCAGGAACACTGAAACTGACAGCTTTGTTACTGGCTCAAGGTGCTATTTACAGACTAATCTTACTTTCTTCTAACAAAGTACAATGGACGTCTGGATGTTTATTGTCATCGTGGTGAACCTTTACAGAAATAGCAGACCAGGAAAGGGAGAGATTTGGTGGTGGGTAAGTCATGGTGTGGGGTGGCATCACTATTGATGACTAAACAGACTTTATAGTAGTCAGAAAATGATTTAATGCTGCCAGGTACATTACTGAAATGGTACCAGAGCACGTTATACCTATTGAGTTGGAATGGGGCCCCAGTTTGTTTGTAGCAAGACAGTGCTAGAATGCATACGGCAATAGCCATCATGATAGCAATAGCCACCACAGCAATAGCCTACAGGAACTCCAGATTCAAACAATGGACTAGGCTGCTAGGAGCCTTGACCTTAACCCCAATGAGTTTGCCTGGATGATGTGAGGCAGTAATTCAGCCACATGGAGGCCTCACAGATACTGAGTGTTGCTTTATGTGCAAAATTGAAATTAACTGAAGTTTCCACTTTAGTTTACAACATTGTCTTTAATTTTACTTACAGCATCCTTGTGTGAAATTAGAAATAAATAAGATTTACACTGTTGCTAAATAAAGACTTAAACTTTCTAAAAACTTACTACCATAAACCGAATTACAACAGAAATACATTTGTTCAAACTTTTATCTCTCTAATTGTTTTGAATAGTGTTATTTATTTTAATTTTAAAATATAAGTTCCAATGATAACTAGGATTTCAACCTGCGTGCTCCTGCAGGACATGAGCTTTTGTCTGCTCAACCATCAGGACACATGGTCCAAGTAAAAGCATTTACTTTTTATGACATAACTTGAACTGAAGGACTCCTTGTGAAACTAGCATCAGCAAATGCTTCTAATGTTTTCAGAATTGGGCATTATTTGTGCCTATTACCTTCTCCCTCCCAAGGGTCTGCAATGAAAATCTCTGCATCGGTGAGCTATATAAAACCAAATTATCATTCCCTAGTGAAGAGCATTGAAATAACTTTGATAAATAACTGTGTGCTGCAATTATCATAATCTGAAAAAGATGTTGAATAAAAAATTTATTTTAATAAGTCAATATATTATGAAAAGCAAAATACAAGATGTACATAAATTAGTGTCATATTTAAGGGACATGTTCTTAATAGCTAAACAATTAAAAAAGTGTGTGTATGTATAAATGCTTTGCAAAAGTATGACTTTATTACTAACAAACAGCTTATAGTACAAATAATATATAAATATTAAACAACGAAGCAGTGAATCAATGAAATATTTCAAATTGAATGTTTTCAAATGCTGACAAGAACTGTACTTACAGGGTTTGTAAATTAGGACACATTTCTGGAACTTTCGTTCTCATCTTCAGCTATTGACTGACTGCTGTATAAGTTCTGAGCCATTGAGGCTGGATCTGAGTTGCTTCTTTTCAATCTCTGTCGGCTGAAATTGAAATTTATTGAATTCATCCAGAGGTAGCATATGGTTAGTTCCATTGGACATTGTACTTCTTTTAATAAAATAACTTTTTGGTTAATTTCATGGTTATATTCCTAAAAATAAATTGCTATTGTTGACTTTTCTAAATGTTTCAGTGAGATATTTCAAAAGTGTCCTTTCTTCCTGTATTTCAAATTTTCTTATGTACTTTAAAGTTTGTAAATTTTCCTATGTACTTTAAATTGTAATCTGAGCATTCTGTTGCATATATGCCTGATTTTTTTTCTGGTATAATGCTATTTCTTAGCAAAGAGCTTAAGCTTTTAAATTCAAAATAAATTTCATGTTGGAACTAATACAGTGAAGCAATTAATTTATTCTTAATTAGATAGTGAGTGAATTTAATACTCTTATGCTCCACTTACCATTGAATTATACGGAACATGTTTCACAGACCATCGCCCACATCATCAGTTGTGTGTTGACTGCCAGATTCATTGTTGGTTGAATGGACTTGGTGTAACTCTCATGGACATTTTATGAACTTTTGCCTTCTGTTGGGATCTCAAAACCTTTATCTTCATATTTTCTTATAATTCATATATATGCATTATTTAAAATGGAGCACAAGAGTATTGAATCGATTGACTATCTAATTAAGACTAAAAAGTTTTTTTTATATTGTATTTATTTTGTGGTGCTAATTTTATGCCAGGTTTTCCCAAACTTGTGATATTCTGAATATGTGAATCATGTGCTATAGAATATATGATGATGTATTCAATAATACCAAGATGCTCTAAAGAGAAAACTATAAAATTCACCATAAAATCAAAGAAAATGGAGAACTCCCATTTTTAGACTTAAAAATCATGATTGGTTTCTAGTGGTCATTGGGGATGCATTTTGCCCTAGCTT
This sequence comes from Metallyticus violacea, assembly GCA_030762175.1. Taxonomy (NCBI): domain Eukaryota; kingdom Metazoa; phylum Arthropoda; class Insecta; order Mantodea; family Metallyticidae; genus Metallyticus; species Metallyticus violacea. The sequence continues at coordinate 5,393,198 of CM060844.1, forward strand.
CCGAATAAAGAGCCTCCAAATTATTTTTCATCTGTTTGTCGCTATCAAATTGGCTGCATTTCAGTAAATGTTCTTTGTTTAGGATCGTATTCATATCCTTACACAATAGGCAGTAGCTGTCCATGATTAATTTCATCCTGAAGAGATGTTCTGACATGCAATCTTGTCAAACAATTAAGCGGAATTGGGTAACTCCAATTTTTTCTTAGTTTCAATAAAAATGTTTGAAATTCTTTAGATCTTCACATGATTTTCCTTTAAGTTTTGTTGGATATTTTGTTGTTTTTGTTCAGTTATTAATCTTTTTATGACTTTCAATTTAGAATGAAATTCTAGTTCAAAAGAAGGTTTTAATTTTATGGTGGTTCCTTGTTTTCCTAAAGTATCAGCAATCTGATTCCCCTTTAATCCCACATGGTCAGGATTCATTTGCAAAATTATTTCTGTATTTCTGATTTGGATTGTGTGATATAGTTTTCTTATTTCATTTATAGTGTACGTTGTTGGATAACTGTAATTCATTATACTTTGTAGTACTGCTTTAGAGTCACTTAAGATAACTTCTTTTATTTATGTTAGGCCTACACAGTAGATTTCTAATGCTACTCTAATGGACACCACCAAAATTGTTAGCATACTGTTCCAAAGTTGTATATTGAGAGAATTCTTTACAATATATTCCAAAGCCTGCTTCTCCATTTTTAAATGATACATATGTATATACTCTACACCAGTATCATTCTGATAATAGTTGTTTAGTGTACTAAGTACTGTCAATCTTAATACTTCAGGTAGATCGTTCTTCTTGGAGACCATTGTATTCAGATTTAGTTTCACGTTGATATATATAAAAATCAATAGAAACTCAAACTCAATTTTGATATTTATAGAAATAGTACACATAACAAATACCTACATAAAACAATATTATAACCCAATTTCACATAAACATGCATCTTTCAATAGTTAGGTACATAAACTAGTTAGTCTCCTAATCACAACGAATACAAAAAATAATTATACAGTATACATTCAGAACAGCAATAATCCAGGGATACAGTACTAACACAATAATCAAAGTGATTAACAAATTCAAAAAACAAAAATCCATTAAAGACATTTCCACACTTAAAAAACATCAAAGAGATTTATAAATACACCAGATTCATTTATCATCCTGAATATCATCACAAATTTGGGAAAATCTTCTAAGAATATGGCATAAAACTAGCACCACAAAATAAATACAATATAAAAAACTTATTTGGTTCTATATTAAAAGACAGCATGGCACCAGAGAAAAAAAAATGAAGCCTATATGCAATAGAATACAAGTACATAGGAAAAACTAAGAGAATTGGAAGACAGGAAGAAAGAAAATTTATAGAACTATCCTGCTAATACAATTGGAAAAATGAGTATAGCAACTCATTTTGGCAATATAACCATGAAATTAAGAAAGAAGTCATTTTGTTAAAAAAAAATACATACTCCAATGGAACTATCCACATGGGAAAAATGTTTCATTTTAAAGAATAGAGATAAATTAATGAATTCTGACATGCACCTCTAGATGAATTCAATAAATTCCAATTCCAGCCAACTGATACTGAGAGGGAAGCAACTGAGATCCAGCCATAACCACACTAAAACAGCCCAGAATTTACCAAAAAGTCCCTGAATAGCTGAAGATGGGAATGAAGATTACCAAAACATGTCCTTATTTAAAAACCCAGTAAGCAAAGTTAGTGCCAGTGTTAAAAAAATTAAATTTGAAATAAACAATTAACGTTACAAAAATTGTTCAAATTGACCTCCCATTTCAGTACATCCCCTGAGACTGAGATCCATGTTTTAGCCTATTCCTTTGAAAATTCATGGAATGTTATATATTTGCTCAAATCCATTTTGGATATGCTATGTCAGAATGTCAATATCAGCTGAAACTTTGTGGTGATCATTCAAATAATGTCAAAGTGTTTTAATTAAAGTGAGCTGGAGTACCATATGCATAAACCATATTTTTGGAATGACATGAGAGATACATCATTAATTAAATGATCCAGTTTCTTTTTGAGAAACCACAGATAAGGGTCTCCAGTCAGATGTGGAGGGAAGAAATTGCTCTGAAGAAGATGATTATGAACAATTAGTCCAAATGTTTAGGTTGAATTTCTATTCATGTTTGTACTGTCGTACTTCTTTAAGCTTTTCATATGCCCAGATGTGATTATGATAGTTGAAGATATCAGTACTTTTAAGGCCACCCCCATCAGTGAACAAGATAAATACTAAGAAATTCATGAACATAGCACATTGCTGTAGAATGCTTTAGCAGAATTTTCTGGCATAAAGTTCTTGCTCCCAATGAAGGTGATAAATGTACAAAATGTTTCCAAACAGAATATTTCAAACAGTCACATGACTGATTCCTTGTGTTAAGGGATACTGGGAGTGAGTTTTTGGCCAAAAGCAAAATCGGTCAAAAAATTGAAAATCGTAATTTTTTTCTGCAAATGGTCCCTTGAACCGTAGGGCATCCACAGAGCCAACATTTGCACATCCCCCTCTCCCTTCAGGCTTTACAGCCATTTAAAGAACTCCATTTGCCCTTTTTCAGTCTGTAACACCCCCTCAGTACAGAATTGTGGAATGAGATACATAACTGTCTGACGGAAATGCAAGACTCACCTGTATCTAAATGAAGTGGTGGTATATAGTGGTGATGTGATAATAGTGAAGGAAAAAATTGTCAACCATGTAGCAAAGAGGATGGCTAAAGCTTTCCTCAAGCTAAAGAAAGACACTACTGGCACTGATTGGGTGGTCATGGTAGTGGAAAGCTGAAGTTAGACTAACCAGCTACTACAGACTAACCATTCAGAAGCATCTGCCATGAAAAATGCCACACTTTTATCATTACAGATCAACATAACAGAAGCCAGAACATCATAAGTGCCCCACAGGTACAAACTCTTGGTGTTTCTATAATGGGACAGGAACAGACTCTTGGTGTTTCTCATTTAGACTCTGCAGAGCCATTGCAAGGTGTATGTTCAATTTGAAGACAGTATGGTTTGGAAAATTCTTCCCATCTACCAGAAACTATAGTTTGGAAAATTCTTCCCATCTAACTACTTGCGCTGAACTACTAGCATGCTGTGCTTGTGAAGGGACACGAAATTTAAATGAAAAAAAAACTAGAAATTGGGGGCATTAAAGAGTGTTTCTGCCTTTAATATGGGCTGCTCAGCTTCTCAGGAGTTGAGATCTGTGATAAGAGGTGAGGAATGCTCAGGAGTTGCTTCAAAGATCAGTAAGACTGGGGATATGACTCAGCTGTATGAGAGCAGGAAGTCAGTTAACACAAGCAGAAAAGAACCTGCAGGTGACAAAAGTAGCACAAACAGCACAGAAGGACACAAAGGGAAATATACACATATATAACTATAAATCAGGAGGGCTCTCATATGTAAAGTACACAATTTACTGTTATTTTTATAAAGCAATGTTTTTTTCAAAGCTTCATTTTCATATATTCAAAATGTCCCATGCATCTCAGTTTTTGTTTAAATTCAATTAAATTTTTCCAGAATGTGCAGAAGTATCCATTGTAATATTCTATGAGAAAAAATATGTGCTAACACCAATAATAATTTTAAAAAAAACTTCTATGAAAAATAGTTAATTTTTAAAGATTAAAGTTTCTTATAGATTAAAAAAATTATCACAGTTCACACATTTATTTGAAATGTCTCTTAATATAATTTTTGTATGTGGTTCAAAGTTCTAATTGCAAAATATGTCAACTCATTTTCTCAACTCATGAGGCACATGGGACATTTTGATGCAATGTATTTATGTAAACAAATTTATGAAATAATTTATAGCTTGCAAAATATTTATTCAATTTGAATGGAATTTTGTAAGCATTAACTTATAGCAATACAATCACAATAAAATTTTAAGAAAAATCCATATAAAAATGTGGAACTTTGAAAATTCATTCCCAGTGTCCCAATGCAGTTTTTATAGTATCATCTGATAGGTTTTGTACATATTCAACTTCATAGTTTCATCTCTCTCTTACCGCCACGGGTGGCCGAGGTCGTTAAGGCACGGACTCGTGAGCGGGAGGTCTGCGGTTCGAATCCCGCCAGGACCGTCCTCCCTGACTGGGTTTTTTTCCAGGTTTTCCTCAATCTTCATAACTGGCAAATGCCGGGGAGGTACCTAAACTTAGGCCTGGAACGTTTCCTTCCTTAAAAAAATAAATATATCCTTTCCCAATTTATCATTTCATCTCATGTATCATTAGTGTCCACCGCCTGTGGTGCCTCAGTAGTAAAAACGGGCGTTAAATACTACTCAAAAAAAAAAAAATCTCTCTCTTAGTCTTCCATCATCACCTTCCAAATGCACCTTCTCTAGCAAGCATCGTTGGATTCATGAGGTTGTTCTTAGTAACTTTTTACATAAAGTTCACGTACTTTTAAGGCTTTCCCATCTGCAAGACTATTGGTGTAGCGCATGTGTGCCTTTTCACTCATACATTTTTTGTGATTTCTTCAGCAAAACCCCGCCAGGATCGACATGATGGTAAATTTTTTTTCTGGATCTGAGCTGTGCACCTGCTTCCATATATTGGTGAGAGAATGGGCCATCCATTGTACACAGACTTTTATCATCTTAAAGTGTCGATGGATGATATGTAGGGTTTCACATGAATATCTATTAAATTTTATAGTTCATGCTTCCGTATATTGGTGAGAGAATAGGCCATCCATTGTACACAGACTTTTATTATCTTAAAGTCTTGATGGATGATATGTAGGGTTTCACATGAATATATATTAAATTTTATAGTTCATCATAAGTAATCTCCCTGTTCTCCATAATCATGTTGGACATGCACTGAGTATTGTCTGGTTTGCATGCAATTACTTTGCCCTTTTTCAGCTGTCCTTGGCATAGTTGTATTCTCATATCCAGCAAAACATGATTCTGTTTCCCAATGTAAAACTCCTAAGTTTATTTGGATGTGTAAAGCAGTCACTCCTTTCCTGTAGAGAAACCACACTGTTCACTGTTGTCCAGGAATAACAGCACTACACTGGCTTGAAAATTGGAGTAAGTTTTATATGGTGAAGGGAAAATAACACTAGTGGTGAAAACAGAAAAAACATTACAGAGGACAGAGAAAAAGCCAAGATATTAAATTCTTACCTTGTTTCAGGATTTTAACAAAAATGAATAACTATATTATAATACTTTTATTATTATAATGAAAATAACAACAATAATATGTTTAGGGGTTGTCATACTGACATAGAAGAAGAAAGAGGAAAAAAATCTAAAGCTTTGAAACCTCAGCAAAAGAGAAAAAATTGGAAGTCATGTGATCCTGATGATATTGCTATGGAAGTCTTGAAGCTAGGAGGTGAGATTAACATTTCGTACCTTATGCGTTCATTCATAATTCCAACCTACCAGACTGCTGTTGCAGTCTCTATTCACAATGTTGGTATGTAGAAAGATTTTAAAAATTTAGACCTGTTGGTCTCACATCTGTTCAGAGAGTATCCATCAATAAAAAAACTGCTGAACATAAAAATTATTGTAACTTTTCTACAAAAGTACTTGCTTGCAGATGCCCCCTTAGAAAAGAAACCTTTTTGCCATTTCCTTTAACCAACATTGCTCTCTCTTCATTAACTTGTCATCAACAAAATTTTGACCATATAAGTGATTCTTCAAAGATCTAAACAAGGGAAAATCTGATGGCATCAAGACTAACTGTAAGATTAATGTTTTAACATCTCAAAGTTCAGATAATTTTTTTGTGGGGCGAATGTTGATGTGAAGCAGCATATTTCTTTTGAGAGAAGTTCACTGTATTTTTTTTATTATATCCAGGTTTCAATTTGCTTAATTGGTCACAATATTGAGATCTAGCCTCCTTTACTAGAAATGCACCAACATGGACCAATGAATTGCAAAAGATACTATTCTCTCTGCTGAAATCATTGATTTAGTACTGTATTAATTAGTGTACTCTCTTTCTGTGAGCAAAATGTTAACTATTGTATGTGCCAAGCTGTTCAATAGAGAATATTTGTATGGAATGGGTTTATGGCTGTTATTTTGATGTAATTTTCTGCAAGTGCTTCTTTTCTATGAAGTCCAAAGTTCAGTCTATTACATTTCTTGTAAGAATGGAAGCCACCCATTTTTCTCCATTCCACTTGGTGGTGAAACCAGCCATCTGTTTGCCAAGAAGAATGCTTTGAAAAGTTGTGATGAACAAAATTCTTCTTGGCTTTTAGTTATTAAGTTCCTATGCAAAATGCTTAAAGCTAAAATTTTTGGCACCTAAATATTACTCCTAAAATAGAAATCTATAAGCACCTGTTTATATATAGTACATAAAAAAAAACCTTACATGAGTTCTAACATACTGCAATTTAAATTATATTATTGGGATAAAATAGAAATTATTCAGATTTTGGTTTATTCTAAATCTTCCCGGTTTTAGAGCATAAATTTAAATATGAAACTTTTACATTTCAAGCCAAAAGTATCATGATTTAATTTGCTTCCATAAATAAAATAACAAAGAGTTTGGTTATTCATGATTTGATTTTCAGTCTAAAAAATGTAACTGCCAATGAAGATTGTCAGAACAGTTTCATACTTGATAATGCTGTTTTGTGTAGTGTGCAAATACCTACCTATTCATATATATAATTTTACATGTTTAAATTATTAAATATGTTTTTATAAATAAAATTTGAATTTTCATAGATACTTAACAGTTCTTTAACCCCCAATTTATCCTTTTTAATAAGTTTTTTTCCCCCTTTGTTTTATCATTTGTATTACTGTTTATGCTATGAGTCACATAGAAAGAGATTTAAATGACATTCATGACTACTCTCCGATTTCCATTATTTATCCAAATTATTAATTTAGGTAGTTCTAGTAGTGCAAAATAAATAAGATAAATAGTATTCTGTGCATGTTCACAACATAAACATACAATTAGGATAAAATTTTGTTACACAAATGAAGTGCTAACAAACCTTAAAACTCTATGAAACAATAAACATATTTATTTCTTTACTTGCAAATAAAGTGCTCAACTTCGTTATTCCTGAAACTTGCGTAGCAAGCTTTGTCTCTTGGACAAATATTAAAAGAACTGGAGGGCCCAGCTGCTCATACCTAATTATGGTTAAAATAGAAATAAAGTTCTGTTGCTACACTGACACAGGCAAAGCCTTCAGACTGAGTACGTACCAGAATTTCTTCCATTTAAGCGCGGGCACAAATCTCTTGCCAATCATTTTAGTGTGGCACACAGCTGATTTTCTTGCGAATGTAACGCTTTCATCCTACATACAAGATTTAATTTTTCCCACCATTAGTCTCCAGAGCAACAAACATTACAAAATAATTACACACAGTCTTTCAGAATACTGCTATTACGTAATTGCTCTGCAATTTGCATGGCATATTAATATTAATTATAATATTCGTTTCGGTGCGTTTAAATAAAAAGTATTACACATATAAAAGTTTAGAGCATCATATCAAGAAACACTTGGTACTACTGAAAGATGAAAAGGAAGAAGGTATATTTCCATTTCCGTCTTGTTTATGGAAATTAAAACAATTGAATGACAAAGCGATAACTAACCAAAGCAAATGTGAATTAAAAAAATGTGGGGAGTGGAGGATGTGTTAAAAGCAGTCATTAATAATCCCATAGTAAATGGAACAACGGAATATGTCAAAATAGTGGTATAGGGATAATTTATAATATTACTGCGCTTTAAGATTTGTTTTTGTTAGTAGACGAGCACTTAAATGTACGGTCGAAACATTTAATTTCATGTTTATAATTTCAGGCAAACGCAGTAATACCCGTAGCCAAGAAAGAAATGCCACCTCCACCGCCTCCACCACCTTCAGTGTGCACCTTTCCGTTGTGGAAGCACCCTTATAATGGAAGTGGGTTTGTTAGAGTAGCTGGGTTATTTGGGGCCTCAGCGGTAGTTCTGGGAGCCTATGGGGCTCATGGTGAGTCTTTGAAACTTTCGGCTCTTTTATGTTTTTTGTTGGGATCTCCCAAAGAAATACTCCTGCTTTGTTTTTTCCTTCTTTTTCTTAGACTGGTACAGCTGTAGCTTATCTTGGATAAGCACATTTAAAAATGATGACAATAAACAGCAGGAAATGTGCTCAGATTATAGTCTTTTTAGCACTACAATTTTAGCATTTTTCTGCAGTTCAGGGTGGGAAATCATCATTAGAATTTGGACTTCAATCAATTAAAAATACTTAAAAACTGACCTGAAAAGAATGATATACTTTGCTTGTTCGCTGTGTAAAAGCAAGATGTATATAGCCTGTAGTGAAACCTATGGACTGCCTATTTAGTAATTACATGTCTCAGCTCTTAATTTGCTTGCATACATCATGGCATCTGTAGATAGAGGCTGAGCCATTTGTTCTGTCTTCCACCACTTGAGTGCTTTGCCAATGGATTTGTGGTAGAAATTTGATATTAAATCTTTAATGAAGTTTCTTTTGACAGTTCATGTTATTGAATGGAATGGATTTACCAATAATATATCTACATTAGCAGTTAACAATTTTCAATTAACTACTCATAGTACCATGGTCTTCGACTCATCAGTGATTATTCACTAAAATTTTCTGAAGATTCAGGTTTGGCTAAGTGCAATATTCATAAATATGTACAAACACAAACAAAACAAAACGCTGTTATTTATCAATTTTAAAGTAAATGTTTAAGAATATTTAATGAATTAATATAGCATTATAATATTAATAAATCTAACACCCATCTATACAAGGCCTCATTGCATGTATCCCAGGTTATCTGCATAATGAAATCCCCCATTTTGTATATTTCCCTTTTTAGCACTATTTTACCAATCATATCCCAATTCTCTCTTCGTTCTTAACTATTCTAACCCATTTCTCCCTTACTTTTCCCAAGTATTCTCTTATTTTATTTCTTTTTGTCCCCTCAGTCTATATTATACGTGCTCTACTTTCTTTCTTCAATTTATCTCATTTCGCTTCCCATACGCTCTCCCTCTATCTCTTTATCCCTTCTAATAAACAATGAAATATTCCTTTAGGCTCTTCACACATAACACACATTATCTTCCCTTAAACCCTTTAAAATCAATGCTCCAGTTGGCATCCACTGCCATGGATGGCAGAGGTCATTAAGGCGCAGACTCATGAACGGGAGATCTGGGGTGCAAATCCTGCCAGGACCATCCTCCCTGACAGGATTTTTCCAGTTTTTCCTCAGTCCTCATAAATGGCAAATACCGGGAAGGTACCTTAAACTTAGGCCTGAAATGTTTCCTTCATTAAAAATAAATCCTTTCCCAATATATCATTTCATCTCATGTATCATCAGTGTCCATCACCTGTTGTGCCTCTGTAGTGAAAATGGGCATTAAACACTATTCATTCATTCCTGCTGGCATCCAGGCCAGTTTTTCCCTCCCAAATTTATCACAACAATCCACATTTTCCCTCTCCCCCAATCCATTTTAATTACTCTGTACAATTATCTTTAAAACTAGCCCAAATCTCTTGCCTCTATATCTTCAATTCTGTCTTACTTCCTTCCAAAGTCCTTGTCTATTTTTATTTCCAAATTCCCAAAATTCCCCTATCCCAATTTCTTGGTAATATTTCCCCCACTTCTTCCATGCAGCTGTTGCCTCTCATTACTTCTCTTAGATATTTCATACACTCTTTCAGAACATTGTTATCTCCTAATTTCAAAATTCTGTACCAATATTTTAAAATTCTCTCCACAACCAAACACTTCCTCCCTAATTCAGGTAAAGTTACTCGTTTGGTGAAGCTCTAGGTAATCCCAACACCTTACAAATTTAAATTGTATAAATTTTCAACCATCTCTTAAGAAGTTCCCCATACTTCTACCCCATATAACATTTTTGATTTCACTACCACTTCATACAATTTATAATGAAATATATGTGCATGTGGTAAAGACACATTCTGGAAGCCCTTAGTTTGCAGCTTTGGAAGTATGTATTTGCATGTTTTAGTACAGGATCCCAGGAAAGAACAATATTTGCCAGTCAGCTGTATAAAATGAAGTCACTTCATAAAGAAGAATATGCTCCTGTGGAATTTTGCTTCCATCTGCAGACATTCAGTATAGAAGCATTTGGGGTGTTATAGCAAAAATATGGCAATGATGTTCTGCCATCTTAACCACACTTCAACGATGAATGTTAGTTCCAAACGTTACTGCCATGGCCATTCTCATCACCACACATGGCCAAGGTTGTTAAAACACGCACTAGTGTGCAGAAGGTCTGGGGTTCAATTCCTGCCAGAATCGATCACCCTGACTGAGTTTTTTCAGGTTTTCTTCAGTTCTCTTAAATGGCAAATGCCAGTAAAGTATTCTAAATTTAAGCTTGGAATGTTTCCTTCCTTACAAAAAAAAATCTTTCCCAATTTATTATTTCATTTCGCATATCACCAGTGTCCACTGCTTATGATGCCTAAGCTTAAAAAACATTAAACATTATTAAAAAAACAAGACCATTCTGCTTGGTACTCAGTGTAATACATACTAAAATACAGCAAGTATCATCCTATCCTATTTATATTTATCTACTAATATTATAACTAAAAATGTTAATTGGAACATTGCACAGTGAAGCTAATCATATATTGAGACCATGAGTTGAACTTTTTGCTTCACTTACTTGTTTAAAATGTGTAGAATGGGTGTTGCAAATTCTTCGTTTGCATCGTCAGCTCATAATGAATGGAAATAGCAATTCTACATCGAATGATATTAATGTTTCAGAAGGTTGCACTTTTATGTCTTTAATTTTTTCTATTATGTATTATTTATATTCCTGCTTTGAAATTTAGCTGGTGTCTTAAATCAGAGATAACAATGAGCTGACCATGCAAACGAAGGGTAACAAGTAAGTTGAGCAAAAGATATGTAAATTATAATTAATCTGTTGTCTAACAGATTATTAATTATAATTTACATTTAATTACAGAGAATTTTTTAAAAATGTCTTATTTTTTGAAAGTTCTTAAATGAAAAAGAGTGCTAGTTTGACTCAATCATACAATGAACTAAATACTAATGTTTTGCCTGATTTTAATATTGATTCAATATCCATAACACTGTGTTTAAGATATTGAATTTATCCACATAATTAAAACCATCATCTCTAATTTTCCATATATTTCATTACTTTAACTCTATTATTAACCTTTCTAACAATGTCTTCCCTATTTTCTCTAAATTCCTAACTTTTTCCTTTCTTTCTCTGAGCTTATATTATTCACAATTACTTCTGTTTGAAGATTACCCAATTTCTTTTTCAATAATCTAGTTTCTTTATATTCTAATAAAAAGAATTTGTTAAACACAAATTAGGTGAGCAAAGTTCAGTTGATTATATTTCTTGCACTGGCATCATTAATTTCCTTCCAGAAAGCACAGCATTTACCCTGTAACTTGATGTCAACATCAGCAGTCTTATCAACTAGAGCTTTGCCCATTCTGTATAGAAAGACAGTCTTATTGAATTACAAACTATCCAGATTTTGCAAAGGTTACTTAATTTTTCGAAATTCATTCAGTGGATGCAGTTTTTTTTTAACTGTGATGTGTTTTGTTCCTACAGCGCTCTACCCAAAAGAGGGTAGAGAAGAACTGAAGAAAATTTTTGAAATGGCAAATCGATACCATTTTCTTCACAGCTTGGCCCTGCTTGGTGTTCCCTTATGCCGATGGCCAAAAACTGTAAGTGATATTTTTTGTTTTTTATGTCATTTTCTGTTCATAGATAATACTTCTATTTTAACATTAAATCAGTTTAATCAGATAATGTTATTGCCTGATTGTCATGTCAGAACTTATACGGCATGCAAGATAACTATTTCACCAGATGATTCTATGCATTACATGTAACAAATATGGTTAATAAAGTTAAGATTGATAAAGTACCATTTAACTGGAAAAAATTTATTTATGTCAAATGTTTGGAAGTGATGGTGTTGTGTTAATGATTTAGAGAAAATGGCTGATTAATGTAGAAATGTATGTTTAATCTCTATGCGATCAACTTCTCATATCTTTTAAATGTAAATCCAAGAATTTGGTCACAATTTAAAATGTTATGTAAAACATAATTCTGACCAAAACTTTGCAGCAGTGTGAACCTGTTAGTGGGGTAGCATATGTGAAAGTCACATATTGCTACGACCTTGATGTTAAAATTTTGTCTTTGCCATCGATATTCTGGTTTTAATTCTTAGGAGAATGAACAGGATTAGAGCTTATCATGGCCAAGAAATATTAGATATGGTAATTAATTATGGAGAAGCAGGACATATAATGGAGAGGATCCTAAAATAAAAGCTCTTTGTCGACATATTACAGTAATGGTAAACAAAGATTAGCAGATATGGGAAACATAATGCTTGCTCATGTGCATGATAGAAATGGGTGTAATATTTTAGCAAAAGCACATATTCCACGATTTGTCTGAGAAGATCCAGCTGAAAGTAGTCAATAGATAGCCAAAAGTTGGAATATCTCATTTTATCATGTTAAGAATCTTGAGAGAACACCTGCAGCATTCATATAATCTGCAATGAGATTATCAAGAGATATTTTCAACCTGGATTGCATTCTGTATATGGTTAATTAATCAATTTGCAGACTTTGTTGGTAGCTATTGAAGAGATGATTCATAATGAATGAGATCTCCAGTTTTTATAACACACATATGTGGTCTGAGAAAAATCCCCATACAGCAGTGCTATCAGACAAAATTGCATCTTAATGGATTTTGGGAGATATGCTTTTTCAGGCTAATTCTGCCTCAAAGATTGAATAGTACTTCCTATCTAATTTTTCTTCAAGAACATCTGTTCAAACCTATATAAATCAGGTGCTTGATGATGTTGCGGTATGGTGGAGCACCCTCTCATATTTCCCAGACAATACCTTCATAATCTGCAGACTTGTCATTGTTGATTAGTTTTATTTATATATGCTCTTTAACATCTCAGGTCAGCAACTCTTTCAATTCAGGGTGTGAAACTCAATAAATTTTGTTCAGAGGCTTCTTCTTTCAGGCTTGAGGTTCATTTACATGTCGTAAGTGTATGACACAGGACCCACAGCTTTAATTCTCTTTTGAAGGAAGCCAAACTGAGGGTTTATGCACCCAAAAATAGCCATTGGTCCTGGCCAGGATTGAACCCACTATCTTGGGTGGACTAATCATGCAAGTAGACAAAGAATGGTACATGAAAGCATAGAAATATTGAAAGAATCAAATAATATAAACAGATTATGTTTATCTTAACTATACAGGATTAACTTCCTGTTAAAGTTGTTTCTATGTTTATAAATTGCATTTCAATAGATGTTCTTTGTTTAGGATAGTATTCACATCCTTACACAGTGGGCAGTAGCGCCTGTGATTAATTTCATCCTGAAGAGATGTTAATCATGCCCAACAATTTAGCGAAATTGGGCAACTCCAATTTTTATTGGTTTCAGTGAAAGATGTGTCAAAGTATTTAGACCTTCATATGGTTTTCCTTTAGAGGAAAGTTCTAGTTCTAAATATGATTTTAATTTTATGGTGGCTCCTTTTAGCTAAAGTATCAGCAGTCTCATACCCCTTCAATCCCACAGGGCTCGAGATCCACTGTAAAACTATTTCTGATCTGGATTGTACAATATAGTTTTCTTATTTCATTTATAGTGTATGTTGGTGGGTAATTCAATATACGTTGTAGTAATGCTTTAGAATCACTTAAGATTCTTTTTATGATAAGTTTAAATAGTAGATTTTCTACAGCTGCTCTAAAGGTCATTATTTTGCCATCAAAAGTGTTACCATACTATCCCAAAAGTGCATATTGAGAGAAACCTTCACAGTGAAATCCAAAGCCTGCTTCTCCATTTTTAAGAGATCCATCTGCATATATTCTGCACCATATATCAATTAGGTAATAGTTGTTTAATGTACTAAGTGCTGTTAATCTTAATACCTCAGGTGGATCGTTTCTGGAGACAATTGTATCCAGATTCAAGTTCAACATCTTTATTTTGTAAAGGATCATTTTATTATAATTTCTTTTGGCTGTAGTTTTAAACAATGGAAATTTTCACAGTGAAATGTAGTATAATACTAAAACTCTTTATAAGGAAATTACTCAAATTTCACTAATTTTGTTCCACTGTCAGTTTCCCAGCATGATATTAAGATGATGTGCTGTAGATTTTACGAATTTGGTGATGAGGCTATTATTATTTGGAAGATCAAAGTTAACATTAACTTGAATACTAATTGGAACTAGTACAGTAAAGATAATCATATAATTAAGATTATTGTATGATTGAGTTGAACTACGCATCTTATGGGCCCCATTGTTTATATTTAAAACATAAACTTTTAAGTTCATCATACCTCCACTTAAGCAGAATACACATCACCAAAGCAGAACTTATTATCCAGCAGTCAATGGTTAGCTGATGATGCAGACTATGTAAGTGAAGCCAATAAGAGAATGTAGTTAAAACGCAATCATACAATGATCTTATATATAAATTTTCTTTATGAATATATTTTTCCACATTGATAATTCTGTGGGCTTTTGAAAAGCCTTTTAAGAGTTTTGATTCATTTTGGGATTTTTTTTTTGGCCAGAAATGGCATGTTTGCTATTGCTGATTTCTCTGTCTGTGTATATTTTACATTTCTCACGTGTTCCATAAACTGTAGAGAGATTAATATAAAATCAATACTCTTATTTGTTTAATTTCTATATCCATTTGTTTCTTACATATGCTTATAGACATGGTAGGCAGAAATGTGCAGTAATTTCCAAATTGATTCTTAATCAGTTAAATGGGGCAAATAACTCTTAAATATATGACTATTTTAAGTTTGTGATGACTCTGTATTTTGTTTTTGCAGAGTGGCACATTCCTCATCCTGGGAATGACACTTTTCTGTGGAACATGTTATTACCATGCTCTGACAGGACAGAGTGAGCTGAGGAGGCTGACACCTGTTGGGGGCACATTCTTAATCATTGGCTGGTTAACTATGATACTATGAATCCAATCTGTAGCATCAACCCAAATACACTATAAGCTTATAAAATATAAATATGTACTTCATAGATATGTGTTACAAAAAATGAAGTATGCATTGAAAATATAGCACTCTTTACCATGAAAGCATTTTCTATTCATGTATCACCTTTGTAAGTTCTTTTAAATGTGTTTGAAAATTATTTCCAACTATTGTGACTGTCAGAAATTTCAATAAATGTTGCTCACACTGAAACCTTCTCTTAAGTTTTTCTTTTCTGGAGTTGGCAAATACACCTATACTAAAATATAGTGCTTCCACAATATGTCCTTACTGCTTGCATGGGGTTTTGTATTTTAGCCATTGCCAGCAGCTGTGTGCCTATCCTTGAACATTTAAGCAGCCACCCGTCTACATTCGTTTGCGAAGACTGCGGAACAACTTTTTTCTTTTTTGACTTCCTCTATGTCTAGTGGTAGCATTTGCAACTATTAATCTGGAGGTCCTGGGTTCGAATACCTATCAATTTTTGGGTCTTTTCCTTACCTTGAGAAGGTGAGTGCCAGACAGCTTTAAGGTGCCAAGGATGCCCAGCTCATTTGCATCATTAATTTATTTCATTCCATTCATAACTACAGACTTACGCCTACAGAAATCATGTCTAATGTACAGACATTGTAAGAAGACCAATACTGTCAAAGCAATAAAAAATAGCACATTAAAAAAAATTTACTTTTTGTGTAAATGTTATTATAGATACAAATAAACGTCATTAAAAATGAATATAGGAATCCACCCAGTCAAACTATGATAATCTTGTTGAATTAAAAGTAAAACTTCTAAAATCATGTCAATATATTAAACTCTCTTGATGTTTCACATTAAAACTTTTTTATTAAAAAGTAAGTTGGGACTGGTTTCGAGAGTCACTTGCTCACATTGTCAACCAATTGGTGACAATTTTAATGTTTTAATGTGAAACGTCAAGAGAGTTTAATATATTGACATGGTTTTACAAGTTTTACTTTAAATTCAACAAAACACAAACTTG
This sequence comes from Metallyticus violacea, assembly GCA_030762175.1. NCBI lineage: Eukaryota > Metazoa > Arthropoda > Insecta > Mantodea > Metallyticidae > Metallyticus > Metallyticus violacea. Next base: position 5,409,428 of record CM060844.1, read on the forward strand.
TTGCATTCACGAGGAATTAATTTGGAAGTTCCCATGGCTATTGTTTTCTAGAACTGCAATTCACAATCTTGTGAATAAATTTGATACACTGGTTTAATGCAAGGTAAGAAACACATGCGAAGATATACAGTTTTAACAGAAGTCAAATTAGATGAAATGCACATATCTACAAAATTAGCATAACACATTGGTGTTTCAGCACCTTCTGCACTGAAGTGCATAATTGTTAGCAGTTTCTTTTATCCACGACTGAAGGATTAATCAATCCACACCTTGTGTTCTTTTTAGACAAAGCATGGTTCCATCAAAATGGTCTTGTGAACACTTACAACACTCCTATTGGTGTTTTTAAAATCCAAATTGTGTACAAAAACATCCCTCTTCATGACTGGAAAATTGCAGTTTTATGTATGATTAACAAAATGCATAAGGCATGGCCAGCTTTGTTCCAAGACCCAAAATTCTGTGTGAGCAGTATTGTGGAAGTCCTTTATATGCTGCTTTTAAAGATAGGGCCGTGCTCTTAAATTATGTATCCAGCTATTTGGCTGTTCATTGCCAATCTGGGCCAAACAATTCTCCCACCATTCTAAGCTATATTCTGAGGATATTTTGTAGCATAATGTAAGGCAGGAAGTTGAAATCATAACAAATAAATAAAATGAGAAAAAGTACACGAGCTTAACTTGTATAAAACACCTTGCATCTGAAACCAGACAAATTTGTAACTTGAATTCAGTATACTTTTACCGAGGGCTGTTATGAGCATTGAATTTTAGGCAAACTAGAACAGAGCCCATACAAAATTGCATTAGAAATACAAGTATTCATCAAAAATATTACTTTTCTGTAAATAAACACTACATTAAAAAGCAAATATTGAAAAAAAATGTGCATTTATTTGTCTTTATATTTAAATATTTTAACCAGTAATGAACATCTTTAGGATTTTAATCTATGAGAGTTAAATCTTAGGGATTCATCACATCGAGAGATCTTTAGTGGTTTCCATTGCTAAGGAAAGTTAAAAATTTCAGACATTTTTCCATTGTATCACAAATGCACTCGTAAAAAGAAAGAAGAATAAGGAGGAGAAGACGTAGAAGAAGAATTGCACAATGAACAAATCATGCAAGTACAGTAAAGGCTGTCATACACCATTGCCATAGGCTTATGTGTGTCCCAATTAATTTTGATGCTGATTGAATGTGCGCAAGCGCCACCAGGGGCATACATATTCCTCCCTCAGGAATAGGATATAAAACATCAAACAAGGCCTTATTAGCAGTATGAGCCCACAGAGGTAATTCGAGTGAACTGCATGCCTCGATGGAAAATTTGACAACTTTAGCTCAGTTATGGGAATTTGGAAGCAGGTTGGTCATTATGGCAAAATGCTTGCCACTTGAACAGTTCTGACTACACTGTGTGACAGTGGAAATATGAGTGTAGACACACACATATCAAGAAGGCTCAGGTCAACCCCCATAGGCTATCAAAAAGGGGTCATTTTGTTGAGTGACAGGAAGCAAGTACCTAATAAGCATCGCTGTGCATCATCCAGAGATGATCATGACTGCTGCAGATACTCCCATGTCAACCAGTATCATATCTAGTAGAGTTCCTAACATCTCTCAGCATCAAATGGAGCTGGAACTTTTGCCAGGAATGGCTAATGTAGCAGCTTGCACAATGGTGATGAGTGACTAATCGCCAATCTGTCTCTGATTGCACCGCATTTATCCACGCTTCACTGTAGAGTAGGACGTCAGGCTAATGAGAGATGTTATGGTGCAGGGTGCCATTTTCTATGATTCCTACTACCTTCTGGTGGTGCTTAATGTCCAGGAAGTTGAGCTATTAAAGAATAATGCTTACTCACACAGCACAGTTGTCAACAGGCTGTGGGACTCTCCAAGTCATATCCTCATGATAACAATCTGTATAGCTACCAGTTTCCATTTTAGGAATGCTCCAGTACAATGTGCATCTTGCAAGAAAATGTTACTTTGCAATAAATGCTTTGTGTGATCCAGTATTCTGATGTCGTATGCTGTGATCGCTTTCATACCGCTGCAAAGGCTCGTTCATGCTGCATTTTTTCCCCAATGAGGTATTTTTATTTTAATGGAAATATCCATATTACATTAAATTTGTGGTAATAAATATTTCCACAATGTGAATCATTACTGTTTCTAATCTTTTCCGAGTCAAATTATTTAAATACACTCTTTCTGGCTTCACTTCTCAGCACATTTTTGTGAACCTTTGTCTACATTGTCAGCTTTTAAATGACTCTTGGAGTGTTTGTTGAAGTTGAGTTAGTATATGATTGAGTTGACTCTTCTGGTCTTGCAATAAACTTAATTAAAGAGCTGCCTGTCTCTGCGATGTCAAAATTAATTTTTCTAAGTGTTTTGTTTTCCTACTTAAATTCTTTCCCATATAATTAAGATTGTTGTATAATTCAATCAAACTACACACTCTTTTATTGGCTATACTTGTTTAAATGCAGATCAAGTTTCTCAGATCATCTCTGTATCCTCAGCTTACTGTCAACTCGACATTTAATTGACTTCAACTTATATATTTGCTTACCCAAAAGTAAGTAAGACGCGTTTTGGGAGAATCTCTCCCATCTTCAGTTGCTTACTGAACTGCCAGTTAAAATAGTTTCGAGCAATGGCAGTTCAGTAAGCAACTGAAGATGGGAGAGATTCTCCTGAAACGCGTCTTACTTTTGGGTAAGTGAATGGAGTAAAGTGTAAAAAAGTGAATATATAAGTTGAAGTTATATTGCCACTCCATTGTCAACAGCTTTGTTAAGTACAAGATTTAATTGACTGTTAGCATGGAGGCCAAGAAATTGGCACATCATGAACATACCCATATGATTGAAAGCATATATCGCTTTTCAGATGTATCTCTGATCATAATGTGCCACCCATGGCTGAACTTGGCAAGTTCCTACAAGAACAACCAGACACCGCCACAGAAGCACCTTAGGATCCTGATATTACTTTGAGTAGTTGTTGGTTTGGTTTATTTACAGACACTCTTTAACATCTTGGGTCATCAGCATCCCATTCTATTCAGTGTTGACACAGCTGACTAATTTTGCTCAAAGGCCTCTTTCTTCAGGCTTGAGGTGACTGGGTTTGAACCCATGATCTTGGGTTTAGAAGGCAAGTATGGTTACTACTACACCATCAGGACCCACTAACATTGAGTAGTTGATCAACAGATTGATCCATTTCAATCATCTATGACTTTTATTCTTGCCACGTATGAAACTCCCATCTTATAAGTGAAATATCACCAGAAGAAATGTCTCCAATTATCATATAGCTTTTATAATGGTATTAATTATCCATACTCAAATGGACCACCCTGTATACTGCTATTATAATATGGCCACAAATATAGTGTTCCACCAAATTTAATTACATATTTAATACATTAGACAAAATTAGCCATTCTTAACTTGAAATATAATTTGGAACTTGAACAATAAAGCAAATCATATATAGTTTTTGTATGATTGAGTTGATCCTAAACACTGTTTTGCCTCTTGTTTATATTTATATATATATATATCTTACATATTAATTTTTTTCCCCACACTCTCATTTCTAGTTTCATCTGTTTCCATGCATAATGTTACCTTCGATACTCAATATTTACTTTTATCACCGTCACTTGTCTTCTTGCCATTGGACTCAACAAAACCGAAATATAGTGATCTCAAGTGTGACTTTATTTTAGTTTTATCCTTTTCTACTTTTATAATTACTGTTAATTTATGTATATATAGAACAATCATACAAGAAGCAGACATGGGACTAGTATGGTACAGGGGAGAAAGGTTGGGTAAAGGATTTTGGAAAGAGATAACGATAACAATTGAGGATGTAGAAAAACAGGAAATATGGGCAAATCTTAACACCAAAAAATCTCTGAAATTATATAGTACACTAAAAAATGTGTGGGGAATAGAAAGATATGTTGAAATTTGTGATAAGATACGAAGCGAAGGGTTGGCATGGTTTAGAACAGGAGTAAAATATTTAAGTGGATTAAAAAATGGACACACTAAGAGAAAATGTCCTATGTGTGCAGAAGCAGATAGTACTTGGCATTGTATACTAGAATGTAAGCAAACTTAAGTTTTGCTGGCAACAGTTCATATTAAAAAAATGAGAAAACCTACCTGATGAAATAAGAGGTAGAAGAATTTTAAATTTATAATCAGCATAAAACATTAAGGAACTAGGAAAATACATAGGCAAAGTAAGTCAAAATGGTTATGGGTATAAAATACTTAGAAAATATGCTCGAGAATAAAATTGTAATCTTATTTTGATTTAAAGTAAAACACTAAAAATCATGTTGTCACATTAAAACTCTCTTTAAGTTTCACAAACACACTTATAAAAGTAATTTTGGTACATGTTTCGTGAGGTACATTCCTCACATTGTCAACCAAAATGACAACTCCATCCGTAAACATAAAATTGTAAGATAGTGAAAGGAGGATGGAATTAGTAGGGGAGGTAATGGGGCTAGTTATCTAATATTAGTTAAACAGGATCCTTATGCACCAATAACCTTGGTGTTAGTGTGTATAAAGCCCTAAGGAATAAGCAACTCTGAAGGATATAAATTTGGCAGAATGGGTTTAATTAAAAAAGAAGAAAGGTTTAGTATTGTAAGATATATAACTTAATATTGTATTCAATGTATAAATTACTTTTAATGTTTATTTTGTTTTTGGTTGGATCGAAGTGCGGTCCCCTGGATATTCCAGTAGGTAGCTGCTGATGAACTGGGGGGCTGAGCCAATCAAATTAGAATAAATTTTGATTGGATTCAGTGCCTTCTGGAATAACTGAAGGCACTCTTCCTAATTGTTATATTTAAGAATAAAGTTTTTTTCTTTTATTTGTGTCTATTTTATATTTAAAAAAAAATATGTATGTATGTGATGCAGGAGAAATATATAGAACATGTTTTGCAGACAGATAGCTCCATCCTCAGCTACCTACCAACTGCTGAAGATTGTTAGCATTTTCTTGGGGATGTTCATTCTCTTCTGATGGACATGAGATGAATTCTGTAGGAGTGTAGAAGTTCATTATTATATTTGTTTTTATGTATAAAGATTTTCTTCCATGTTTGTTAGTGCTGTGTGTTCCTGTGCTGACTTTAATAGCTTCCAATTTTTTTCCCTACTCATCACAGATCGGTTTTCATGAAATTGTTTTATAACCATATCTTGACTGTTTGATGAAGAGGGGGGGAAAATTCTTTATGACTAGTTCTCATATACACAAGTGAAGCCAAAGCAATATTTAGGTTCTACTAATTCATAATAAAAGTTTACCAATGTTATTTGTATCTTTACTTCTGAAAAATAATGTGGATCTAATCATCTTATCATGGTTAATTATAGAGAAAGGATTGTGGAGCAATATTTATCCTAATACTGACAAGTTGCTCCTTGTGGTGTAGTGGTAACCATACTTGCCTCCTAAACCCAAGATCGCAGGTTCAAACCCGACCAGGATGGATGGGTTTTTTTCAGGGCGTAAAAATCCTAAGTATGGCTTCCTTTGGAAGGGAAGTAAAGCCATAGGTCCCATGTTGTACATTTACGGCACAAAAAAGAACCTCAAGACTGAAAGAAGAGGCCTCTGAGAACAATTTGTCGGCCGTTTTCATGCCCTGAATTCAATGGGATGCTGATGACCTGAGATATTAAAGAGCATCCTTAAATAAAACAGGAGAAAAAAAAAACCCTCTTAATGCTTCCATAAATAAACAAAAATCAATAATAATTGAAGGATCTAGTCTGAAATGAAATCCTGTTCATACCAAAACAAAAGTGACAAATTATGAAAAGGCTCCTAATTCATGTACCATTTTCCAAATAGACATTATCAAATTTCTTTGCTATACTTTTCTGCGGTGAATCTAAAATCTTTTGAAACACAGTTCCCACATTAACATTGGCAGATTGTATTTCTTCTCTTACAAAGACATTAAAATATTCCCTTATGTCTGCATTTGCTTTAAAAGTGTCCGCTTAGATTCTGGATTTCTATGAAATTCTGCCCAGAAACATTCACTTACTACTTTCAGATTGTGCTCCTGGAAAATGCAATGAGATTTTTTACTTCCCACCCTAAAGAGTTCTAATACAATGGATGTTGATAGAAGGTCCTCAAGAGCGAAGACTATATTTAATGCTAAAAGATATTACTCTGTCCAAATATGATGGTTTGAAATATCTGGTCTGAAACTGACAAAAGTTTTTGGTCATCTAATAGAAATCAATCACAGTTAAGTAATGGGAACTGAATCCCAGACCCACTCACAAGAGCACACCTTAACAACCTCGGTCACTCATGGCAGTGGTGAAGATAATTAGTAGTGTTGTGGATGAGTGTTTGTAACAAAATACTTGAGTAACTTGGATTAAAAACAGGACATATTTTGGGAATCTTTGTCCCCATCATCAGCTGGAATGAAGGAATAATATTTAACACCAGTTTTTGCTATAGAGGCACCACAGGCGATGGATACTGATGATACACAAGATGAAATTATATATTGGAAAAGGATTTATTTTTAAGGAAGGAAACATTCCAGGCCTAAGTTTAGGGTACCTCCCCAACATTTGCCATTTATGAGGACTGAGGAAAACCTGGAAAAAAACCTCAGTCAGGGAGGACAGTCCTGGTGGGATTAGAACCCCAGATCTCCTGCTCACGACCTCGGCCACCCATGGCGGTCATCATCAACTGGAGACAACCTGGAAGTGATTATAGGTGAAATGGAATCATCCAGAGATTGCAAGATGAATTTATCTGTTATCAGACAATTCAAAATTCATCTCTTGGTTCTTGTTTTTGATGATCTATTTCCAGTTTATTTCTAGCAGATGGAATGATTCTTGTTTGTTTTTAAATAAATTTAGTGCTACAAACCTGACCCACAATATTATAAAGGTGTAAGTATGCTGTACTTGTTACTTGCAGTGGGCTGGGCTACAGAATCCTGCATATTTAGAGAGGGACTGACTGCACACCAGATTCCCCAACTACAATGCATTCCCCGTTACTTCTATCTTATATGAATGTATCACTCTGATTGGTTAAGTAATGTGCAAATCAATAATTAAAATGCATAATAAGCTATTCATAATCACTGGTATCTCTGAAGATTATTACAGTATTCATTAATTTGGTTTTCTCAATTAATATAATAATTATTAAAGTTTAAACTGTAATTTCCTTTAGGGAGTACTGTGCATAACTTCAGGATAGAAGTAACAGCAAACAGCTAATAGTAATGAAGCTGGTTGAAGTTTAGGGAGTATATGAGTATTGACTTGAGTAACATTTCTTTCTGAGCACCAGAGCAGGATACACATTCCCACAGCTCAACCAATTATCAGACAGTTGAATTTTAGCCTGGCTGATGATGAGAATGAAATGTTCTCGAAACCAGTTCTATATATTATGACAGGTAAGTGAAGCATTAAGAGTTTTTTTTTTGATTCGTTTTATTTAAGGACACTCTTTAACATCTCAGGTCATCAGCGTCCCATTCTATTCCGGGCGTGAAACAACCGACAAATTTTGCTCAGAGGCCTCTTTTTTCAGGCTCGAGGTTCTTTTTCGTACCTTAAATGTACAACATGGGACCCACAGCTTTACTCCCCTTCCGAAGGAAGCCATACTTAGGATTTTTATGCCCGAAAAAATCCATCGGTCCTGGCCAGGTTTGGACCTGCGACCTTGAGTAGAAGACAAGTATGGTTACCATTACATCACCAGGACTGACAGCATTAAGAGTGTGTAGTTGAACTAAAGCATACAATAATATCAATTATATAATTGGATTGACTGTGCAAATTCCAATTTATATTTTAATTAACATTTCTTCACTTGAATGTAACTTTATTTGTATTCTGAGGCATTATCTTCCATTGTAAATGTTCGCTTTCATTAAATGAATTGTTCAGCTTGCTGATAATATTCCTAACAGTATAAAATTCATAAATTAAAGGCCATATTTGACCCTCTTATTCCTTTCTTTCTCTCAATTTTCCTTTAGGTAGAAACATCTAAATGTCCCCAGTTTTGATAGCATCCCTGCCTTCTTTCATTATTTTTGTTGTCAAACATTTGGACAAGCAAGTAGCCACCATGTAGCTGTAAAAGTAATATTATATCACTATATTTTTTTAATATCTATTAAATATTCTATTAACTACACAATTCACAAGCCTGACCAAGCTGAAGACTACTCACTGTAACACTGGATTTCTATGGAGTCATTTATTTAGATGCCAAGGCAGTGGTCATTGAATAAGCTTAAATAATTAAAAAATGAATTAAAAGATTACTTATGTTGTAAAATTTCACCATCACATGATTATTCCAAATGATCAGCATAATCAAAATATGTACAAAACTATTATGTCAGTACTGCATATTGATTGAATTGATCAATTAAATGTGCAGAAAAAAAACTTAAGGTTTTAGTTTCCCTAGTAATAGCATGTTATTCTGAGAACTGTTAAAAGGATGACTATCTGGTGCTCTTTTTCTTGTTGTTCAGACAAGAGCAAAAACAATATACTCTCAGAATCCAAGACAGATGAACTTGCTAGCATTGGCCGATATTCTATACAATATACCATCAGAAGGAGCCCAACGAATATTTATTTTATATGATGCTGTAGAAAGGGTTTGAAATGTTCTCAGCTGGCACAGATGCCACTGATAGTACGAAATAGCATGATTAGCTTTCATATTTTCATATACGATCCTTTAGATGGTGCACTGTGCACATTTGCTTTCATTTGTTTAGTAGCTCTAGTCCATCAAAGTAAACTAGTTAAGATTTTTACAGCAAAATGGATAAAATCAACTGTAACTCATTGATAAAAATACCTTATTTTAAAAGGTTAAATGCCAACAAATATAAAAATGGAATTAGATTCCACTTTGAAAGACTCTTCACCATTGTTCCCTATAGTAAAGAAATGGACTGCTTAGTTTTAAATGAGGTCGTTCTTCCATTTTTGAACATTTTCCATGCTCAATTACTGCAACGACCTAAGAAAACATTGCAAAAATCCACATTACCATGTTAAAGGATAGGCTGATCAAGGTGCCTGAGTTTTCCGAGATTGCAAAGATCTCAATAGATTGTGTCTGGAACATTTTGCATGAGCTCACGGCATGACAAGTGCTACATTTGCTGTCAATCAGAAGCACACCTGAATGAACATTTATCAGGGGTGCTTGAATATATTTAGATGCACTTTTCACAATGTTACATTACTGTGGACAAAACATGGAATTATCTTCACATAACAGAGACAAAGCTGCAGTCCAAACAATGGGTTCAAGAGGGTGAAAACGCTCCATAAAGGCCAAGTGTGTTCCTTCAGCAGAAAGGCGATGGCCACTGTCTTCTGGGATGCTCGGAGTGTGAGTTGGTAGACTAGTTGGAAAAGGGCAAAACCATGAACACGGAGTATTATGGAGCAGTTGAAGGATGCTATAAGGCCAAACGTCTGCAATTGATACAGAAAAAAGATTTTTCCACTAAGACAATGCATCAACACACACTTTGCAATGTTGCATGATCTGTGCTTTGAACTGCTATCGCATGCATCATATTCACCAGATTTGGATCCCAGTGACTTTTTTCTCTTCCCAAATCGGAAGAAATGACTCACTGTACAGAGATTTACTTCAGATATGGACATCATAGCTAAAACAAATACATATTTTGCAGAGTTGGAAAATCATTTTATACTGAAGGTATAATGAAGTTAGAATATCATTGGCCTGAATGTATAGAGTTAAAAGGTGACTATGTTGAAAAATAAAGTTGGATCATAAACCTGGAGTTTTCTTTCTCAGGTCAAGATCTTTGTGAACTGCCCTCATATTCCTTTACATTGCAAGATAGTAATTTTGGAATTATTAATAATGAACCACAGAATGGTATAAAGAAGGCAATATACAAAAGTACAGTGAAACCTCGACCCATCATTACCCAAAGGTTAAGCAAAAAAGAGGATATGTGCAAGAAAATGACGGATTGGGGAAGGGTACAAAAACAAGGTTATTCTGGCATATTAAAATTAGAGCTAGGGACAAGGGTAGCCCATTAATAAGTACCAGACAGGCCTGGTCTTCCCACAGAAAATGCTACAATTATTTACCATTATCTCTTCTACTATTCAACTTTTAAAACATTATGCAAGAAAATTGTGATGTATAAGGATTTGTTCTTATTTGTATCTTTTGCAATGGATGCATTTCCTCTCTAATGTACTAGCAATAGCATGTGGGTCCTCTGTTAGCTCTTGGCTCAGCAAGGAAAATTTTAAGCTTTAAACTTATATCTTCAAGAGCACGCATAGATTTACAAGGACTTGTATTTGTTTTCTTCCATGATGGGTTATGCTTTCTCCTACTTATTTCTGCATCTTGGGTCAGCAGGAAGATGGCCCATGGACAGCACTCATTCTCTCTTGTCTTAGGTACCAGATGCTGAAGAATTACTGACACATGAATAAATGACTATTAGGGGTTATTTTTGTACTATGATTGATGAAATTTGGTGATTTCCTCACTGTTTGTCAGTGGAAATCTGACTTTCACATTGTTAACTGTTAAGTTATAAAAAAGTGTATCTGTTTTGTGGCAATGAATAAAGTGACGTTTTATTGAAGACTCCATTTTTGCACCTACTTTTAAGTATTAAGTTGGAAGTGAAACGATTTGGACCACATTAAGAGATTTCTCAACAAGATAGCACACTATAAAGGGTTCTTTTATGGTTTTAAAAAATGTCTTTGCTGACAGTGTGTGAAGTGAGAAACATAACTTGTCTATAGGAATGAGAGCCGATACATCAGTGGGGTAAAAGGCTTGAAAGATTCATAAAAATTATGGTTGTTTCTGAATTGACTGCAGAAGGCTTAAGGTGTACTTTTAAGAGCTGAATTAGAAGAATTCCACATAATCCAGAAGTTTATAGCACAAACATATGATGGCACTGCAGTTATGAATGTCGGGGAGGAGTATAAGTCTTGATAACAGACCTTCCCTATGTCATTTGTTATTCCATGTCCCAACCTCCTACAGGGACCACAAGTCAAACTGGATCGAGGTCTATTGATTAAAATTAAAGAAAGCCTGCAGAAAGTAGAAATATGCTATTATATTCATTTTAAAATGTCAAAATATTGAGGGTCATGTTAAAAAAAAAAAAAAAAAACATCTAGAATGTCCATAGTCAAGTTCAGTCATTCATCAAGTGTCCTCTTGTGCTTCACAGGGCATGCCATATGTCTTTTGTACTGATTTGAATATTTTGTGGCTGTCTAGAAATGAGATGCTAATGCTGATTTCTCCATTTTAGGTTCCGGAAGTGTTCTATTAATCATGTGCCCTACACTTATAAATATAAAGATAGATTAGCTTCAACATTTCCACCAAAGCACATCCCCAAAACATAACAAATCACCAGTCCGTTGACTGATGATGCAGTTGATTGTTTGTGAAACATGTATTAAATTTAAACAAGTGAAGCTAACATGAGTGTGTAGTTTGACTCAATCATAAAATGATCTTAATTATATGATTAGTTTCATTGTACAAGTTCCAATTAGTATTTAAAAAAAAAGTTTGACCAATGTGGGAAAACAATATTTTGAAGAATGATCAATGCAGGTTTTATTTTTATTGATTATAATAAATTATGTCTGGGACTACATAAATTGAACAATGGATCCAGGTTTCACTGCCTCTGAGCACATAGCACCTTTCAACTTCAGTAAATCATGGAAACTATGACACATAGGGCTGGTTTACGTGCCAGAAACATTGCACACAAGCATATTTCCATGTATCTGGTGGTACAGTTTGTACCGAGCTGCATTCTTTAAAAAATTTCAGTAACCCACCTGAACAAATGTCTTTGAAGTATATACTTTCTACTTTTCATTTTGCTATCAGCACTCCAACAGATATCACTTTTTAACCCCCACAGAAAAGTAAAAATGGAATTATTCATATATTTTTATATAGAGGAATGAACTGGAAAACAGTTTCAATGAACAAAATCAGCTTACCAAATAATAGAACTCTTGAACATATTCTCTGACATACAACTCAACGCTATACTAACCGTACCACATTTATCATTCTGATTGCATCTTCAAATTATATATCACTTTATATGAAATTTAACTCCAGCAAATCTTTAGATTCTGATGAAAAATGCACTGATCATTTACAAATTTCACAGCAGCAGCTTTCACTGTTATGACAGAGTTAAGAAACCTAAATGCACAGTAATTTTGATAAACTAAAAACAAAACAGAAAAAAATAGACTACATAAAGTTAGGGAAAAAAACTCCAGCGTTATATTGTTCCAAACTTCACAAAATGATGCAATGCCACACATTCCAATCACTTTACCAACATCCATTTAAACGTCATCAAATTTCTGCTTTGAATGCAGATCATAAACGTAAACCCAGTTGCTCTGAAAGACTAGTTAAAAAAAGAAAAGAAAAAAATATCAAAGATATGGTTCCTCCACTTGTCCTCTAACCACTTCCAGAATGATTTTTCACTTGTGTAGGAATCATTTTAAAACTTGTTTTTTTAGCAGAGGAATTGCAAACAAAAAGACCATACTGTCACAATTTCTGTACATATTACACACACTCTCAACACGCACATGCACACACAGACACACATCTTCATGGTTCATTTCACTTTCTTCAATCTCTGCATAGGATGTTCTTTACAAAAATCTTGAAGTCTTATTTCCTCACACACTTATCACATCTGGTCAGCACAAGTTTACTAAGCAGAAATGTGCTATGTTTGTTATAAAACTTAGTTTCCGATGTGGAAATCTCACTTTTATTTAACTGGGACATCAGGAAGGGTACACTGCAAAAAAAGAATGAAACAAAGAGGTAAACTGGTTTTATTATAACTACATCAGGTGGGAAAGGTTTGGAGTAACTGGCCAGGACAGAGAGAGAGATATGAGTGAACTTACAGAAGCGAGATGAAAAACTAGGACAGGTGAAAGGAATGTTGGCCTTCTCTGGCAGCGAGACCAAGCTTTGCTCGCATCATTTCCAATGATGAGTAATCCGGCAGCTTGAGGTAGTTGACGCATGTCATAACGGAAGGCAGGAAGTCATCTGGGTTCATATTGGGTTCCAGCGTTTTGCGAACTACTGTTAATGGAGGTGTGAGGCTTTTGAAACCTGCAACATAAAGGCAATAAAATTACTGTAAACTCTGAAAACTCTACAGCATAAGGAAGAGATGTGCTAAGTAAACTTTGTTTCTTTTAACTTAACTTTGCATGTAACAGAGAGAGCTATACCATTTTCCAATTCCTTTTTCTGATTGGCTAAAGCCATTTTTGCCATCAGTGTGGCTTGTCAAGAGCATGGTGCGCAACTTAAAGATATATAGAGACAGGTGTATTGAGCCCCATAATGGAACTGGGCAGCATTCTGTTTGGACTGCATGCTTAACCTCATCTTTGAATATGAATGTTAATGCAGGGAGGTTTCATGGCTTGTCTGTTTTTACCCATTGCATCAAAGGAATGATTGCATTCAGGCTGTAAGCCCATACAAACAACTCCATGCGATCAGTTATGCTTTCCCCAACAGTATAGAAATTTTCCTATGAGCTAATTCCCACTCATTTTCCATGCCATGGAGGAGATAACAAGCCTGCTGGCTGTCACAGTTGTAGAACAGCTGTTCCTGGGCGTATGTTGTGTTTGTTTCCTAATTTGACAATATACATAAAGTGTATTATGTCTCATGTGTTTACAATGGCAATGAGTGTATTTATTAATGATTCATGTGTGTTTACTCATTAGTGAAAGAATCACAGAAATTTTTTTTAATATAAAGCTGATTGTCAGTTTACAGAGAATTAACAGACAGGGAGCATGATCAGGCATTTTTTTCAACAGGTCTCTGCTACTGCTCATACTGCAAATAAATCCATGAGAGCAATTCTCAATGCATTTCCACAATACAAGAGTTATTAGTAAGAATTTGTGGGATCCTTGGTTCCCTGATTTAACAGCCTGCAATTATTGTTTCTGGAGTAAATTAACAAATGCCATATACAAGACAAACTGCACACCATACAATAAGTCAAAGATAATATTCATAAAGAGATGCCAAAATGTGTGAAGAATGAAGGCAGGCAGTTTTAACAACTCAATGGATAATTTGGTAAGAAATAAGCCTCTTAAATTGGTTTATGCATTGTTGTATAGTTGGTTTCTTTTAAAATTTTTACCCTCCAACTGATCATTGCAACCCCCATTTGGCTGCTAATGAGAGATATGCTTGCTCATAAGCAAAATACTCCGGGGGAAAACAAAACTGAACACATGGTCATAACTTTACTAAATAAAAAACTAGTGCAAGTACATTTGAAATGTGTACAAGACAAGGTGCAGGGCCAAACCCAAATAAATATCTTAACCTATAATATAATTGATGACTGTCCTCTTGGTTTGGTGGTTTTAGTATTAATGACTGGATGGGTCAATGTTTGATTGCTGGTATCTGCTTAGGAATTTTCTAAGCTAGGGGGATCTGGAACATGCTCCACCCAGTCTCATGGGAAAAACTGGGGAGCTGTCTTGATACAGAAGTAGCAATGAAAGCTGCATGATAGGTAACTGGCATGCTGACCAAGTGCCATCCTGTAATACTACCCTCTATCAAGTGTCATAAGATGGAGAAAGAAAACACAGAAGTTGCTGTAGAAAGCCAAAGCCTGATATCAGACCGTTATGCTATAGAGGAGAGATAATATAATACTCTTATACTCCACTTACCATTAAATTATGCAGAAAACAGGCCAGTGCCTGAATCATCAGCTGTGCATTGAATGCCGGATTTGTTCATGGTTGGATGGACTTTGACATGGACATTTTATGAATTTAACTTCTCTTCTTGTTTGAATTTCTTGATTTGATTTTATTGTCTTAATTTCTTTGTTATACGTACTGGATTTTGCTATCTGTATTATCTAGGAATGTTCATTGTACAAGGGTCACAAGATAAGACAATAAATAATGGAGACTGAAAAAGTTTTGTTTATCCCA
The DNA here is from genome assembly GCA_030762175.1 of Metallyticus violacea. Taxonomy (NCBI): domain Eukaryota; kingdom Metazoa; phylum Arthropoda; class Insecta; order Mantodea; family Metallyticidae; genus Metallyticus; species Metallyticus violacea. The sequence goes on from CM060844.1 coordinate 5,424,633, forward strand.
GTTTCTCAAAGTATTCACCCTAGCACATATGCAGCTTTCCATCCTCTGCAACCACTTTTGGAAGCATCCATGCTACTCAGCTTCTGGCACTGCAGATAACTCATCCTTATATGCTGCAACAGCTTCTTTTGAGCTAGAAAATTTGTGAAATCACATGGTGCCAGGTCGGGACTATCGGGACTCATATATGGATGAGTCATTAGATTTGCCTGTTCCTTGCAGAAACTCTATTGTGACATTAGTGGTGTGAGCTGATGCATTATCATGTTGCAACAAAATACCCCTTAGTTCATCTTGGACGCCATTTTTGGGTTTTTTGAAACACTTTCTGAAGGCAAACTTCTGTGTACCAAGTAAAATTTTTTAAAAATTGTAAAAACTTTAAAAAATTTTTCATGGAACTAACACAATGAAGCTCACATGAATTAAACCTGTTATCAAACACTCTTCATGCTTCACTAACCTAGTGTTAGATGACAGATTTAATTCTGTGTACCAATTTTTAGTACAATTCTCTGATTTTCAATCACAATAGTTGCCACATGACCACTTGTGGAGAAGAAAGAGACAACCATTTTCTTTCCCATACTCCTTGGACTCTTGACTTTGATGGGTGATTGGTCATTAGGGAATATCCTAATTTAGGACTGGCATTTTGTTTGGATCAAACTGATATATACATTACTTAAAATGTAAATTGGAACTTAGACAGTAAAGCCACTCATATAATTGATATCATTGTATGATTTAGTTGAACTACACACTCTTAATGCTTCACTTACTTGTCATAATATACAGAACTGCTTTCGAGAACATTTCGTCCTCATCATCAGTTGGGCTAAAATTCAACTCATCAATGATATATACATGTCTCATCACCTGTAAAAATATCTGAAACACAGCTAGAATTTCCACAGTTAAATCTTTGCAGTATTTCTTTGCACCACCTGGAGTTTCTCTACTTCAGACAAATTATGGGGCACCAATCTTGAAGAGTTTTTTTTTAATGAAGGTGCTCAAGAAGAATGGTTGAAACACTCGGTGGATTAATTGCTAATGCCAGTTCAATGTCCTTGCAGATTAGTCTGGGATCTTCCCTGATCATTGTTTCCACAGAGGTGATGTTCTTCTCAGTCACTATTGTTATTGGTCTGCCACTCTTCTCTTCATCTTTAAGAAATTGCCAACCCCTTAAAATTCTCCAAACCACAGAACACAGTAGCATATGAAGGAGAAAAGTCCCAGAAAGCCCCCCCCCCCCTCAAATGCCCAAGTGAATGCATTTCATTTAAGCCACATATGAAATTATACAAGATCATGGCACAAAAATGCTCTCTCTAAATCTCCATTGCACTTACAAGCAAGTTCACACTTTAGACTTAAAACACAAAATGCAGTAAAATTAACAGACCACTGCTGCTACAATGGCAACACCAATGACGCATCAACAATACTTTTCTTAGGGGTTGGCCAATGTTCAATGTCTCAATATTTATCTAGTGACCCTCATATTGAAACTTCTTTATGGGTTGGTTAACTTGTTTTTAGCCAAACTTTTCAAATGACCCTCATACATTTACACCACAGTTTGAAACATAAAAGCTGCTGCACTTACCTCCTACAGGCAGTCTGGGTGAGCCAGTAACAAATTGAACAAATTGACGTTGCTCCTCACGATCGTAAAGGCTAAGGATTTCAAACAGAAAGCGTATGGCACGAGAGTCTGGAGTATAACCATGGTCAGGACGGCAGCATTCCATTAATGTCTTAACGTCCCAGCCACCACTGCCTGCACCACTTCCTCCGCCACAGAACACTGCCTCCAGTTCCTCTGGATAGAACATCTGTAACTGTCCTAGTGGGAACACCATCTCAAACCCTTCTCTGAATGCTTCCATTTGACGCGACACTCCTTCAAACAGGAACCAGTGGCATACCAACTACAAATGTAGAATAGGGATTTTGTGTTAGTTCTACACATTTTATATAAATTACTTAATTACAGGATATTAACATTAAATCAGAAATACAAGCAATAAACCAAACATTAAATGACCTGTTAGAAGTGCTGAAGATGTTAAGCCCAGCTAGGAAACAAACTTACTGATACATTCTGATATACAGCTTTAATGTCAAAAACTTCAAATACTAATACAGATTTAGGAGATATCAGGGTCTATGACATAAATGTTATATTTAATAGAGAAGTAATAGAACAGGTTAATCATATAAATTTACTGGGAGCCAATGTTGATAATTTACTTTCAAATGCCATATAGACTATATCTGTAACAAAGTTACTATGTATATATATTAAATCGCAATATTTAAATTCAGATAGTCTAAAGTTAGTACATTATAGTTTAATATATTCATATTTTTGTTATGCAACTGAGGTTTTGGGAAATACATGTGGTGTAAATATGAATTGACTACTAATCCATCAAAAATTGTTTGAGATAAGGTGGACAGGAGAATATTAGCAGAAGTATTTTTAAGAAATCTAAAATGTTAACTATAATATTATATGTATATGAGGTAGTTCTATTTGCCATTCACAATAGACTGGATAGAATCCTAAACAAGGGCTACCAAACATCAGAGCAATTATTACTGTATAAATTTAAACAAAAAAGCTCCTGAAAGAGATCCAAGAGTTATTGTTAAACTTTTGTATAATAAATTGCCACTAACAATTAAAAGCCAATGAGGGAAAAACTTCTTGATAGATAAAAGGTATGTATAGAATAAATGAATTGTAAATAGTACATAAAATGTAGTTGAATATAATTGTTTATAGTATAAATAGAGATACCCCATTATTATATGAGGTAAATTTGCTTTTTTTTAAAATTATTTGATGTATCAATGTGTTTTGTGATTAATGTATTTTCTGAAATGACTGAAACACAAGTGTAGTCTATGGTCTTCAACATTATCATCACTTAAATAGTGAATGTAAAGTATCATCTCTATTTGTTTTACTAGTTCACAAATAGAAAAAATACACATAAACATGGGTGCACCACAATACATCCGAGAACTTTGGTCATTTAACAATCATTGTGAGATCTCTCTCTCTTACAAATTTGTTGCAGAGGTTGTGACTCACCCTGTATGGTGTCAAAACTTTTACAGGGAAAATATATCTTTTCTTTACATTTATTGCTGCAGTTACATTTGTTCAACTAGGCATAGTATTATCATCATAACTTTCATTTTCTTCCCTTTTATCTTCAGCTTGAATATGTAAATTACCCAATCTTCTAGCCAACACTCAACTTTGACAACTTCACTGCTGACATGAAGGACATTTTTTTAATGGATGACCAATTTGCAACTTCTACCTTGTGCAAAAAAGCATACCATTTTCCTCTTACTCTTCTTCTTCTGCCACCTTATATAGCTGGAAGAAGCCAGTTTTCAGGAAACAGAAATAGTGAATACTTTAATTTCCTGACAAGCCTTTGCAAAAACATATCGAGAATAAAAACTTTAAAGAAGGTTGAGTCTTTTTCAACTTAATGCTTTCTGTACTATACTTTTCCTGTAAAAATATTTAAAAGAATATATAACTTCAAAATCCATTGGCAGCAACTGGAGGTGGTTCTAGCCCTGAACTGGGAGGCCAGTTTTTATTAAATAATTTTAAAAGTCCCTAACGAGTGCTAAATAAATTGCAAATTCATATAAAATAAGCTAATTAATTTTACATCCATATGCACAATACAATCAATATTTTTAGACAATTACATTTAAGCAACAATGCTGTCTGTACTCAAAATATCTTTCACATCAATTAATCTAATAATCATAGAAAGGATTGTCTTTTCACATCAGTTTTCAGTAGCAGATAATTATCCTCTTATGCAAGTAGCATTCTTATACTAGGAACAAGATTATGTGAGTTGCAGAAGTACAATTCAAAACAAAGTATTATTTTGAAGTTCTTTTTCCCAGGATATAAAAGTGTGATACTAATAATAGCAGTGGAACTAAAAGTGAACTAACAGATTCGATGAAGTTGAAAAATAATACTAGCAAAGTTGGAGAACATTATACTGACAGTGGGCTTGAACTGTAATGAATCGTACTATCCCCCTAACTCTGTGAATTATATGCGAGTTCAATATAGACGAACTTCCATTTGATATAAGTGCATAGATTTACACTACCAACCATGTAAGCCAGTTTACAACGAACATTATATAGAGTAACCCAATGAATCAATTTGTTATGTTTTACCTATAGGTGAGAATGGTACTAGTTGCCATCTGCTAATATCATAAAACAGAGCTGGCACAATTGTCACTATTGTCCATACATTGGCACCTTCTTAAAAACCTATCCATCACTCACTGTAATAATGCTGGCATTTCCTGGTAATATACATTCTGTTAAAATTCTTTCAGGGTTATGTGGAATTTTCTTATATAAGGTATTTTTTAATTTACTCCACAGATAAAAGTTGTAATAGCTTATACTGGAGAAGGGGGCTACAAATCCTTAATTAATGTTGAATATGGATATTTTCCGTAAGGTCAGCTGCACATTCTTTAATTTTCATTTTAAGTCATTTAACTACCAATGAGAAAAGAAGAACAGTGAGTATTTCAGAACTGCTCAATGTTACATAACAAATTATTTATGAGGAAATCATTCAAATTTCACTAGTTTTGTTCCACTTACTTGGACATGTTTCAAAGGCAAATTTCCTTCATTGTCAGCACGGTTCCACTAACACACAAATAATTTGTTATATAACAGTATATTTCACTGTGAAAATCCCAAACTATTCAATTCCATGCTTAAAGTTATTTTGTACTGCATATATAATTATCAATGTTACACCATTGTTATGGTCTGACCTTTGCTGCACTGCAAAAAAAGTATATAACTCAACACATTTCCCTAAAAATGTTAGTGCTAATGCTGCCCACTATATTTTCATAACTATGGTAATTTTCAGTTGAATTCTATTACCCAAATTTTGTTTCAATCTGGGCCTCCCCAGTTTTAATAATCTAGAAATGCCATTGGCTGCAACTTGTGCAGTTAGGTAGAAAGAATTCATGTCACATTTCTTAAATGAAGATTTTTGGGATGTGCAGAACAAATCTATAATAAGAAGTACTTTATGATTCTGTGCTTCCCATCTTCAAATCAATAGCATGCATTTACTTGTCAAAAAGTTCAGATATCATCAATATCATACCTGGTGGGCAAGGTTCTAATTTTTCATATTTGCCATTCAAGAATGGATGAAATTTTTTATAGTCATTAACATCAGCACCCAACATTACAGTAAAACAAAGTTTACTATAATCTAAACTTAGGTATTCATTTTTTACACTAAACTCCACTCACACATGTTTACTAAGCTTTCCTCAAGACAATTTTCACCTTTGAAAGCTAATGTTTTGTTTGGAAGAATATAAAAAAGTATTAAAATGTCCTTAGGAGCATATTGTTTTACAAGGTCCTTCAATTTAATATTTTGCCATTTGAGAACAGTTTCTTCTTTCACACTATTTTCACTACAGAGGTATTCAGTACAATGTAGTGCTTTTTAATCAGTCAATCCATCCAATAAATCTGAAAAATTTTCTTCAATGCCAAGCTTAAACTTTTACTTTATGCATTTTTTTCATGTAACAACCACTTAAAGGGTATATTTGAAGCACCTGCAGTTTGGAACCAGTTCCTTAAAAGTTCTTCCATATTGAATATATTTAAAGTGGAATACTTCCTTACTGGCAATTTGGGCCATTTCATTAGTGCTTCTCATAAATAAGCTTTTACTTTTAGCAATTGTATTAAGCATGGACAATGGTATTAAGTTTTAAGCAAGTACTACATGCGTTCCTCTGTGAACTTCAATTTGATGAATTTTTCAGCTTTTCTTCATGGAAAGACTCTTTCCTTATGTTTTTATCTGTTTTACAGTGAACTTGGCTCAAGAACCTTTTAAAAACATATAGGGCCAGTTTCATCAACAGATGTTAAAAATGCACTAACTTGCTTGTTAATAGTGTGTAAATATTTTAACAATATGTTAAGACTTCTGCATTCCACCAAGCTTTTCCAGCATAATGTTAAAATTTCCAAGTAATGCAGATAACATGGATAAAAAAAGTAGTGTCATTACTGAAAGATTTTAAATGCACTCCTATGAACTTTTGTTTGCAAAACATATGGCTCATGCAAGGAACATAAAGCACAGGCACAAATATGCTCTAATCTCTCTTGTATTTCATCTACAAAACTATAATGACTGTTTTTCACATTCTGTACCTTTGTAAAAAATTTTACGTCATTACATCTGAGAGCCCTTTCTCTGTTAGACAACTTAACGTATCCAGACATAAAATTTCAACAAATACAGATGGGTTAACGGCCACCATTTCTGAACTGTTAATAGTTGTTAAAACTTTTAACAAAAGGGAAAGGTGATGTTAATTTAACGCAAAGTTTAACATGTTTATGTTAACATTGTTTGATGAAACAGCATTTTTTGTTAATTTGAATGTTAAAAGAAGTCTAACAGATTAACTTTTAAAATCTGTTGATGAAACCAGCCCTTAATCTAACAACACAACCAATTTGCAGTATTCTGCAAAAACATAGCTCCAGTGGAATAGACACTCCTATTACCAATGGCATTACAGGAATGCTTGCTCTTCAATGTCATGCATGGCTTCGTTGCACTGCTTGTTATATGCATTCACATTCATTGTGATGCCATTTTTTCCAAAAATATAATTTTTGTATTGTAATCGCTCTTCTATAGTGTGTAAATGGCAGGAAATTCAAAATGTTGCAGGTGTAAAAGTAAGAGTAAGTTTACATCATGAACATGGGAACTTAAGGGACCAAAAATGTTATCAATGACAGGAAAACATACATTTCCGGAACATAAAAGTGGGGTTATATTTTGTTTTGTTAAAAAATTAGATAAATGTCATTTGATGTTTGAATTCTAATGTAAAATATTCCAGGTTTTCTTAATCACCTTGGTATACTGATCAATATTGTGAACTGTGAGGGGTATGTCTTTGCCCCCCTTGCGTAGTTCTATGCCTGAATGGCCTGGCAGTGTGAAGTCCAACCCCAGATCCTGTATAGGACATCCATCTAAATCCAACTTCTCGGCACGTTCCTTGCGCTGACACAATGTCAATTCAAGATCTTTTTCCACCTGCTCCTTACTGCGATGCACACTCTGAAGTCGACACAATGTGCGATACACCTCTGGACATACATGTGCCAGGTCTGGTAGACAGAGTGTACTCTCCTGGCCCAGAAGCCAACGATAGAACACAACACTAAATGGCAAGTCCAACTGCAAAAAATAAGAACACCAACATGAGCTCACACTGTAATTAATATTTATTTATTTATTCCCTTATGAATCCATTACAGATGTTCCTAATATTACTTCAAACACCTGAAGGTTAATGTGCTTACCATTCGAGAGTCCATTACAGCTTTGGCCATAAATTTTCCCAGGAAGCGAAATTTGCTTTTAGCTCTTGCTACCTGGTTTGATTTTGCTGAGCGACCCAGAGGAGAAGGGAAAAGGCCAACAGAAGAATGAATGTAGCTCGTGCCTGAGTTCTGTGGGGCAGTGCGTTCCCCATGCCATAGTTCAAGATCTGCTCGTTGCATCTCACGTGACACAAGAGCATAGAACTCTAGTGTGGGACCAAGACCAGTTCCAACCTAAATATGCATATAAACAACACCCAAATAAAGTTACTGTGCAACATCCACCCAACTCTTTATCTGTAAGGGCAACTAAATTCTGTTTATTTGTTTAATTTTTTAAAATTTATTCTACAAATTAATACATTCAAATGATTACAGAGATGGTGGAACAAAAGGTAGATTTGCAATAAGATTGTGAGTTGAATCCAGTTTTGTTTAATTTGTTTATTGATTCTATTTTGGAGCAAATGTTAAATAGTAATTCACATTGGCCAGTTATTCGAAACAAAGATATATCAGCCCTTCTATTTGCAGATGATTTAATGGTATGTGCAATCACAGTAACTGGATTGCAACGAGCTATAAATAAAATAAGCAGATTTTGTGCAGAATATGGATTAAGAGATAAATGTTAAGAAATCAAAAAAGTAGTGCTTAAGAAAGGGGCTGAAAAGTGGTTCTTGAATAGAGAGCTACTGGTAGTGGTTAAAGAATTTGAAATTGGGGTGAGGTTGTCAAGTAGTGGAGGGTGGGAACCACAAGAAAAGAATATTATTAAAGATAAAGTAGCTACGAGAGCAATTAGAACATGTTTGAAGAAAATTCCAAATACAGTGGAACCTCGATCTATCGTTCCCAGAACCATCGTATTCCAGGATGCATTGTTCAATTTATGCAGTCCCAAATGTTTTACCTTAAATGTTATGTAAATAAAATCTGCATTCATTTACCTTTACCCTCGGCTTTATTTACCTTTTAAAGGAACCACACTTAAGATTTTTATGCCCCCAAAAAAACCATCAACCCTGGCTGGAATTGAACCTGCAATCTTGGGTCTACAAGGCAAGTATGGTTACCACTAGGACCGACAACATAATGTAAAATATGTACACGGTAACAAGTGAAATTGACCCAAAATAAAAGTTTTTGCTTATATACTGGCTTTATTTATTTTTGAATATAATTTATGCACTTCCCACATTGTTTTCCTGCATCCATGGTTTGTTGAACCTGGTACCTCCAAAAACGATGAGTCGTGGCTCTACTGCATGTCAATAAATTGGGTTGAGAAATTGTATGAAAAGGTAATGGAAATGTTATATGGAGTAGAAGTATGGGGAACTTCGAAAGGATGGTTGAAAATTGATTTAATTCATAGGATGTTTAGTAGAGAGGTATTGGAATTGCATAAAGCTTCACTGAAAGAAGTAGCTTTAGCTGAGTTAGGGTAGAAGGGTTTGGTGGCGGAGAGAATTTTAAAACATTGATATAGGATTGTGAAATTAGGAGACCACAATGTTCTAAAAGAGCATAGAAATATCAAAAGGGAAAAAACAAGAGATAACAGCTAGATGGGAGAAGTGGGGGAAATACTGCAAGGAATTGGAATGGGGGAACTTGGGAAATTTGCAGATAAAAGTACACAAGGGTTTAGGAAGGAAGGAAGGCAGTCAAAGAATTGAAGATAGATGCAAGAGATTTGGGGTTGTTTTAGAGATAAAGATTCTTTAAAATTTTACAGAATAATTAAAAAGGAGTGGCAGACAGAGAAATATGTAGATAGTAGTGATAAGTTTGGGAGGGAAGGAATGGCTTGGATGCAAGCAGGACCATTTTAGCTGATGATGCGGACAAGGGTTCCTGAAACCGGATTTTATAGACAAGTGGAGCAATAAGAGTGTTTAGTTAAACTCAACCACACAATGATTAAGAATATTTCATTGTTTATTAGACCGTGAAGTGGTACAGAGATGGAGGGAGGATGTATGGGAAGCAAAATAAATGATTACAGAAAGAAAATACAGCATGTAGGAATGTTGTAATATGGGAACAATGTGAAATAAAATGATAGGGGAACATTTAGGAAAAGCAAGGGAGAAACTGATTAGAATAGTAAAGATAGATCAGAGAATTGGGATATGATTGATAAAATAATCCTAACAATGGAAATACAAGAAGTAGAGGGTTTCATTATGCAGATAGCCTAAGGGTTTGCATACAATGAGGCCTCGTATATATGGATATTAGATTTATTATTATGTATATATAAACAGTTTTAAGCATTTTGGTTAACATTACTTTTGATAGTATGACTTTTTTTTTTTAAGCTATTTTGTATGTTTTGGTGTAATTCAGTAGTAGAAACTGTAGTTAATTGGTTAAAATAATGGCCTATTGAGGGTGTTTTTTCCCTCTCCCAGAGCCTGGTCTCCTGGATATTCCAGTAGGTAGCTGCTGATGAACCGGGGACTAGGGGGCTGAGCTAATCAAATAGGAATATTTGGATTGAAGTATTAAGAATTAAAAATATTGTAATACATTCATGTTATAAAGATGTTATTAATTACATATTTGCTTATTAAATTTTGAATGGTGCTAGTACCTTCTGGAATTACCAAAGGCACTGATCCTATTTGTTATATTTTAATTTTAACTTTTTTTGTATTCATTTTGTTATAATATTTTGTATGTTGATGTATGAGAAATTAATTCATATTTAAGAACTTTTGAAAAATTATAAGAAATTTTTAAAAAATTCTGTTCGAACTCACATATTGAAGCTTGTTAAATGTAAATTCTATTTAATCTATCATCTAACATACTCTTATGCTTCACTTGCTTTAAAATACGGTGAAACCAGTTTCAAAGAAATAATCCTCTCTATCTTCAACCAACTTGATGACTTGTCCGTATTTAAAAGTAAGTAAAGCATACGAGTGTGTTAGACGACAGATTGCATAGAATTTACATCATACATTCAAATCATAAAACATATGTTTGGGTCAATGAACTGCTCCATAGAAATACTATCTGCATGCATTTCCTTTAGTTCTCCTCGAGCACAATTGTGGCGCAAGTAAACATTACTCATCCTAGATATTCTAATTTACAGTGAAGCCAATCATATAATTGAAATCATAGTATGATTGAGTCAAACTAAACACTATTATTGCTCCACTTACTTGTCTATAAATGTAGGACCAGTTTCAAGAAACTTCATTTAGATCATCAGCTAGAAAGTCGACTGCTGGATACTTTGTTATGCTGTGGGAATGTGTATTCTGCTCTGGTGGAGGTGTGATGAACTTAAAGTTTATGTTTTCATCCCTCGAAGTGTTAAGTTCATTACATTATATGTGTATTTGTATAAGTAGATTTTTCCCCCAAGTTGCTAATTCTGTAGATCCTTGTACTGATTTCAATAATTTTGATTTATTTGATGTGTCATGGTTTTCTGTCCAGAAATGAAATGCTACTGCTGATACCAGAGCAGAATACACATTTCCACAGCATAACAAAGTATCCAGAAACTTTCTACCCGACGTGAAAACTGGATCTACATTTATAGACAAGTAAGTTGACAATAAGAGTGTTTAGTTCAACTCAATCATACTATGATTTCAATTATATTACTCATCCTATTAAATATGTTCACCCTAACTCCATTTACTTATACATTAGGACATGTTTGGGTGCAATTGCTCTCATCATCAGCTGCTGACCATCTGCTCAATGTGGTGGCTGGATCTCAAGATGTTTGTGACAGTCTCTTTTGGTTCAAATAAGTCTTGCTGAACTCAGCCATGGGCAAAACACCAAAATTCATTGTTTTTTCTATTTTTTAAAAAGAAAATTTTTTCCTAATAGCTCTATTGGGTTGTGAATTTTTATCAGCAGCTCAGCTTCTAATTTAATTTCATGATTTTGGGTCCAAAAGTCAGCTGCTCCAGTTGATTTATCAATTTATTTAAAACATATATTCCTAAAGTGTTTCTTTCTCCAAATTTCTAAATTTTTCTTAGTTTTCCCAATGTATTTTTGATTTAAATCTGCAAATTCCATTCTATTGATATGGTGTATTTTACTAGGCTCCATTGTAAAAGACTTCATATCAATAGAACAGAACTCAGGAATTTATGAAATTAAATTTAATTTATAGTGAAAATTTTTATTGTTTGTTAAAAATTTGGTATTGTGTTGGCTGTACAAAATAAATTTAACATCAGGAACATTCGGAATAAAACCATAAAGGATGTTATCCCATCCAGCAAAAAGGCAGGAGTATACCAGATAAATTGTTTGGATTGTGATCAGCTGTGCATAGGCAGAATAATAAGAAATTTAGAGACAAGAGCAAAATTACACTTCAGAAATGTACGATATAAACAGGTGGATAAATCAGCAGTTGCAGATAATTTTCAACCATAACTTATTATAATAATAATAATAATAATAATAATAATAATAATAATAATAATTAAAACGTTGAAAGCTATCAACAATCCCAAGGAGTTTCCAATATGGGAAAACATTTTTATTTAAAAAAAAACACATGCAATTCTTGTTTCACTTTATATTGGAACCACCAGAGGTCACATTATCAGTTGCCATCGTTAGTCAGTTCCCAGCTGAGGATGAGAGTGAAAACTCTTGATACTGTTCTGATGGTTAATCAGTTAGTGATTTTTTTTGAGTGATTTATTTATGGACGCTCTCTAACATCTCAGGTCATCAGCGTCCCATTCAACTCTGGGCATGAAACAGCTGACTAATTTTGCTCAGAGGCCTCTCTTTCAGGCTTGAGGTTCTTTTTCGTGCTGTAAATGTACAACACGGGACCCACGGCTTCACTTCCCTTCCGAAGGAAGCCATACTTAGGATTTTTATGCCTGAAAAAAATCCATCAGTCCTGGCAGGGTTCGAACCCGTGATCTTGGGTTTACGAGGCAAGTATGGTTACCACTACACCACCAGGACCGACTCAGTGAAGTACAATGTCACCTAATTATAGACTTTTTTATGAGTATAATCAATCTACTTCATTGTTTCTGATATCTCTAGTAAATTTCCAATTTCTAAGAGTATTTATGGCAAGATTAGGTAGACTACTAAAAAAAACAGTTTGGTCATTCTCCAATTCACTGTTATATTATTAAATGTAATAAACAGAGTCCCCACTTGCCTCATCATGGTACTGTACTTCCAGCAGTGCTCTAGATGACGCCAGCTCCTGCATAAGATGTTCAGCCTGCTTTAATATTTCATCTCTTGAGATTACCCTCTTGCGTCTATCCAGCCTTGGAGTCACTCTTTCTGTTGAGTCTGAGCTGCTTAACTCTGGCGTTGACTCCAGCAACCTTTGGAGTGCTCTATCCCGGTCAAATGATGTTGCATAGAACAGCAACTGCCGTGTTTCAAATGGAAATAGGAATGGACTGCAAAAAAGATATATGCATACAATATCTGCTTTTCAATGCATTTGCTTCCCTATTTTGTAGCATCCATATAACCAAACAATAGCAGAGCAAAGAAAAATATTTGTATTTATAACACAGATATACAGGATGAAAAGAAGCCTACATAGTAATGATATTTAATGCTTAATAGAACAAAAACGTAGTGTCATTATTACAGTTTCTGAGATAATACGGGTAATGGTTACCCCTATGCAAGGGTTACTCTTACAAGTTTTTAGAATTGATCCAATAAAATTTAAAAATTTAAAACTGATTATTTTAAAGTATTCTCCATTACATTCTATTCCGCATTTCATCTTTTCAAACCATTTTGTAAATGCTGAACTCCATGCTTCTTTGGATAGGGTACAAATACATTCTCCATAAGCAGCTACTGCAGCTTCAGGTGATTCAAATAGTTGGCCATGAATTTTTTCTTTTATTTTGGGGAACAGATAAATGTCTCGTGGGGCCAGATCTAGACTGTTGGGGGAAGTGTCAAATATTTGACTCCTGCAGAAATTCAGTTGTTTTCAGTGCAATGTGAGCTAAAGCATTGTAGTAGTGAAACAAGATTCCACACAGAACAGCTTTGGGACACTTTGTTCTCAGTCCATTGAAGACTTGAGTAGGCATTTTGTGTCTTATCTGGCAGTAACAGCATTTTGTCCCTCAAGTGGAAGTGTTGCAATATGACCACTAGCTGAAAAGAAGGAACAGATAGTCTTCTTGCCAGCACTTCTAACTCGCCTCACTTTTATTGGTGGATCCTCTACTAGGAAGAAACAGACCAACGACTATCACCTATTTTCCGGATCATACTGGTATATCCAGCTTTTGTCATGTGTTATGTAAATATGTATTTCAATCTTCCTCCATTACATTTTTTTATCATGCTTTTTTCTCCTTGTTTGTCAGATGGTGGAAGATCCAACAAATGCAGAGCTTCCTAGCATTAAATTTTTCTTTCACAGCTGCTTATCCAATATTTAGGGCTTTTTGAATCTGATATGTGCAACGATGATCTTTCAGCAACATGTGCTTTACTTTAATCACATTTTTATTGGCGATTGGTGTAGCTGGCCATCCTGCATGGTCTTCCATCTTCAAGGGAATCCCTTCCTTTTTTAAAATCTGTAAACCATCGATAAATAGTGGATTGAGAAGAGCAAAGATCCCAAAATGCATAATGAAATCTTTCAAGGTATTCTAACTTAACCGAAAATCATAGTACAGAAATGCTCTTGCTTGAGATCTATCATAGTGTCTAGCATGGAAATAAGCTGTTTTAAGCTTACATAAAACAAAAGTTAGAAATTCATTATATACAAATCTCCAAATCTCTAATTACATAGAGGGAATGCTAATGCTATACTGTAACAAACACATGACATTAATTCTTTGCCCTATAACTAGAGAATTACCTGAATTGGAAAGTTAATATTGATATAATCATGTCTAACTTAGCTATGCATATTATGCAATTCATGAATTATTAACCTTGAAATCACTGAGAAATAAGCAATATGAATAATTTCAGATGCATATATTCTTATTAAGCACCTAGAAATACAGACTCTTCCATTTGAATATGTATGTGCAATCAGTTTTGTTTTCCCCCAGAGTGTTTTACCTTTGGGCAAGCATGCCACTCGTTAGCTGTTAGCTGACCAGCCAGATTTAGTTATTTAGCAGGTTTATATTTCCAAACCAAAACAAAACAGTTAAGCCATCGTTAGTATTGAACTGATATACAGAATTTGCATTGCAACCAATTTTTGTAGAGCCATTAAATAGACAAGATCGCAGAATTAATGCAAAATTTTCAAAATCACCTTCCCAAGTGAATTAAAAAAAAAATCTCCAATCTGAACCAGATTTTAGCAATGCAAACATTTTCTGATGTTTAGCATATGCACAGAATGTTAAATATAGAATCTTAACAAATAAGCATATTCAGAAATGAATAAATACTACATAGTATATATTGCTAAAGATAACAGATATTCCAAGAACTTTCTTCTGAAACAAAAAGAAAAGTTTTAATGTAGAAAAACAATTAACACCTAATTTTTCTCATATAAATCAAATAGTTATAATACTATACATCAAAATAACTGCAGTTGGATCTTTAATTATTATGAATAATCAAAATATGATTGATATAACTTCATTTCTTGGATTCAACCTATCCCACTCTCCTAAAATGTCCATTAACAGTACTTTTTATTACACTTACTTTTTTTTTTCCGCCATCATAATAATACTTATTTAATCACTCTTATTCATGGCCAGACTTTGGTACTTATGAGAAAGAGCAATTCCTGAGTCAAATGTGCTCTTGTAAGCTACCATTGGTGATTCTTTCCTGCTACTTCTTGCAGCAGCAGAAAAGCTGATAGTGAATTGATGCTGAAGGCAACAGCCTTTGAAACATGTTCTAGTAAGTTGGTTCAAATTTAAATTTAAGTGATTTCTTATAAAACTTATTTAATTGTTACATTTTACTATGTAAATTCCCATCAGTTGAAATTATATTTGTTTTAACCTTTTCCCACATGCGGACGTATATAGGCTTCCAGAGTAAAATGGGCCTGAGAGATATGTATGTGTATACACACCTGCCTTTTGAGACGAGATCTTTGTGCACTTTATGCTCATATACATTTGTTTCACCAATTATGACAGCTAGTAAATTTGTAGTAAAAAATTTGGCAAAAAAAAAAAAAATCAATTTGTTGTCTGTAACTTCTGAGCTGTGTATGAGGCTGCACACCCCAAGTTGTACTCTGAAAAACGTGTCTTTTTGTGCCACATGGTTTTCGGAATGCATAACCCTGTCTTTGCACTAATACCTGCAGACACAAACTTCCTAAATTAGCTAAAGCTACATCACTAGTTGAAGCCATGATTGGAACTAAGAATAACAAGTTTGTAACTTTGTAATTCCTTGTCATGAACCTTGTCTCAAAGTATTTAGTTAAAATAATGTTCTCAATAAACAAACCCAAACATATGGTGCCAAGAACAGATTCCAGCATCAAGTTGCTTATTTATCTCAGCAGCTGAAAATTGTATAGTTGACCTGAGCATAATAAGCTAAGTTTATTGTGTCATACAAATGCAATAATGTGATTCAACCATTTCATCTAAAGTCACACACATGTATGTTTATAAAAAACTACTCTGTACGAATGATTAAGAAGTGTGTGTGTGCAGGTACTTTGCATTACATCAAACATTTCTCTCCTTACAATATTTATTATGTGATGTGTGCTTCTACACATGAATGTTGAATGGTAGTAGCATTCAGGGGAAAAAAGTAGAGACCACTTTTAGCTATGCAAATTGCAATCAAACATGTAAAATAGACTCCAAAATTGAAAGTTTTTTGGGAGGAGGGGAGGCAAATAAATACTGCAACACTTAAACTAAGGTATTCATTCAGGAGAATCTCTCCTGAAACGTGTCTTAATTTTTATGCAAGTAAGTGGAGTTTAGTGTAAAAATGAATACCTAAGTTTAGGATATATTACTACTCCATTTTCAACAGCTTTGTTAAGTACAATATTTATATACTGTAACACTTGTTGAAGTTGGCTCATTTTGTATTTAATGCCCTTCAATTCAGTTTTTGTTTCATTAAAATATGATAAAAATATAAGCAAAATATAAAGATTTGTTCTGAAAAATTTATATTACAGGCCATTTAAATACCTAGATCTGTTTATTCGGTATCCGCGAACAGTCAGTGTGAGATAATGGCAATCTGGTAACAGTTAATAGCAAGTGATCAATGGTGATGTTGCAGCAATAGTACAATACAAATATACTACATAATGAATTAATTAAACATTAACAATTCTTAGATGCTTTCTGCTTTATACTTATAAGATTACTTTGCACCATTTGCTATTTAACTTAAATGCATGTGAATCAAGTGAAATGCTTACCATGCTGATGCAATCTGCTGCAGCCATGATGGTAAGTTTCCTGTCATTATCACTAGGGGATCTTGAAGCTGACGACTTGCTTTGGCTGCAACTTTGCTATTCACAAAGTCCTACAACAATTACAAGGGTTTATATATCACTGTTTTTGTAACATATACTAAAAGCAATACTCTACATAACTCAACTTTGCCCGAAAGCAGAAGGCATTTGATTACAGTGAAAGAATGAGTAAATGCTCAGTGTACAATGCTGTAGAGGGAACATCTGAAGTTCTGCCAAATTAACAGCCTACAAACAAAATCACACATTCCTGCATGTTCTAATCTTTAATCAGTCAAGAATGAACAGTTACTAATGGATATAGAGTAAAATCACACCAGAACTATATATTGACTTTTCCTTTGCATTTTCTCAATCTGGAGTCTTATTAAAATTTACTTAGCATGAACACCTCAGAAACCCAAAGGAAAAATTACACCAGAGAGCTTTTTTTTTACTAGAAATTTATCTTCAAGAGGCAAGTGCAATATTTTACTATATTATGTTCAAATTCCAATGGTGCCACCAGTTAGCCCATGAAGAGATAGTAGGTAAGGTGTCAAGCAGCATAATTAGCTTTCACAGCCATCAGCCAAGGTCAACTCATAGGCTCATGCCTGTAGCCACCTCGTTAACTATTGCATGTGAAGATGTGTTATAATCCACTCTTTTGTTCAGTGCAAGTTTCAAAGTGCTATTTGATTTCTACAGGTAGACAGGCAAAATGAGTTATGTGCATGATCAAAAACTTATTAGTGACAGCATGGTACAAGAAATTTAGATTACTAAATGTTGGTCAAAGATAGAAGCTGTAGCAAAAGATGAGTTTATGTAGCAAGTGGTTCATGATTTAACTGTTTGAAGACTTTCCAGTTTGTTTGTTTGTTTGTTTTTTTTTTTTTGGCAATATAATAACACTTGTAATTGGCTCACGTTGCATTTAATGTCTTTTAATTCAGTTTTTGTTTCATTAAAGTACAATAAAAAATAAGCAAAATATAAAGATTTGATCTGCAATGAAGAAATTTAAATTATGGGTGGTTCAAATACCTATATCAGGTTTACTGGGTATCTAGGAAGTCAGTTAGAGTAATGGCCATCAGGCAAGTGATCAATGGTGATGTTGCAGCAATAGTACAATGTAGATATACTATATATTGAATAAATTAAAACATTAACACTACAACATTGTTACAGACCACCTTGGATACCACCAAATTTCTGCACAATGGGTACCACAAGGAGCAGTGAATGGTATCTGTCTTAACATTTCTGCTGTTACAGAACAGCAATGGATGGAGAACAGTTTTTGAAAACTATTCTGACAAGTGATGAAAAATAGATTTTTTTTGACAATGAAGAAACCAAAGAAGTGGTTGGGAGGGCAGTGCTTTGTCTTCAATGAGGACCTTCGGTACACCATGAGACCTAGCTTAATACAAAAGTAGCTATTTTTTTTAAGGTTACTGGAAAGCTGGTGCACTGGCATGACAAATGTCTGATTCTTCATGGTGTTTAGTAGTTTACAGATGTACTTAACTTTTGTCAAAACCATTTTGCTATTCACTTTGGTTTTGATACCAGGAGGAGGAGAATTTTTTTTTTTGAACGATTTATTTATGGACGCTCTTTAACAGCTCAGGTCATCAGCGTCCCATTCAACTTAGGGCGTGAAATGGCCGACAAATTTTGCTCAGAGGCCTCTCTTTCAGGTTTGAGGTTCTTTTTCGTGCCGTAAATGTACGACACCGGACCCACGGCTTTACTTCCCTTGCGAAGGAAGCCATACTTAGGATTTTTACGCCCCAAAAAAATCCATTGGTCTTGGCCGGGTTCGAACCCGCAATCTTGGGTTTAGAAGGCAAGTATGGTAACCACTACACCACCAGGACCAACAGAGGAGGAGGAGCAGAAGAAGAAGAAGAAAACCTGGTATTATTGCATTATTCAAATATTTGCATTTTTTTCATCTATAACATAACAAAACCCAGAATCATTTGTAAATATATTAAAATATTTTAGAGTAGATAAGTAAGAGACATGTCATATTATTTATATATTTTGTGCACGTTCAGTGTGTTATAAAATGTTTCATTTCAGTGAAACATCCATGAGGGATTAAAGTGTTAAAACTTACCTTGAATAACAGCAGAATTGATAAAAATAATATTAGGAGATGGTGTGACTGTTAAAAGTTACTTCTCACCCTTCCTTCCCAAAAAAGTTTATCTACTTTTATAGCTGAAATGCAACAGTAGGACAAAATTTCTGTATAATATGCTTACATCACAGTTGTACCAACAGTAAGAAATACAACAGAGAGAGAATGTAAGGAATAAGGGTGAATAAGTGAATTTCATAAACCATGTAAAATGCTACATGAAATAAAAGATCATGGAGGTATTATTACTAGATAAAAGTAATGTTTCCGAAATTGGAAATAAAATACAGGTAGAATAATGAGAAATACATAATAAACAATCTGCTCTTAGATACATTCTTAACATACCAAATTGATCACAGTGCTATGTTGAAATGTAGTAATGTCAGAAAACAAGATACATGCTAACAGGTATCAATGGAAGCAAAATGACAACGGGCCATCATACACAACAGTGCGTGCGTATTGGAGTATTTCTGGAGTTTGGAACTGCAAGTTACTAACCTATGCCTGCAGTCTCCTCCCCCCTCAAAAAAAAAAAAAAAAAAAAAAAAAAAAAAAAAAAAAAAAAATCTCCTCCCCCTCAAAAAAAAAAAAAAAAAAAAAAAAGCAATTAGTAATCAATTCATATCCACACACTCTAACCTAACCTCAGGTAAATTCTAGAAAACAAAAGACCCAATGGTTTAATGCAGCTTGCTACAGCCTAATGGCCTCCACTTCCCTCCTATTTTTAAGTATAAGTGCAAAAAATCAAAAAAATGCGAACAGTTATCAATTCATATTCACAGACACTAACCTAAATTAATTTCGGGTAAATCCTAGAAAATGGAGGACCCAGTGCTTTATTCCTTTCCATGACTATAATTTGTTAAATTGACAACTACTTCATGCAAACATGCACTGTACTTGCACACTTCTGAATAAAAAAAGAAACTAAGTTCATATAACAAATTATTATTAACTCTCACTCAAATTTCACTAATTTTATTCCACTTACTTGGACATGTTTCAAAGGCTGTTGCCTTCATCTTCAGCATGGTTCCACTGTCTGCTTTCCAGTATGGTATTAAGATGTTGCTCTGTGGATTTTACAAACTTAGTGATGAGGCTACTATTGTTTGGAAGATCAAAATTAACAAAATTTTCTTTATAAATTATATCTAATTTGTAGTCTAACACATTCTTATGCTTCACTTACTTTTAAATATGGTGGGACCAGTCATCAAGTTGGTTGAGGATGGAGAGGATGTCTCTTTGAAACTGGTCCTACCATATTTAAAAGTACGTGAAGCATAAGAGTGTATTAGATAACAGATTAATTTACATGTAACAAGCTTCACTGTGCGAGTTCCAACAGAATTTTTTAAAAATTTCTTATAATTTTTCAAAGTTCTTAAATAATTTTTCCTTGTTTTTGTTTATGAATATATTTTCCCATACTGTTAATTCTATGGGTTTTTGAAGAGCTTTTAAGGGTTTTGGTTCTTTTTGGAATTTGTGGTTATTTTGCCAGAAATGGTCTGCTATTGCTGATTTTTCTGTGTTTATATTTTATATTTCTCATGTGTTTCTTAAACCATATGGTAATATTTCTTTTTGTTTTGCCTAAGTATTTCCTATTGCAGTCTTTGCAACCAATTTCATAAATGTCTGATTTTTTTCCTGGCATTAACACATTAATGTAGGATATATTACCACTCCATTGTCTACAGTTTCGTAAGTACAATTTTACTTAATTATACACTATGAGCAAATCACAGAAGCAATTCATTCAAATAAACACATTAATGTAGGATATATTACCACTCCATTGTCTACAGCTTTGTAAGTATAATTTTACTTAAGGAAAATTTAGTTAATTTTGATCTCCCAAACAATAGTTACCTCATCACTAAGTGCATAAAATCCACATAGCGACATCTTAATATCATGCTGGGAAGCAGACAGTGGAACCATGCTGAAGATGAAGGCAACACCCTTTGAAACATGTCCAAGTATATGAAACATAATTAGTGAAATTTGAGCGATTTCCTCAATAATAATATGTCATATTATACCATATTTCAGTGTGAAAAGTTCCATTACTCTTAAGTTCATATTTCATTTAAGCATACATATAATTTTTAACAGTTCTATACATTCCCATAATTGCATACATTGCCACACTGAACCTTAGCTCATATGTTAAAATTAAAATAGCATGGAATATTGCTGACAAGAGAATAAAGATTCAAAATTGGGGGTGACATGTTCAGGTAAAATATAATAATTCTGCCCCAAAAGTGTTTGGAATGCTATAGGTGATGCCAGCACTGACTGATGACCATTAAAGTAGTGAAAGAATACACTCCATTTGTTTACTTAAGGTTTCCTTCTAAAGCTGGATAGAGTATAGGCAGTAAATGCATATGTGAACATACCTGCTGACTAAGGATGGATGCATACACAGCAGCAGGATAAAGAGTGCCCCAGTATCTGTTCAGAGCATGGAGTACTCGCAGTAGGCACAAAACTTCTAGTGATGCATCCTGTATGGTAACGTTTTCAGGCAGCTGGGGCGAAAGGAACGGAGTCAATGGAGACTGTAAGGCTGGAACTATCCCCTCTGTAAACAAAT
The DNA here is from genome assembly GCA_030762175.1 of Metallyticus violacea. Classification (NCBI taxonomy): domain Eukaryota; kingdom Metazoa; phylum Arthropoda; class Insecta; order Mantodea; family Metallyticidae; genus Metallyticus; species Metallyticus violacea. The sequence goes on from CM060844.1 coordinate 5,446,350, forward strand.
ACAAATACTCTCAAACTACAGCTACATCTGAAATGCAAATGACTTTATTATACAAAATTCCTACAACGGCTTACCATTCCAGAGCTCATCACCTTTGCGATTGCGAGGGTTCAGCTTGGTGCTGGTACCTTTTCCTTTCCTTCCTGACGTACAGCTTGAACCTGGTTTACTGCTGGTGCTGCACTCTTCTTCCGACACAGGCCTAAAAACATGATGTTATATCATTGCAGTATCCCATCACAATTGGCAAATCATTTCATTATACAACAATAAAATCCCACCTGTAGTAAATGGTGTGCGTCTGCACCCAGACACCAGAGTTTCCAAGGGGGGCTTCATTATCAGTGTCAGTCTCTGACTGGTCATTGCCAGCAGGGCTGTACTGTCTCACAGCCTGGTACACAGTCATGTTGTATGGAAGGGGCTGATCCCCAATGAGGAACTGCAGTCTATGTCGTGCTGTACCTTGACTTATCACAACAGCAGCCTAGAACATGCACACCATCAGTGACAAAGCAGCTTTGCCAGAAAATTATCATTTTTCTTGACATTTTCCTTTGCAAATAACTTTTGTTATTTTTATCATTACTTTTAATACTTTCTGCTCAATGAAATTAGCAGTGAAACTTCATCATTTAAACAATTATCAAGATTCAGGCCCAGTTGCTAACTGGAGATTACTTTTAACTGTAACTTAAACTCAGACTATGTAACCTAAGTTTGCAACATTGTCAAACCTATGGCAACATCATGAAACTATAGGTAATATCATATCTTGAAAATTAAAGGGAAGGCTCTGGTGATGTCTGTATGATAAATTATATAGGTATGCAGATGACATATTTGCAATTATGATGAAAAAACACCCGATATATGCTTTGAAACTTCTTAATTTACAATATAAATCTATACAGTTTACCACAGAGGAAGAGAAAAATAGTATGCTCCCATCCCTAGTTTTAAAATTTATAAGAAATGGAGATAGACTGAACTTTGGAATCCATGAGAGAGAGAGAGAGAGAGAGACACACACACACACACACACAGAAAATTACATAAAAATGAGTTATAACCCTATTTCACAAATATATGTAGTATTTTATAACTTGGCACAGAGAGTAATTAATATACCATTCATAGAAACAGAATTACAAAATGGAATACCAGCAGATAATTTAACACAGCAATAACCAATGGTTTCAACAAAGACAAAGTAATAAGAGTTATCAATAAATTTAAAAGACAAAAATTGATAAGAGGTTTCCACACTGAAGAGCACCATGGAAAGATACAAATTCAAAAGTTTCATATACCATTTAACTTGTCGCAACAAATTTAAGAAGATATTTAAAGAAAATGACAATGTTTCCCCAAAGAACAAATATAATATCAAGAATTTATTAGGTTGCACAGTAGAAGACACCTTATCAACAGAACAGAAATCAGGAATTTATGAAATCAAATCTGCAGACTGTTATCAAAGATATATCCGAAAAACGAAGAGAAACTTAGAAATTTGAAGAAAAGAAAAGTTTAGGAATATTCATTTTAAGCAGGTTGATAAATCAACAGTAGCAGCTCACTTTTGGAATACTAGCCCCACCTCAAATTAAGAAATATTTTGCTTATACAGTTTGGAATACATGCAAAACTTATACTGTTAAAAGTGCATGCTTTTCTTGCTTAATTATCATTTCCTTTACATATTACATTGCTACATTAGTTTCCCATTTGCTTTCATGCAATTAACAACATGCTTCCTACAAAGTTTTGGCAGCTAAGACTGCTTGTTTCTGTGTGTTACAAACATATGACTTTTATATCCTCTCTGCATTGATGCTAACACCTCCAAACTAACACTAAGGAGTCAAGGTTTCGGTAAATAGGCATTCTGTTTTCTTAGTTGCCAGCCGCGAAAGGAGGTGTGACTTGTACCAGTGTGATCTTCCATGCAAAATTAAGTCAATTTAGCAACAGATATGATTTAAATTCTTTGGCAATAAATTGATAACTTTTAGATTCAAGACATGAAGCAGCAGCAATGGATGATATAATGCAATAAAATATATTTTTAAGGTTTGCGTAGGTATGATGGTGAGACTGTGTAATTTACTGCACACAAGAATGGCAGCAGATCCTAATGTAGACAATGTAAACAAAACAGTTCCCTTAGTGATACATCAAACATTTTGTATACCTTCACCCTCAAACTTACAAGTGTGTCATCTATATCTTCTTCACTATTGTCATCGTCTGATTCACCAGAGTCCTTGTCCTTGAGACGTCCATAGCCCCTTACAACCAAGTAACGCTCAATGGCCTGCACTAGGGCTAAAGGATCTATCTTCACTGTCCCACCTTTCCACTGCTTCAGATTCGTACAATCCGGATGCCGCTGTAAATTGCACTACACAAAACAAGTAGATGCCATTAACATGATAATCAACTTTGTAAACAAGCAATATAACTTTACATTCAAACAGTTGCTATCTCACCTTCAGCTGATGTGTATTGAAAAACTTGAGTGCACTGGTTCCACCGCCCCTTCCTGTACCTGTACCTGCTGGGAGATCATGCACCTTGACAGGAAACTGTTCTAATTGTGACACACAGCCACTCAGTTTTGCTACCAGAGCTGCCATGGGAGCAGGGTTCCACTCTGGTGGCTGTCCACAGAAGTCAGCTTCAAGCTATAATACCAATAAATAATGATATTACTTTCAGCAACATTTTCAAAACCTACTTGGTACATTTTCTTCTTTAGTTATCTAAAAAGTCAATGTATAATGCTGAGAATTAAAGTATGAATGTTTGGTAATTTTCATAAGTGTCATAAACAAGATTACATATCATTTTATATAACATTTTAAGTAATTCTAACACTATTTCCTGACAATAATTTTAGAAACATTGAGCGCAAATAACCCGCATTACCCAGTAATTGGAAGAAAAGAAATATCTGATCTGCTTTATGTAGATAGTCTTATAGGATTAAGGTATGAATGTTTGATAATTTTCATAAGTGTCATAAACAAGATTACATTTAATTTTATATAACGTTTTAAGTAATTCTAACACTATTTCCTGACAATAGTTTTAGAAACATTAAGCACAAATAACCTGCATTACCCAGTAATTGGAAGAAAAGAAATATCTGATCTGCTTTATGTAGATAGTCTTATAGATGAAGAAATTAGTTTGACAGGATTACATGCCATCAATGAAAATACAGTGAAACCTCAATCCATCATCCGATTTATGTAGTCCCAGATATAATTTCACTATATGCGATAGAAATAGAATCCTAAATGATCATTCCTCTAAGTATTGTTTTCTTATATTGAACAAACATATTTTTTGTGTTTCATATAACTTGTATCCTGATTGATGGTTTTTTAATCACAAATCATTGATAAATTGCAACAACTATGAATGAATGAATTTATTCAATATTCCAAATATCAAGCAAAGTATAGTTTACATAATTATATAATTTAATTACATAATTTACATAAACATACAAATCTCCAAAAGTTCAGCAGCACTAAAACTGAGGCTCTCCCAATTTCCAACCAACTGTTATATATATTTTCACAATTGCTTGTGCTCTCAAGCTCCTTTATACTTCTTTTCCACTTATCCCTTCTTTTCCTAAAAAATCTCCTATCCTAGTACTTCTTAGGCTTTCACGGCCGGTGTTATAGTTAAAACAGTTAAAATCTCCCAGGCTGTTTTGCCGTGGTCCATGGTTTGAATTACCTCCTCTCCTATCTTATTCATTTTCTCTATTGCCATATCTTATAACATTTTTGTCGCATGCATTTTTTGTTATAATTTGTCCCATTTTCCATCCCAGATACTATACCTCCACCTTTTCCATTTCACATTCAATTAAACAATAGAACCAACTTTCCTCTTTCCCATGCAAAACCTATTCATCCAAATTGGTCAGAAATGTCTATATATTTCTCCCGTCCCCAAATTCTTTTAACTACTTTACATAAGTCTAAGGAACCTTTTATTCTCTAAGCTAGCCCAGATCTCTTGCCTCTCTATATCTTCTACCCTTTTTCTCACTTCTTTACAAAATCCACAACATTTTCACCCAATCGCCATACATCTCCGATTCCAATTTCTTCTGATCATTTTCCCACCTCTCCAAGCTGACACTCTCTTTCCAATACATCCCTTTGGTACGCAAGACATTCTTTTAGTACATCATTATTGTCTAAATTCAAAGATCTGCATCAATAGTTTTGAATAGTGGAAATTTCCACAGTAAAATATAGTATAACAAATTATTATTGAATTGTCCAAATTTCACTAATTTGTTATATTATCTATAACAATATTTTAAGATTCTTTCTACTATTATTCCTTTCCTTCCTAATCCTACCATATTATCCACCTTGGTGAACTTTTTGGTAACCCCAAAACTTGTCTACAAACATTCTATGCACTTTAACAATTTTTGTCCACCCCTTTGACACTCCCCAAATTCCCACTGCATACATCTTTGACTCAACTACAACCTCATATAGTCTTTCTAACCATTTCATTCACAACATGGGAGCTTATTCTAACACCTTTCATAGCTAATTTACTGAAACAAGTAAAGGACTATGTTTAAAGCATACTATAACAAGGGGCATATTGTTTTTTCATTTGTTAAATGGCAATGCATTGCTAAATGGAGCACGTGAAGACAAAAGATGAGTTATAGTGGCATGTATTTATGACAAAGGGGAAGCCCGATTAGAAATGAAGATGCACAAGACAGATGACAAAGTTAGCAAGGAATCTCTATTTCATTCTCCATTGTAAGCTCTTGCAGTATGCAAGTGTCACAAAAAGGAAGCTAAGGTTTTATTATTATTGAAGTCATGGCATACCCTATAAAACACGAAAGGACACTTGATGAAATACCTAAATGTTATTTTAGAACATGGGCACAGGAAGACCGGAAATGACAACCATGAAACTAGTACCATGTGCACATTAAACATTAAGATAACAAAATATTGCAAAATTAAACTTTATCATGAGAAATTATGCTTGTAAAAAAAATGATTACCGTTCTTTATTGAACAGCCTTCGCATATTAATGAATGTGAATATGTAATGTTTTTTAAATAAAGATTTTTATTATAATTTAAATGAATGATTATAACTATACATTAGTTCTTTTTCCACTACCACCATCAGATGAGCAGACTTACCGGGCAGCCTGCAAATACATGGAGAAACGTCCGAAGTCTCTGATCTCTAGCTCCCAAAGTAGGACTGTCAGGTTGTGTTAAGTATTGCAGAATGGCCTGAATGAGACCACTGTGATTCACTTCAAATGGTGAGATGTCTGATTCCATCACAATACTCCTCAGTTCCTCCAGTGCTGCAAGACTCTCGGTCTGCTGTAAATAAACTAAAGACAGTTAGCTATGTCCCACTTTTTGTTCTGTAGTTGTCTGGGGAGAAGCACCTGGTACCCACCTGAGTCTGCAGTCGCTGGATTGCTTGTGTCAGTCTCGATAGTACATTCATGGCAGGATGTGGAGGACCGTTGCTCTCAGAAACAGAGTAAGTTTCCACAAAGCGTGCAGCTTGTTCCCTCACCCAATTACGAGCCTTCTCCTTATTTCCTGCAGTGAGGTTTGGATTGCTAGAAGACTTAGACATGGAAGATTCCTGCACAATGAACAATTTCAATTAAACCCTTGCTTTCTATTATGTATGCCATTAGGCACAAATGCGGATCAGACATAGGGACTTACCTTGTGGAAGGGCCTTTCATTTAGACTCGAACTGCTTGTGTTGACACTTCTTCCCCAACGAGCAGGATTCAGGCTTGCCAGGAAACTTGTAGTTTTAGATGTAGCACCAGCAAAGCGTGACCTGGCTGAGCTAGCTCCACTCCCACCAGTTGGAGTGGAACGTCCAGATGTGCCCAACGATGTAGCTACAATCACTTATTACAATTAACTTTCTTGGAAGCCCCATACAAAAAAACATTTTATTTTTCATTATTAGTTACTTGACACATTTTCATTCAATGCAAGCCAACAAATTTACCTTTGGAGAAAAGATCTTGCATCATTGAGGAGGAAAGATTGTTATCAGAATCTTGACGAGTCTTACGGCTTGATGGAACATTTCTCTTTGGAGTGCGCTTACGCTTTAATACATCTGTCAGTCGCCTGAAACAATGGAAGAATTAATATTTTTCTCTTCTATTTAGAAAGTTTGTCACCAACACTAAATAAAAGAGGCATTCCTTATGACAAGAGAACGCCTCTATATGGTGTCACTCGACAGTCATGATTTAAGTTGCCTATTCTGGTTACAACTAATTAAATACTACTACGGGTTTTCTTCTTTTAGCCAGAAACTAGAATGGATATCATCAGAGCATAGAGAAAAGATGTGTGCTGATGCATGTGATTGCCATACTGTTAGTGTCTAGCTCAGCTGTCTACTCTAGCTAGCTACTGGCTGTATTAGGTAATCATATAGTATTTTAGGTCTACAGTTTAAAAAAAGTTATCTGTATTATTAGGGAAATGTAAAACAACATACAGGACACACAAGCTATCTAATTAAAGAAAGTTTTTAAATATGTAACTGATATCATCCAGCATCATATTAATGCCAATATGGTTGGATGATTGCTAATGGCCACCTGTGGTGACTCAATAGTAAAAACTGGCATTAAGCACAATAAAAAAAGGGGCGGGGGGCATGGGGCAATTCCAATTTTTCTTGGTTTCAATAAAAGATGTTTGAAAGCCTTTATATGGTTTTTCTTTAAATTTTGGTTGGATATTTTGTTTTTCATGTTCAGCTATTAATCTTTTTATGAGTATTTTAATTTAGAAGGAAGTTCTAGATCAAAAATTGTTTTAATTTTATGGTGGTTCCTTTTTTTGCTATAATATGAGCAATCTTGTTCCCCTTTAAACCTACGTGGCTTGGGTACCATTGTAAAACTATTTCTGTATTTCTGATCTGGATTGTATGATATAGTTTTCTTATTTCATTTATAGTGTACACTGGTGGGTAACTGTAATTCACTATACTGTAGTGCTGCTTTAGAATCATTAAGATGATATTTTTTTTTTATTTATGTTAAGTCTATATACTAGATTTTTTAAAGCTGCTCTAAAGGTCACTATTCTGCCTTCAAAATTATTAGCAAAATGTCCCAATTGAGAGAATTCTTCATGGTATATTCCAAAGCCTGCTTCTAAATTTTTAACAGATCAATCTGTATAGGTCCTCATTCATGTGGCAGCATGGGTATCCCACATACACTTGTAAATGTGCAGATAAACAGTTCAAGCCCCCTTTGCAACTTGCCTTCTTCTGATAACCACACTGAGGTCATTCATTCTTATTGTAGACCAGATTTAGTTTCACACTGATATCTATGTATTGTAAAGAGCCAGTTGATATAATGGCAGGTTTAGTGTTTATTTTTAAAGTGTTGTCTAAATCTTCTTTTTGTATGTAATTTTTGAAAGTCTGTTGTGTTTTTAATTATTGTGCACATGAAATCATTTATTCCTGTGTTGATTATTTCTTAATGTTTGTCCCAGTATTGCTGTTTTAATGTATAGCTATGTTTTAACTAACAGTTATGCTTTGCATTGCAGCAATATTTTAATATTAATGCTGGCATTAACATTAAAATAACATGGATTACTCAATAAAGATAATATTTTTACAGATATATTTCTTGTGCCAAAATTTAACTTTACAATATTTCGTTAGCTTCATGTGTAATTTACATACGATATTAATTCATGGAAGTGTCATGCAACAAACAACATGCTACTCTAAAATTCTGTTTTTGTCTCAATAAAATTGATTTCCTAGGTCTTTAAGATCTCCTCTGTTAGTAAACGGAACAACAATGGTTTTACTAGGATTAATAGAAAGATCCTCATGCATACACAAGCTGTGAATTTTTTTTAGTCCACTCAAGGAGACTAAGTGTCTGATAGAATTATCCACATTTGAATTAAGGTGAATACTGTATTTGCATGATTTATTTCTATTCAAGGTACTCACAATTGAGATGGACTTGGGGAATGTGCATCTTCGCCCCCAATAGCAATTTCTGGTTGCTGTGAGAATCTTCTAGGCTCTGGACTGGCTGGAGATGGACTTGCTGTCGGAGTGCTGGTGAACACCACGCCACTACTGCTACTGCTACTCATTGCTGAGGCTGCTGGAACATAAACTGTATTGACCAAATTGCAGTAATGAGAACTGGAACTATGAAGGTAAGATGTTACTGTATCATTCCTGTAATGTGATTACAGCATCTGGACTGAACTTTTAAAAATGTACGGGAAAGCCGTAGTGATGTGCATCTCAAAATAGCTCACAAATAGGTTGCTAGGAAAGATAACGGATTGCCCATTTCTAGCCCTGCTTTTGTATACAGATTTTATCATCAAATACAAAAATGTTTGATTTAAGTATATCTTCTATTTGGAGTCATCCAGATGGGTTAAACTTAGCATGGCAGTGGTCCTGTAACTCACAGAAAAATGAGTACCCATGACAGTAGTGTGTCCCAAGGGAGTGCCTACAGCGTGTACCTTGGGGGCAGGAGGTTTCCTGAATCACTACTTGTCCTGGGATGGGTGGTGGCTACCTTAATGATGGAGTGACTCACCTCTTAAAATTAAGTACGTCTATGCTAGACCTGACCTATCCACTAGTGAGAATCTGGTAGCTAAGTTCGCTTAAAGCATTTGGGTGACAAGATCACCTACAGCTGAAAGGTTAAGACTCTAGATGCCATCCTATTGTAAAAACTACTGAGGACCACGGACCTCCATGAATGCCTTTGGACATGGGGAGGGATCCCCAATGCGAAAATATCTTAGTTATTTCGATATATTCTTTGATCCATTCTGTTTGGTTGGCTGATTGTAACCATATAATGTGTCACCATAACCATAATAAACAAAACCATGTGAAAGATGCTTTAAAACATTTGAAGTACATGAGCCTATAATTGTGTCAAAACTGAAACAGAAAATATGCGGCAATTTTTAGATATGAAGATAATAAAATTCCAGTATTAAACTTTAATTTGGCATCTACAGAAAGAACACGCATACAAACAATTATATCAAAGCCCATAGTTTCAATTCTGGATCACATAAAAAAACAGCAATCAACAGCATGATATACAGACTAATAAATATACCACTGAACAAAGAATAATACAAAAATGAATCTCTACATATAATAGAAGCTGCTAATCAAAAGGATTCAACAAATAGATGATTAACAAAAAAATTTTAAAATTCCAAAAACAAAAAATGAATTAAAACAAATCACAATTTTTGAGTGATTTAGCAGAGAAAAAAAAATGTTTAAAAACTTAACACATCATCCATTATATAATAAGAAATTTCAAAAAATTTTCAAGCAGTACAATATTATCTTCCCATCTTAAAACTAATACAATGTAAAAATGTATTGAAAATAAATAAAACTGATTCTAAACCCAAAGAGAAAAAAATATGGAATTTGCCAGATTAATTGTCAAGATTGTGAAAAAATCTACATAGGAAAAACAAGAGAAATATAGGCACTAGGTTAAAGAAACATTGGAGAAACATCTGTTACAAGCAACAGAAAAATCAACAGTGGCAGCACATTTTTAGAATAAAAACTATGAGATAGTAAAAAGCATCAAGCTATTAACAACTGTTCAACAACCAAAGGAATTGAACATATGGGAAAGGATTTATATAAAAAAACCACGAGAAAAACTTTATGAATTTCAACATCCCAGAAACAGATAGCCCTTTATTCAAGTCTATCCAAGACCACCAGAGTCAACCCAGACATCTATCAACCCAACTTCTACGAATGATCCAACAGTCGTTAAACAGTTGAGAATATGGATGAGCGTCCAAGAAACATGCCCTGAGTAAATCTCCAGCAAGTGAAGCCAGAAAGATGTGTTTAAATAATTTGTCTCAAAGAGATTATTAATGCATGTTTTACTGTGTCAGATTCATAATTTAATTAATATTAAATATTCTTTGCTTACAAACCAAAATGAAGGAAGTAGTAACAGTGCAGGTATTGCTAAATATTCCTCACTTTTACCAGGTTTGCCAAATGTATTCCTTTTCAATTTGAGGAAATATAAATGCAGATCCAGATGTAAAATCAGGTGTGACACACTGTGCATGAGGGAGAATGCACATGCACAGAGGCACTTAAGGGCATAAGAGGGCAAAAATAATATTTTTTGAGGCTATAAATTTAAAAAAATGGATTTTTTGGTCATTTTTTCATACATTTCACCAATAACTCACTTTAAGATATTATACAATAATGTGAAAGAATTGTTATTATAGCACTTTTCATTCTATTGAAGAATTTGTAAATAAAAAAAGGGGGGGTTGGGGTTCTTAATTAACAAATGTTATATAAGAGTTTAGCTTTAAAAACAAAATATTATATTATACTCATTTTAGTAGCCATATATTTCCATCTATTTTATTTAATTTTTATGTAAATGCTAAATATGATTTCTATTGACTGACTGTAAGCCGTGTGTGTTTTTAGTTACTATTGTCCATTTCTCTTTGTTTAGTTTTTAACTAATGTTATAATTTAATATATGCAAGACGGTTGAGTGGAAGAAAAGGCTCTAAGGCCTTATCTCTGCCAGTACAAAAAAAAAAAAAAAAAAAAAAAAAAAAAGGGGTTATAATGTAAAAAAAATTTTTACAGGCATTAAAGACTTTTCCCTCTGGTATAATTTCTAGCTATCCACTCATTAAAATGAAAGAGCAGTTGAAAAAATCTCATTTAATGAACAAAAAATAATACACATTTTAAAAGACAGATATGCAACTTATATCTGCAATATTTTCACATTAGGATGATTTTCTCAAATAATGATGTAAATTTATCCTGACCTTCCTAGTAATGACAACATACAGAAGAAAAACATTCCAACTGCTCATGAACAGGATTCTTACATAAGCCAATACTTTTAAAAGCTCACCAAGCATGATGCTACCATTAGGACTGCTACTGCTAGAGAACACGCCAGCAGGAACTTGAATTGATGTGGAGGATCCCGCTGATGAAGATGGCCCTGGCTGTGGAGGCTGCTGTTTCACTGACATGCTTGAGTCACTGCTCTTTGGCGGAGACATCCCAAGAGGTACATCTGGATCTGCCAACTTCTTAATCTGGTGCATCACCCCTAGAACACACATTATAGAAGTTTTGGTTTGGTTATTTGTTCAACATTTGAAAGGTGCAGAATTATTCAAAGATGAATTATTACCCATAAGATTTGATACTTTCAATGTTAGTTCCAGTAATTAGGTTCAACCAAACTGACTGACTTCTGCAGTGCAAAAATTAATTCTATTTGTTTGATATACTCCCCACAAAATCTTATGCACTTTCTACACAATGGAACTAAATCAAAACACTGTACCCACATTTTTATAACACTGTATCCACATTTTTATAGGCATTTTAGATACCAGCTCACTGAAGGCCTCAAACATAACTTCAGCATGCAAAAGGACAATTAGTGCATTTTCCTTTGGATGGTTTGGAACAAGAAGTTGCATGGTGACATAAAAACTGAAGTGAACAAAAAGTCCATGTCTATTTCTTTCTGAAACACATTAGATAACTGCTTGTGCCAAGTTCTCTTTTGACCTTAATGTGTAATTTACATGTGGATAATTTCATGAAGCTGATAGAGCAGCATATTGTTCATTGAACTTTCAGAAATACTCAAAATTTCACTGGCCTCACATTGATCACTGAAGAGTTGCACATACGACATGTTTGTGCATGGTGGATTCCAAGACTGCTTTTTATATATATATAAAAATTATGATTAAAAACATTTAGGTTATGTCGACTTAAACACTCTTATTGCTCCATTTACTTGTTATAAAATGTGGTACCAGTTTTAAAGACCTTTATCTTCATCCTCAGCCATGGAATAACTTCGTGTTCGTTCTGTGGCTGAGGATGAAGATAAAGGTCTTTGAAACTGGTACCACATTTTATAACAAGTGGAGCAATAAGAGTGTTTAAGTCAATATAACCCAAATGTTTTTAATCTTACATTCGCTTCACAGTGATAGATCCTTATATAGTTTTAAAAAAATTAAATTGTTTGTAAGTTGAAGATGCGGAATTTCTTTCAAAGGTAAATCACTGCTGATGAAACTTGGCCACATCATTTTGATCATGAGTGCAAACAGCTATATGTGGAAATCTCCACCTATACCAAAAAACCAAAAGTGGTTGCTTCTGCTGTGAAAGTTATGGTATTCTCATTTTTTGAAATTCAAAGAATGGTTTACAGCATATCATACCTGCACACACAACTGTAACTAGGCAATACTACAGAGATGTCCTCAAAACTCTGCAAAGTCACATTTCCATGTAACAAGCTGGATGCTGCACCAAGATAATGCACAGCTGCACATTATAAATGTTGTTACTGAATATGTCACAAAAATCATGTGAAGTATGTCCCTGGTCCTCTCTACAGTCCAACAAAAATCCCATGCAACTTTTTCCCCTTTCCCAAATTGAAGAAACATTTTCAGGGAGGCATATTACATCATCAGAAGCAGTGCTGAAGGCAGCGGAAGTGATTCTGAAGAACCTGTCAAGAAATGGTTTTCAGCATGTATTTGAAGATAGGAAGAAATGGTGAGAAAGGTGCACTGCATCCAACGGGGACTACTTGAAAAAAATCATCTAAATGTGAAGATGAGCAAAGGTTAAGTTGTCCAAAAATTATCATCATTCTTTATATAACAGCCCATGTTCTGATATAAAGTAAATCCAGCCAAAAACTCAATTTTTTAAATAAGGCGCAGTTCAAGAAAAGCATTATTAATGAATATTTAATACAGGTATACATTTCGTGATTTAAGAGAACTTATGTCAGTTGAACTGTAAAATTCTATTTTCCTTGTAAATATTCTCCATTTCATAATAATATTACTGGAATGTAAATGATTTTTTATGATCAGCATAACACTGACAAGATTCATCTCTGTTATTCTCCACCTTACCTTCTCTTCGAAAATGAACTCCAAACACTTCTGGAAGTTTCTGCATTAGGATTTCTGCCATCTGCAATGCACCCACTACTATACGGAGATCTTGAGAGGCCATCATCCCCGCTATATGACTTGATACCACTTGATTTTTAAGCACCTCCTGTAAAATAAACTATCATTAGTTTGTTTCATTCTTCCAAGCATCCTGTGATTTGCTTTGTCACAATTATGAAACATACCTTGAGCAAGTCTGCTGAAGCATAGTATACCATGCGCAGCAGAGCACGCAGACACTTGCAGCGCACAGCAGGACCTGCTGAAGAGCTGTACACTTCATATAATACACTAAACAGAGACCGGATAAATGAAGCAGCTAGCCCTCTTTCCTCTCGCAGGCATGCCACTCTTGCATCTCGCATACTGGAACAAAATGAATGCACAAACTTCTTTATTTAATGATTAAGGCCTAAGAGAAATTGTTATACTTCCCTGCACTTTGATTGGTATAACTTCTGATTTTATGTTAACTTCACTTGAGAATCACTAGAAAAGCTCAAGAGACTTTGACAATTGGAGACAGGTGCATAGGTGCCGAATCCTAGGAAATAAGGGGGCCTGAGATTCCCCAAAGTTTTCCCAGAGAGGGCTGAGCCAGCCCAATATTCCCAAAGCATGATAATTTAAAAATATTTAAATTTTAGTTCGGGCAAGTTCATATTTAAGCACGGAAAGGTTAACACGGGCAGTGAATAATTAAGAAATTCTGGCAACAGTAACTTCATCAATTTCATGGTTTTCTGTACTCACGTTGGCATTCCAAGTCGAGATTTGAGTCCTGAAAGGAAGCTGTAAACTCAACATTTTAAACTACAGTGAAGCCTGCCCAAGAGAGAAGTGACATGGGAATTGGTTTACCTATGTTAAGTATTAGCATAAGTGATGAATTTTTTCTTTTTATAAACTCCCGTTTATACTGCTGAGGCATCACAGGCAGTGGATAATGATGATACATGAGATGAAATGATAAATTGAGAAGGAATTTTTTTTTTTGGAAGGAAGCGTTTCAGGCCTAAGGGTACCTCCCCAACATTTGCCATTTATGAGGACTAAGGAAATCCTGGAAAAAACCTCCATTATCTGGTGGGGATTAAACCCCAGCACCTGCCGTGGTGATGATGAGAGTCAGAATATGTACAAAGCAAGAACATTTAAATATTTGAGTATACTGGAAAGGTTAGATTAAATGCAATTAACCTACGACTGATATTGGCATTTCCTGTTTCAAATGTATATTTCAGTCCAATATCTTTGTTTTTTAAGGTTCTTGCTACATGTCACTAAAATAATTTCTTTCCCTTTTTAATTATCTTTTGATGCCATTTTCATAATTTTTCGTTTATAATGAACATATGATTACCAAACAATATAAAAATGCATATAATTATAGGATCAAATGGACTACATAATAAAATAAAAAACCAAGCACAATTGAAGCTAAGTTCTTCTACCCTCTCTTGGCAATTGAAATTGTTGCTATGTATCTGTGTGCTACTGTCATTTCAAAGTGAAGTATTACGCTTGGATATTGACAAATGCATTATAAATATTTAAATTTTCATTATTTCTGAGAAAAAATACAAGACCCATCTGTCAATGACAGTTCACTTTATACATTAGAAATATAAATTTATCACCAAGGAGCAGACATAAACAAATTCAAGGTGTGGCATATAGCTGTTCCTCCACTTTTTTTTTAATGGTGTTTAACGTCCGTTTTCACTAATGAGTCACCACAGGCAATGAACACTGATTGATGATACATGAGATGAAATGATATATTGGAAAAGTATTTTTTAAGGAAGGAAATCTTCCAGCCTAAGTTTAGGGTTCCTCCCTGGCATTTACCATTTATGAGGACTGAGGAAAACCTGGTAAAAAATCCCAGTCAGGGTAGATGGTCCTGGTGGGATTCGAACCCCCCGACCTCCAGCTCACCGTCCACACCTTAACGACCTCGACCACCAGTGATGGTGTTTCTTCATCTTGCTTTTATATAATGTCACTTGTTTTTTTACTAATACTTAACTACTGTTCTGTGGAACAGAAAAGTTACAATCCATACTTTACAATGTCTTGTACTTTTGTGGAAGATGTTCCTGGTCATAAGATGGCCAACAATGCTGATCTTTTGGTTTATATTCTAGTACTTGGGTGTTTTTTATTTTAATAGTGTTTAATGCCCATTTTCTAGTGCTTGTTTAGTTACGACATTTGGGGACCATATGGTCTTATGTTGAGACTATTGTAATTTGATGCATTTCATATTTTTTTAGCGCTAAGTGTATCCTAAAATTTGTCTTAGAAATCCCATATCTGCTAGTTTTATTCTTCTTGTGCCAGATCTGTTTAGTCCAATTTTTCCTTCCTTATGTTAGGAATGCAGCTGCTAGAACCTCAGAAAACCTCATTTTATCTTTTCTGGTTTTGTTTCATAATTCCTTTGAACAGTTCTATATATAGTTCGTTCAAAAGAGTTTATCTAAACCTTTGTCTTGCTTAAAGGACAACAGGCAAACTAAATAATTAAAATACTTTTTAAATTGTTTAATTATTTAAAAGTAATTTAAATCTGATGGGATATTTTCCCTTCAACGTTATTGTTTATGATTTTTTTTGTTGTTGAAATTTCCAAATTGTAATTGTACATAATTATTTGTAGCTGACAAACTGTTTGCTGCACATTATCTAAAGTGGAAAGGATGACCTGTTTGCCAAATTGTTTCTGCCACTGATTTATAGCTGCATTAATACACAAGGGCTATAATTTTACGTGTATAATTTCTCCTACTGAAATTTAGGTTTACAATATTTAATGCATGATGTACATGTGCTACTATTGTCACTTCCAGTTCCTGCCTGTGAGGGGTGTGCAAATTAGGACATGTTCAGTAGTTCGATGCTACGAGGTATATGATTTCAATTTCCCGATTCATATGCACATAACTTTTGACTAATGTTTCCTACAGCAAAATGGTGGTGATTGCGACAAACAATAGGCTGCTCTGAAATTCTGCTTTCATCTTAACAAATCTTCCGCTGAGGCCTATGCAATGCTACAGAGTTTGTGAATAGTTTATTTTTCCCAATAGCACAGCTCAAAGATGATCTAAAATGCTTACAGAAGTCAGATTATCAATTTCAAAGATAGGTGACAGGATACTCCAGTTTGTGCTCTAATGAAAGAAGATATAAACTGGCTATTGTCATTATAAGAGAGGATTAAGAAATTTAAGAAACTATGAAAATTTCACTTGGAGCCATCTACATGTTGGTAACTGAAAATTTGCCCATGAGACATGTTTGTTCATGGTGGGTTCCAAGACTGCTGAATCCCAAACAAAAAGATATTCACATGCAGATGTGCATGCAATTGAAAATGTTACAAGAAGATGCGAAGTTTCAAAGATAATCAATGCTGATAAATCTTGGCTACATCATTTGATCCTAAGGGCAAACAGCAAAATTCTGTATGGAATCTTCATCACCACCAATACCAAAAACAACATAAACTATTGTACATATTTAGCCCCATGTGGCATTTTCCCTTTTCCCAAATTGAAGAAACAATTTCATAGGAGCCATTTTTTATCATCAGAAGTAGTAATGGACAGTGCAGAGGCGATTCTGAAGGACCTGTCAAATAATGGCTTTCAGCATGTCTTTGAACACAGACAGAAATGCTGGGACAGGTGGACTGCATTCAACAGGGATTATTTTGAGAAAGATTATCATAATTATGACGATAAGTAAAGATATGTTGTCATAAAAAAAATTACGATCATTCATTTTTGAATAGTCTTGTACAATATTTCATTTCATTATATATATATATATATATATATATATATATATATATATATATATAGCTTTATATACATATATGGAGTAAACTATTAACAATATCTATTCTTTAAATGAATTCTTGCAAGTTATCTATATTCTTATTTAGAAATACTTAATACACTTTTTCTGCAGTATAATGTACCTTTGCTGCACTTCCCTAGATCTCAACACTATAAGGTGTTATGTAAGTAATTTTTTCATATTAAATAATTTTTAGCTCCTTAGTGCCTACTACAACTTTAAAAATCTCAAAAGATAAGTTGTTGATTCACTAATTTTACAGCATATTACGTCTATATGCTTGCCTATATTGGTTTACTATGTACCCCATATTCATTAAAATTTACAAGGAGTGTTAGTTCTCAGCTCTACAAATGTCGTGAGGATGGCCAAATTATTACAATAGTCTTAAGTATCATCCTTTGGATGATGGGCAGTAAAGTTTCAGATGTATAAGTGTAGTCACTTATTTGTAATGACTGTGTAAATATACTAGTGTTAACATTCTCTACAAAATGGAAAAACTGAAATATGAACTGTGATAAGGTATTTCATTTTAAAGCATTAAACACCAACAGAAATATAAAAGGAGTTAGATTCAACACTAAATGACTCTTACCCTTCATTTTCGATGGTTAAAAGCAGGCTGCTGAATTTCAGTATGGTCATACATCAATTAAAGAGGATGAGCACTCAGTGTCCCAAAACTGCTACAACTAATAAGATTGTAACAAAAATTCACAATACTATACTCAATGATCACAGATTCAGGGTACGCAAATTGGCCAACACTGCAAAGACCACAACATGCCAGGTTTACTATATTTTACCACAGTTTTGGGTAAGAGAAAACTTTCTGCTCGATGGGTACTGTATTTGTTAACAATGGACCAAAAAGGTATTTGAATGAACATTTTGTAAGAGTGTTTAGACTGTTTAAAAGTAATGCCAATGAGTTTCTCCAATGTTTCATGACAGTACAGGAAACAAGATTCATCACTACATGTCAGAGAGAAAAGAGCAGTCCAAACAGTGGGTGGCTACAGGTAAAAGTACACCACAGATAGCAAAAATAGTTCCATTTGCAGGAAAAGTTACAGCTAAGATTTTCTGGGATTCTCATGACATGGTGTTTATAGACTACTACCTCGAGAAAGCAGAACCATTGCAGTGGAGTATTACACTAAATATGTATGGAAAAGCTGTGTTGATGTGTGTTTCAAATCTGCTCATGAAGAGGTTAGCTAGAAATGGAGATAATGGGCTACCTGTTGTCCTGCTTGTTGTTTATAAAATTTTCCTTTGAAAGTAAAATAGGCTTGGTTTATGCAAATTTCTGTTACTTTTATGTATTCTTTTATGTGTGTACCCTTAATTCCACTTGTTTTAAGCCAATTATGTAGATAAATAAGGAGTTTTTCTTTTAGTATGCTTGGAAACAGAGATTCTACGTCAAAAGATATTAGAGTGTCAGAGGGATGTACTTTTATGTATTTAATTTTTTCTATTAACTGATATGAATTGTTTATACTCCTGCTTTGAAATTTAGGTAATGTCTTGAATCTATTAGCTAACCACTTTGCTAAATAGTGAGGAGTATTGATATTGTTAAAGGTGGGACACATACCATTTCTAGTATTGTGAATTTTGGGTAAACCATATATCTTAGCTATTGTAGGGTTGCTCTATTTTATTTTGTATATTGCTTCCTTTGGGATGACTGTACATGGTTTTAGAACCTCAGCGATGGAATCAATACACCCTTTCAATGGGTCTGACTGGATCTGAACATATTCTTATTTATTTAACAAATTCTGCATTCTTATTATTCTAATTTTCTTTATCTAATATTACTATTCTGTTTCCTTTGTCTGCTTTTGTATAAACATCTTTATCATTTAAGGATTTTATTGTGTTCTTATATGTCTTGCGCATATTGCTGTATTCTTTTTAACCATATCTTTAAAAACTTTTTATGATTTTATTCTATTTCTTTTTCTTTGTTGTTTAATCCTTCAATCACCACTTCCAAATCTACCAAATAATCTTATATTTTAGTGCAGTATTGTAAACAAGTTTTTAAGGTATGGTACATATATGTGAATGATATATTTGCCACAGTTAATAAAAAACGCATTGATGATGCCTTAAAACTTTTGAATATACAAGATAGAAACATATTGTTTTTACATACGAAACAGAAATAGATAACATGTTGCCATTCTTAGGTATTAAAATAATGAAAAGTCAAGGAAATCTGGAATTTGGAATATACAGAAAGAATACATTCACAGATAATCACATCAAAGCTGACCGTTTTAACCCCACAGTGCACAAACATGCAGTTATCAACAGTTTAACACACCGGCGAGTTAATTTACAAATTAGCAAAGAAGAATATTTTAATGAATAGAAATAAATAGAAGAAACTGCAGTTACAAATGGTTTTAAAAAAGAACTAGTGCACAAAAAGGTACAGAAATTCAAGATACAAAAATGTATCAAAGAAACCACAACACTTTCAGCAAGAAAAGATTGAGGTAATTTTTAAAAAGTTCACATATCATCCATAGGCTGCAAAAATTTCAAAATATTGTTAAAGATTTTAATATCAGGTTGGCACCGGTTAACAGATTTAAAGTTAAAAACTTACTGATAGAAAAATGTTAATGATAGTATTCCACAAGAGAAAAAAGCAGGTATTTACAAAATAAATTGTGCAGAATGTGAAAAAATCTAAATTGGAAAAACTAAGAGAAACATAGGCACATGGTTGAAGGAACAAGCAAATAGAGAAATCAGCAGTAGCATATCAATTTTGGACACAAAATGACGACATAATGAAAAAAGCAAAATTAATAAAAAACAGTACAAAGACCTACGGAACTAGCAATCTGGGAGAAAATCTATATCTACAAATACAAAGATAGTCTAATGAACTTCGGCACTGCCAGGGATGAAAACATAAACTACAAATTTATCATACCACCATCAGAACAGAATACACATTCCCACAGCTCAATGAGTGATCAGACAGTAGGATTTTAGCTTGGCTGATGATAACCAAATATTCTCAAAACTGGTTCTATACATTATGACAAGTGAAGCATTAAATGTCTGTAGTTCAAATAAATCATACAATAATATCAATAATATTATTAATTTTAAATGGTGAAATGGTTCAACAGTTCCCAATATTACAAGATTAGGCATTCCAAAATGAGCAAGAGAAACTGTGATGAATATGAAATAGTTTGATGTAATGGTAAAGTAAAGAGTAATATTGTGATTGGTATTAAAACCATAGTGTTTACATAGTATATGAAAATAACATGTCAGGTAGCCAGGGGTGGAAATGTGAGGGACTTCCTTGACAGAAAAAAACTGCATGATACCAAATAGCTGCATTCTTTTTTGTTATTGATATGCAAAGTCCCTGGGTGTTCAAAAGTATTTGCAGATTAGGGCAGAGGAAATGTTGCTGTTACATCAAATAAATACATTTACTTTTAACATGGGATTTATAAATGTTCAAAATACAAATTAATCAAATTAAATTTTGTTATTTTAAAATAATCAAACTCAAAACAATATAAAAATATATGTTTCAAACTGCAGAACACAAAATGCTTTGAATTATTTTTTATTCCGAATTAACCAAGTTGGAAAATTTTAAGAAAGTTTCACATTATTCCTCCACTTTATAATTTCAGTAATAAACAGGATAATTAATTTTGTTAAGAACAAAACATACCTTTTGTATTTAACTTTCAAGGCCAGCAATCATTTGTCAAAATTATAACTTACCTTGTGCCACTACCATTACTGCTGCAGCTCAGGTTGCTTTCCGAGTTAGAGCTCATGGATCCAGTTGCTAGGGCAACAGTAGAAGCAGCAGCAGTAGCAGCAGCAGCAGGTTGAGAACTGCCCATAGTGGCTGCTCCAACACTTAATGTGGAACCTACAATCAAATGGAAATTACAGATTAACAATTCTAAATATTTAATAATTGATCTGCAACAAGTATAAACTACAATTGTTTGGAAGAATGTACCAATTTGACATACTGTTTAATTTAACACTTTCAAACAAACACTACACACATAGAATTATTCGAAATGTCCATCCATACAGGACTTCCAAGCCAGTCACCTATTGGCGACACTATGGCATTTATATACAAATCACTACTGCTTGCATAAGGGT
Organism: Metallyticus violacea; assembly: GCA_030762175.1. Lineage (NCBI taxonomy): Eukaryota > Metazoa > Arthropoda > Insecta > Mantodea > Metallyticidae > Metallyticus > Metallyticus violacea. Next base: position 5,467,547 of record CM060844.1, read on the forward strand.
CACTAGAGTAGTACTGAGGCACGGAACATTGGCCACCCCTAGGGAAAGCATTGTTTGTCATTCATTTTCCAGTATTTTATGTTTTAAGCCTGGAAAGTGTGAACGTTCTTGTAAGTGCAATGGAGATTCAGAGAGAGAATTTTTGTGCAATGATCTTTACGATTTTAAATGTGGGTTAAATGAAACACAGTCACTTGTGCATTTGAGCGGGGAAGATGACAGATTGGGGACTTTCCTTCTTCATATGCTATTGTGTTCCGCTGATTTGGAGAATTTAAGAGGGAATGGCAATCTCTTAAAGGTGAAGATACGAGTGGCAGACAAACAATAGTAGTGACTTGAGAATAACATCACTTCTGTGGAAACAATGATCAGGTATGATCCAAGACTAACCTACAAGGACATTGAGTTGACATTAGCGATTAGTTTGCAGAGTGTTTTAATCATCCTTCATGAGCAGCTTTGTGTAAAATAATCTCTTCAAGATGGATGCCCAATGATTTGTCTGAAGCAGAGAAGCTCCACATGGTGCAAAGATTTACCTGTGGAAAGTCTCGCAGTGTTTCAGATATTGTTATGGGTGACAAAACACGCCTATATCAGTTTGAACTGGAAACAAAATGCCAGTCCTCCATTTGGAATTTACCTGATGATCAACCACCCACAAAGTTAAGAGGTCAAGGAATATGGAAAGAAAATGGTTGCCGCTTTCTTCTCCACAAGTGGTTATGTGGCAACCATTGTGCTCAAAAATCATACTGCAAAATGGTAGAGAGAAGTTTGCCTTCCAATAAAGCTTTCAGAAAACCCAAGAATGGCATCCAAAGACAGAACTATGGAGCATGCACCATGACAATGCATCAGCTCACACCGCCAATGTAACTATGGAATTTCTGCAAGGAATTGAGGCAAAACTAATGATTCAGCCATCCTATAGTCCCAACCTGGCACCATGTGATTTCTTCTTGTTCCCTACCATGAAGAACTGGCTTTGTGGTCACCGATTTTCTATCCCCAAAGAAGCAGTTGCAGCATATGAGGAAGAGGTTGGTAACTGAGTGGCATGGATGCTTCCAGAAGTGGTTACAGATAATGAAATGTGCATACAGTGACATGGGGAATACTTCTGAGAAACTGGAATAAACGAAACTTTTCTATGAGTATTCATTATTTGCCTCTATACTTATTTAGTAACCCTTGTACAAGGAATTTTTATTATATTATTTGTATGCCTGGAAGAGGTCTATTCTCTATAACGTCCCATAGTTAATAATTCATAAATAAACAATTACTATCAACTTCTCTTTTAAATTCTAAATAATTAAATGCAACATTTTTCAATTTGATTGCCTCAAACCCCATCCCCAGTTAATCAGTACTGTTTACTGGAATATCCAGGGGACCAGGCTTCGATCCAACCAAAGACACAACAATAAAAGTATTTACGAGGGTCACGCTAAACTATTTGAGAATGGATAACAAGGTGTTGTTATAAGCCAGTGCAAATTTTCCTAGATTTAGATAGCAACATGTGCAACTCTGAGCACACTCCAACAATGTGTGATGTCAGTACAGCTATGTATGTATAAGTAGGCGTTGTGCCATACGCTAGGATGGATTTCAAGCGAGAGCATTTCTCGCTTTGATTTTCTATGACTTTAAAGTTGGGTTAGGGGAGAGAAAATGCCTTGAAACATTACATCATGCATTAGGAAATTTTTGTCCTTTGCACTCTTTTAATGATTTGCAGACTTTAGAAGAAAATGATTCTTGAAGATGAAGACCGTGCAGAACAACTAGTTGCAGCAAGCCGATTAAAATGTGATGAAAGCATAGCGCATGATGCACATATCAAATTCAAGCAGCCCTAAATATTGGATCAGCAGAAGTTAAAACAATACTCAAAGAAAAACTTCATTTCGGGAAGCTCTGCAGTCATTGGATTCCCCACCACCTCAAAAATTAGCAGAAAAAAGCACATGTGTATTGCTGGAGGAAATGATAGGATATTTGATGAAGGATGATCAAAATAGATATTTAACATCATAACAGATGATGAAAGCTGAATATACCAGTATGATCGAGAAACTCAGCACTTCCTCATGGTGGGCTTTCCTAGGAGAGAATCTCCCAACAAAAGTGAGGCTAGCGAGATAATTGGCAAGATCTGTTCCTTCTTCTCAGTTAGTGGTCACATTGTAACAATTCCATACGATGGACAAAGGACCATCAGATGTCACCACAAAATGTCTGCCCCATGTCTTCAATGTACTGAGAATGCAGCATCCTAAGACTGGTATGAGTGGAATCCAGAATGGGGCCTTAAGGTGAATCAAGATAAAATGCAAATTCTAATATGAAAGGAGAGAAGCTGAGTTAATATGAAAATTAAGAAGGGAAAGCAAGGATTATAAGGTAGTACATAATTGCATTTATTTAGGTATAAAACGTATGGAGGGGGAAAATGGGAAAAGCAAAAAAGATTGGTATTAGCAAAAGGGAAAGCAGTTATGTCAATTATAAAAGGATGTCTTTCTAAAATACCACAATTTGAAGTCAAATGGCTGGAAAGAATATAAAATACAATGGTCAAAGCACGAATGCTTTATGGTATAAAAATTTGGGGAATGGAAAATTCTTGGGAAACTGTGATTAAAGTACTCTGTTTATTTTGCAAAGAAATTCTCAGCATATCATTGGTGGCTGTAAAAGAAGTTGCCCAGATAGAAATGGGAAGAGCTACAAGAAAAGGTTTATTTATGGAGAGAGTTTTAAAATACTGGCATAGGATTATAAACCTAATGAAAATAATCTAGTAAAGCAATGTTTGATATATCAAGAATCATTTATAACTAAGGGGTGGTTGAGTAGTTTAAAAAAAATTTTAGAGAGAAATGGATTATGGTATATATGGAGAAAAAGAGAAACAAATGTTCAAGATTTTTAGAAACAGGCGAGAAGATGTTTTGAAGATATAGAGATACAAAAACTATTTAGCAATTTAACTGGGAAGACATCATTGAAATTTTACTGGGCATGTGAAAGGGAAATTTACATAGATAAAACAAATAAGGAGGAATGAGAGAATATAACATGGGCGAGAGCAGGCATGTGCAAGTTAAGAAGACTTAGAGCATATAGTGTTTGATTGTAAGGAAACTGAAAACTGGAGAAAATAACTCATTAAGGTAAAATTTAAAAGGGATAATAGAACAACAAAGAGAACTCATAAAAGAGTGCAGAAGTGTGGGCCAGTATTTATTTAAAGTTAAAAAGAAGTGGATTTTTTTTTAATGGTGTTTAATGCCGTTTTTACTACTGAGGCACCACAGGCGGTGAACACTGTCATACATGAAATGAAATATTGGGAAAGGATTTTTAAGGAAGGAAACATTCCAGGCCTAAGTTTAGGGTACCTCCCTCGCATATGCCAGTTATGAGAACTGAGGAAAACCTGGAAAAAACCTCAGTCAGAGAGGACGGTCCTGGCAGGATTCGAACCCCAGACCTCCGACTCACGAGTTCGTGCCTTAATGACCTTGGCCACCCATGGCGGTGGAAGAAGTGGAAATGGATAGTGAGACAGAAGAAGAAAATTCACACAAATAATAATATATAGTTCATAAAATAATGGTATAGACAAAGATAGATATTTTGGTACCTGAGTTCGGTCAGAGCCAGGTCCCCTGGAATTCTATTATGTTGTGCTGATGAACTGGCGCCTGGGGTCTGATGCAATAGAAGTGAACAATTGGTATACTTAAATGTAAAATTGGAACTTAACACAGTGAAGCCAATCATATTAATGGATATCATTGTATGATTAGTTGAACTACACACTCTTAAAGCTTCACTTACTTTTCATAAATGTATGGAACCGGTTTCGAGAACATTTTGTTCCCATCTTCAGCCATGCTAAGGTTCAACTGTCGGATCATTCGTTGAGCTGTGGGAAAGTATATTCTGCTCTGGTGGCGGTGTGATAAACTTGTAGTTTATGTTTTCATCCCCGACAATGTCGAAGTTCATTATGCTGTTTTTGTATTTGTAGATGTAGATTTTCTCCCAGGTTGCTAATTCCGTAGGTCCTTGTACTGATTTTAATAATTTTGTTTTATTTATTATGTCGTGATTTTGTGTCCAAAAATGATATGCTACTGCTGATTTCTCTATTTGCTTGTACTTTATGTTCCTGAAATGTTCCTTTAACCGTGTGCCAATGTTTCTCTTTGTTTTCCCTATGTAGATTTTTTCACATTCTGCACAGTTTATTTTGTAAATACCTGATTTTTCTTCTTGTGGAATACTGTCATTAACATTATCTATCAGCAAATTTTGAACATTAAATCAATTAATCGGTGCCAACCTGATATTAAAATCTTTAAGAATATTCTGAAATTTTTTTGTGGCCCATGGATGATATGTGAATTTTTTAAAAATAAGTTTATCTTTTTTTGCTGAAAGTGTTGTGGTTTCTTTGATATGTTTTTGTCTCTTGAATTTCTGCACCTTTTTATGTACTAGTTCTTTTTTAAAACCATTTTTAACTGCTGTTTCTTCTATTTGTTTGTATTCTTTAAAATATTCTTCTTTGCTAATTTGTAGGTTAACTAGCCGGTGTGTTAAACTGTTAATTACTGCATGTTTGTGTGCTGTAGGGTTTAAACTGTCAGCTTTGATGTGATTATCTGCATGTGTATTCTTTCTGTATATTCCAAATTTAAGTTTTTCTTGGCATTTCATTATTTTAATATCCAGGAATGGCAGCATGTTATCTGTTTCTATTTCGTATGTAAATGAAATGTTTTTATCTTGAATATTTAGAAGTTTTAAGGCATCGTCAATGAGTTTTTTGTCAACTATGGCAAATATATCATCCACATATCTGTACCATACCTTAAATATGAATGGAAACGCTGTGTTGATGTGTGTTTCAAATCTACTCATGAAGAGGTTAGCTAGAAATGGAGATAAGGAGCTGCCCATTGTAAGTCCTGCTTCTTGTTTATAAAATTTTCCTTTAAAAGTGAAAAAGGCTTGGTTTATGCAAATTTCTATCAGTTTGATGTATTCTTTAATGTGTATATCATTAATTCCACTTGTTTTTAGCCAATCATGTAGATAAATCAGGAGTTTTTCTTTTGGTATGCTAGGAAACAGAGCATGGCTGAAGATGGGAACAAAATGTTCTCGAAACCGGTTCCATACATTTATGAAAAGTAAGTGAAGCTTTAAGAGTGTGTAGTTCAACTAATCATACAATGATATCCATTAATTGGTATACTGTTAATTTGGAATTTAGATTAAGGCATTAGAATATCATTAATTATTGTAAAAATTGTAAATGTGAGGGGTACATCCAAAATGGCCTGGGCTAGATAGATGGAGGCCCTGGTTGTTATTTTCTTAGATTAAATAAATAAATGAGTGGAATCTTGTTGCACCAGAACATTGCCTTTGCACAGACTGCATTAGAAAGAACTAAATTTCTGCAGAAGTCAGATAATTTCTATTCTCCCTACTGTCCAGATCTGCCCCTGTGCACCTTTTTTTTGTAATTCCCCGAAAATAAAAGAAAAAAATTTGTGGCCAACAATTTGAATCACCTGCAGCCGCAATATGTACAAAGAATGTTTTTGCACCTTAACCAAAGAAGCACGACGTTCAACTTTCACAAATGGTTTGAACGGATAAAATATTGTATAAAATGCAATGGAGAATATTTTGGAAAGACGTAATGTCAGATTTATATTTTAAATATTGTATTGCATCCATTCTCAAAACTTTTAGAGGATCCCTCATAATACTCTATTTACTAAATTCATATTTTGTAATTTAATTTTATCAACATTACATCTTTTCTATCTTTAGAGTTGCTCATTTCTCTGAATATTATACATATTATGCTGGTTATTTATGTATAGAATTCCAATTTGTTTCAATTACTCCATTCCTCTACCATTCCTTTTCCCAGTTATTTGCTCACAAATCTAAACTATTTCTCTCTTATCTTTTCTAAATACTTTCCTAGCTCTGTAATACTCTTGTTTTTGTTAAAAATTCTCTTTGCCAATTCCTTATTTTCTAGGCTATATCACTTTCCAAACTCCAGATCCCTTCTCTTTAACCATATTCTCTTGCACTCTAGGATAAAGTGCAATTTTGCATCTACATTAGTACAAAATGGTGCATTATTCATGTTCAGTTCCTCTCTAATCCCCCTTAATTTTGTAATCCCTATTCTTGCCCTATTCTCTACCTGTTCTGTCACATACATAAATGTATCTCTCTCTTCATTTTCAAATCTCTTATTTTTCTAATGAACTTTTATCTCTTATAAGCTACTTAATATATCATGTTTGTCAATATCCTCCAGTTATATCCCCCTTTTCTTTTCTTAGTTCAAAACTCCCATTCCGAAACTTTCCAATGCCAATTACTTCCAAAATTATTCTCATTTTAGCAAACCCTCTACTTTCCCATTTCATTCTTTCTTGAGCTGTTAGACATTGCTTAGCAATATTTCTGTCCTCCAAGGACTTAATTCTATAGAAATATTTTAACCCTCCTTCGATTACTAACTTTACTCCCCAATTCCAGCTCAGTAATGCTACTGCATTTGGCAAGACTCTTGGCAGGCCCAAGATCCAATTTGCAAAATTCTCTATGAATCTTATCTTATCGATATTTTTTCATTAATTTTCCAATCTCCCCTCTTCACACTTCCACTCTAAATATCATATCTATGAATAAATTAAATAAAATTGGACTTACCTATATCTACTTCTGATCATACCTAAGCTTCAAATAGCTAACAGCCATATGATTCTTGAAAAATTAAATTATATTCCTTTAACAAACTTTCCTGAACAGAACTTATACACCCCTAAGACAAAAAAATGAGCAGACTCTCAAAGAGTAGTTCTGCTCGTCTTCGTGCTTGTGCATAGAGGCATGGTTTTGTGTGTGCCTCTTACTGTAGTCTCATTCATATGAAGTTATGCACTGCAGATGTTCCACGGATAGTCCAGCAATTAAAAGCAGGTGTCTTGCAATTAGAAACAACTGAAGTTCGGTATCCTACCTACGTGTGAATGGTTTTGTATGAATGAATAAATTTATTAATCACCAATTTCTTTACATACATATTTACAACATCTTTAGTTTTACATTTTCTTTTTTACAATTACGGCAGCCTCATTACATACAACCCCTGAGTTATCTGCAAAATGAGATCCCCCATACTCCTTACATTTCCTTTATTGGTACTCTCTCTCTCTCTCTTCCCCCCAATGAAACCTTAAATTCTCACATTCTTAACTATTCTAATCCATTTCTTCCTTAATTTTCCTAAATATTCCCCTAGCATTTTATTTCTCTTTGTCCCCATATCAACATTTTTCATACTATACTTTTTTTCTGTAGTTAATTTCATTTTTCTCCCTATAAATCATCTATCCATTTCTTTAACCCTACACACTCTAATAAACAATGAAATATGCCTTCAGGCTCCCCACACATAACAACCATCTTCCACTTCTCCTTCGAGACCCCTTAAAAACAATGCTCCTGCTCTCATCCAGACCAGTCCTTCTCTCCCAAATTTATCACAACAATCTATATATTTCTCTCTTCCACACTCCTCCTCAATTATTCTATACAATTTTAAAGAACTCTTTACCTCCAAAGCTAGCCCAAATCTCTTGCCCCTCTATATCTTCAATTCTTTGTCTTGCTTCCTTCCAAAACCCTTGTCCACTTTAATCTCCAAACTCCTAAAATCCCCCATCACAATTTCTTACAATATTCCCTCACTTCTCCCATCCAGCTGTTATCTCTTGTTTTTTCCCTTTTATATTTCATACACTCTTTTAGAACATTGTGGCCTCCAAATTTCACAATCCTATACCAATATTTTAAAATTCTTTCCACCAGCACTCCCTACTCTCCCTAACTCAGCTAAGGCTACTTCTTTCCACGTAGTTTTAGGCAATTCCAAAACCTCTCTGTAAAATATCCTATAAGTTCCCCATACTTCTACTCCATATAACATTTTTGATTTCACTACCACTTCATTCAATTTCTCCAACCAATTTATTGACATATTTGGAGTTTTCTTCAGATGTATTGCTCTCATGGCTACTTTACCTTTAATAATCCCTTGAGCTTCCGACCCTTCTCTACTAAACCTCACCCCTTAATAATCAAATGCACCACTCCCAATAGCTCCCCACTCAATCATTTCTCATCCCTTCTTAATTTATCCCCTTTCTTAAACACTATTATTTTTTATTTTTTAACGTTTACTCTTAAAATGCATTCTGCACAAAATCTACTTATCTCATTTACAGCTTGTTGCAGTCCAATTACTGTAGTTGCACCTAGCATAAATCATCTGTAAGTAGTACACCTGATATTTTTCTTTCTTTCCAATAACTGGACAGTGTGAATTGCTCTTTAAAACTTGTTCTAAATTATCATCAATAAACAAGTTTAAACAAAACTGGATTTAACTTACAGCCTCGTCTCAAACCTATCTTTTGTTCCAACATCTCTTGATCCCAATTACTGTACACTTTACACGGAACTTAACTCCATCATACAACAGAACTTGACTGCATCATAAAGCTTTTGAACCCGTTTTAAACTTTTCACTTACTCTTTCCACGTCATTTTATGCACAAGTACATCTCTTCTTATTGTATCAAATGCCTTTTCATAATCTGCCAAGAATATATACACTCTACCTCTTTTATTTCTTAGGCATTTGTTTGCTATAGTTTGAATTATCCTTATGTAATCCTGTAATTTCCTTATCTAAACAGTCAACTTTTCCTACTGTTTTGTTTAACATAAACACTGCACTTTTAACAATCCTTACACCAACCAAGCCTTCAAAATACTTTCTACATTCAATTGGTGTAATCTAGTTTCTTATTAACATTCTTCAAAATTTCCCATATTTCTTTATCATTGCCACTATCCATAACTGATGCTTCAGAACCATTGCACTCTCACTTTCACTCGTACGTTTCTTTCTATTAGACCTTTCAATTCTTGCCCAATACACTTCTAGGTCGTCCATCTTCGTTATGTGATGGAGCATCACATAAGCACGTCTCCTCTCCATCACTGCTCATGTTTGACTCTGAATGGTTTTGTAAGTAAAGCAATATTTAGTATAAACATAATATAATTTCCTACTGCAAAGGCTTACTTGAATAATAAGGTATTTATACTCACACAAAAATCTTAATTTTGAAAATAAGACTTCTTCAGGGCATGAATGAAATTAAATGCCTAGACAATTTTTAAAGGGAGGACATTTCCTTCCCAAGTACCCTGAATTTGGTCTTTCAAAGCCTCTTTCATCCTCTGCTGTTGTGTAGGCCCAATTTAACTCCATCACTTTTATCACCTCTGTTCACACATTTACACGAGTAGGATGCAAGAATCAATTTGAGGCATACTAAAATATGCAGACAGAATATTTATGGTGTTGGAATTCTATGATTCCATCAGAATATCTCATCCTCATAGAAGGAACTGCAATATGTTTGAGGATGTTTATATATTGGTGGCTGTTTAGCATATTAGCAAGCCATCACAATACACGCAGAACATCCCATGACAATGCCAACAAAATGCTAATACTTGACCTTGACAAACAGTTCAGCTGCACATCTTGTGTTATCTGTAATTGTTTTTAAGACATTCCTTAGCAGCTATCCAAGGCATTCAAATGATGTAAGGCTGTTTGACATAGAAAAATGAGAATTATTTCTCACTGCAGAGATATACCAGAAGGGATTACTGCCTGTTTCTTCAAGCATCATAACATCTTGGTAAGGAATGAACACTGTTTTCATCCTGAGGATGGCTGTAACAACTCATTCCTTTCTCACCTTGTGGCCATAGATATGCAAACTTCAAGCAATTTTGCAGCTTGAGACACAGAACAGCCTGTAATTTTTAGTAAAATAAGGCGTGATCTTAAAACATCATCTTTGTGTATGCACTTACCCATAGCAGAACTCGGTATACCTGCACACAAATAAAGCAGAGCTCAAGGTTGCTTTACTCTTTAACACCTTCTGTAAGATGCACTCAGTACCAGCAATAGCTGAGCGAGAGCAATGGTACAAGCAGAGGACTGAAGGACATGTTTTTGTCTACTCAGTGTGTGAACAAATGCATTTCCTGTTTATAGCATAACTTGCACATGAGCTGAAGATGGCATTGTGAACCCAGCATCAGCTAATGCTTCCAATGTTTTCCAAATGTCCTCAGGTGTATGTGTTACTTTATTTGAATAACAGTGGCCTGTGAAAAATAAAAAATTTCTGCTGTCTCAAATGTGAACGGTGATTTTAACTAATTTTGGCATGCTAAATTGAAAGCTGAAATAAATTTTCCTCTCAGTAAGGTTTTTAAACAAATAGCAAAAAAATTTTAAAAGAGGTGGATATCTATGAAACAAAACTAAAATGCCATATTCCTAACTAATACACAAAACAAGTACCTACATACCTTTAAATAGTTTGGTGTCTGGAGATCAGCACCTTTTCTTTGTTTGGAAAGAAGAATATGTTGATTTACATTTATGTTTTGGTTGCACATTTTCTCTCTTCAAGCACCAGCAGCAGTCCGCCAGCATTGCTTTGTTCCACCATCCCTGATATTGTCTTTCCATCTCCTTAATTTCTTGATGAAACATTTCTCTTTGCTCATCGCCCACAAGCCCCAAATTGGGTAGAAAGTAATTGCAGTGAAAAGTACAAGAAGTGAAATTTCAAATTTTTACTGCAACCGAGAACTTGCAGTCTTCATAACATATTTCTTACAATTTCTTTGTAATGTACGTCTTTTACATTTCCAAGGAACTTATTGATAACTTCCTTGAAAGCTCACTATGCCTGAAGTTCTACATTGTTCATAGTGTTCAAAAAGTCAGTATCCTTCATTAGCTATCTGATTTGAGGTCCTTTTATTTTAGCTTCAGACAAAAGTGGAAATTTATGGTACAAATACTTGAAACCATAAGCCATTCCTGTGTAGTGTTTTGATAAATTGCTTTCATGATATTAAGTTTAACATGAAGTGGAGACAATACCATCTTTTTACGGTCAACTAGACTGAGACGCATTACATATTTTTCTCCTGTCATTAGTCATTTTTTGATTGACCAGTTTTTGTTCCTACATCTGTCTCATTCGCACAAAAAGTTAGGTAATTTTTGTATACCCATCCTGCTGGCCAAGATACCACAAATTTTTAGATCTCTGTACACTGGCCACTTATGTTCCGAGTATTTAATTTTTTATAAAATGGATTTAAGATAGCCATAGGTTTTTTTCATAAGACAAGAATGTACAACTGGAATCAAACTATTATGCAATAAAACTGCTTTGAGATTTGTTTTTGATACATCAATAAATAAATCAATTCTTGCTTTATAAGGCCGTTCTCCAAGTTGAAGTATTAAACAAGCTATAATTTTTTTTCCTTTTAATCACAGTTCTAGTATTTTACTCATCTTCTTCTTGGTAAGACCCAAGTCCCTCAACAAAGTGTTCAGTGTTCAACTCAGTCTGAGTAAAAAATTGAGGGTTATCTTTACTAATGAACGATGAAATATCTTGATGAATATTTGTGGTAGACTCAAGAGAAATATGAATGATAATGATCAGTCTCCTCTGGTTCAGTAAGTGGGATAGGAACTGCGACATCAAGTTCATGTGGCATGGTCTTTTAGCTGATTCTAAGCATTCTGGTATTTAATTTTTTTGTATCCTGATATATTACTCAAAAGTCACCAGTGATTTTTTTGTTCACATTAGATCATAGATATTGAAAGGCACCAAAATATGTTATACCAGTACCTTCAAAACTAATTTTACATGCAGTATGTGGAGCCTATTTCTTATCCTGGTCTCCAAGCTTAACTTTAAAATACGCAAAATATACTTTCTTAATAAATGGATTAATATTATTCTTTTGTTTTTTCAACAAGTACGAACCACAATATGAAACAGAATCACTCGAAATAAGCATGGTGTTTTCCATATAAATTGTATATTTTCACCAAGACAGCAAAATCATCGCAGGCCAGTGTAATTGTATTACAAATCATGAACTTCTAACTGCCAGCAAATATGGCCATAATTCATTTGTTACCGCAATAAAGAGTAATTTCAGAGTAAAATGAATGCTCACCTGTAGACTGGAGGCCGCTGTCATTTACGCTCGCGTTGTTCACTGTTGCACTGCTGGCACTCGTCGACATGTCCACAAGGGAACTAGGATTTAGACGACGCTGGACTGGCCGTGTCGTACCCGTATCTTCATTGATCTGCTGCATCGAGTGGAAATCCACGGTGTAAGTGCGACCCAGTGTGGACAGGGTGATCTCATCCTCCCCCGACTGGTGCGCTGCCTGCACATCCCATGTTTAAATGTACACTAGTGGTGCGCAGAATGTAACCGAATATTGCAATGAATGAAAATGTTTCAGTCAATCTAGTTCCAAATTGAATTTATGAACCATTCAAAGCTCCCATTGTATCAGCTACCTGCGGCTAGCTGTAAGCGAGATTCTACGTCTCTCAGCATTTCTACACAGCCACCAGCGCAGCTACAAGTCAGGAGGAGGGGGAGAGTTTGTTTTATTGCATCATATACACATACACATACATCTTGTTCACTCACATGCCAATATCATGTTTCATCACAACTAAACACTTCTGACTCATGCATCTATGGCTCTGAAACTCATAACAACTATAAATCTAGTTGTGTTGAGTATTACAGCAAAGCATGCACAAAAACACAAGTGGACTTTCTGTGATAATAAAACAAATTCAATAAAATATCTATTTCTAATTGAATAAGTCTATAGCAATAGTGACACAAACTACATGATGCTGGAAGGAGAGAAATCCATATAAGATTTTGGTTAGGAAATGATGGAAACACCCTTTTCTGTCTTATTTATATTGCTGCTTCTTTAATATTATAACTGCTGACTATTTTGTTTACTGAATACTAACAAGTGTCAGCAACAGTTAAGCATTCAATGTCCACTGGGACAAGTTACTGTGATAAATTTTGATACTTTATTTACTTGCAAATAGAACCGAAATGCATAATTTGTTAGATGCAGAAGTTGACTGATGAACTGGTGATAATATACCTTGGTACTTAAGTCATAAGGACCTTTTGTGCACTCTTAACTTTGTGGTTTCAGACCTAGAGTTTTAGTGAGCTGGAATCTTTCCAAGCTTGGGAACAACTCAACCAAAGAACTGTATCCCAACAGATATATACTTCATACTGTAAGATGTGTTTTGCAATGTGATGTCCCATTGTCCATAGATGTTTCCAGAATGGTCAATGTCTAGTAATCATTCCCACATCTTTCCTGGTTTACTTTCTATTCTTAATAAGTAGGTCCTTAGCCACAGTACTATTGTATGTTTTAGTAAAAATTTTCCAGTTCTTGACCAGAAAGTTCTTTCATCTTATATGATGTCCATTGATACACTGTAGTTCTAGCAGGTTTCTTGCCTTAGTAATGTTCTAGTCCTATGAAGTCAATCTTTGTTTCCTCTTTTGCCAGTTTATCTAATGCTTCATTACCTTCTATTCCCTCATTTCCAGACACACACACACCAGTCCTGGTGGTGTAGCAATAACCATATTTGCCTTCTAAACCCAAGATTGCGGGTTCAATCCTGGCCAGGACCGATGGATTTTTTGGGTGTAAAAATCCTAAGTATGGCTTCCTTTGGAATGGAAGTCAAGTCGTGTGTCCTGTGTCTTATATTTACGGCATGATAAAGAACCTCAAGCCTGAAAAAAGGAGGCCTCTGAGCAAAATTTGTCGGCTGTTCTATGCCCTTAATTGAATGGGATGCTGATGACGCGAGATATTAAAGAGCATTCGTAATAGTAATAGTAGTAGTAGCAGCAGCAATAATTATAATAATAATAATAATAATAATAATAATAAGAATAATAATAATAATAATAATAATATAAAACAGGCACCCAACAAAGTTCTACTTGATTCTTAGTGAAAAGATTTGAGAGCTTGGAAACTTCCCATACATTTATAGAACTCTTCTTGGGCACTAAGACGGGAGGTAATGTCAATTAGTCAATAAGGTGGAAGCACCAAGATGAGGCAGATAGCAATGGGAAAACTTGAATGATAAATAGTCCAGTACAAGCCCATGGAGCCAGAAAAAAATTAAAATTGATACTGGAGAACACTGTCAGACATACACATGCAGGTGAGGTTTGAGTAGATTTTTATTCCCCCCCTCAAGATTAATCTGATGCTAAGTGGATGACCTACACAAAGACAACTGCAAAGCCTTTTTTCATGCTTCGTGCCATTGACAATGGCACGAAGCAGGACAGTGGCATTGTAGCATTTGTACTGCAAGTTTGTATTGATTTGCCCTCGTCTCTCTTGATGTTATGCTCTGCCTTTATTCCTATCTGTCCCATCTTGGATGTTTGCCCCTTATTGGTTAATTGATGTTAACTCCCATCTTGATGCTTTGAGTAATGTATAACAGTGCATTTGCCTATCCCTGCACATTGCCCTGGTGAGAACAATGACAGCTCTTGAAAGTTTGGCAGCAGAATCATCACTTTTACCTGGCTTATGCCTAAGCAGAGTTCTACAAACATCGCCAAGAAAGCTTCAAATCAAGATTCCCACACATGTCCAGAGTTGACTTGATGAAATTTAAGTGTGCTAAGTATAGCTCGACTATCTGTGAAAATGGGAATGTGTTGATTAACATAATTTCTCTTCTCAGAGATATTATGACAGGTATTAGTAGAGCTAGTGTGAACATATTTAATACATTCTAACACTATATATTAATCTAAGTTATAAGAGATGCTGAAAATGCTTCTCAGAGGTAATACATTGCCAGGATCGGCGCAAAAATACCTTTATTTAATCTACTTTTTTGGCGGTTCAGAGCACATTTTTTGTCATTAAGAGATCCTATCCTGTAACTTTTTTACAAGTAGACGAACAGCTTCTATACCTGGAACAAGATTGCCAGAATATTTTCTTGCAAACTGTCTTACCACTTTTCTGCAATAATAAATTTTTATATATTATAGATAAAAATCCATTCAAGATACTGGGAAAACTAGCTAAGAGCAATTAGCACACAAGTTACATATAATTACTTGCTGAAAAAGTCTCCCTCTAAATAACTACATGCTTCTACCTGCATATGCATTTATGGCCTTGGCAACTTGCTTCTATCAGTATTCAGCTGCACCTTACTGTTCTATAACCTCACTGTATTTAGTCTGCTAATGAATAAAGAAAAATCTAGTGTGAATTAATAACAAATATCTCAGTAACTATGTATCACAGTCTGTACATACAACCTATACAAACATTTTCAAAATGTTAAGCAAAATTTAATATTCCCGCAATTAAATACTACTTTGAGCATAAATAGAAATGTTGCCCTCTGAATTATTACAGATCACAAGTACCATAATTAACAAAAAATGGAGATATGATTGGACGTAGCCTCTAGCATGCTCTGCCTTCATATGAAATTTAATTTTACATCTACTTTTTGTTGTCTCTTCATTATACACTGCTCAAAAGAATTACAGGGACAAAAGTTTGAACTAATGTACTGCTGCCATAGTTGGGTTTAAGGGGTAAATATTTTTTTACAGAAAATTTAGATCTTTATTTAACAGAAGTGTACTTCTTGTTTCTTTTCATTTCACACAAGGATGCTGTAAGCCGAAATTAAAAACAATGTTGAAAACTAAAGTGGTGGTCAAAAATAATCATTGTTTCAAACTGACATTTAGTGCCTGTAAATGAAGGGTTCACCTTTGTACTCTTTGTTTACATTTACACAGTCAGTGAATATGCGGCACCTCACTGGGGTAAAATCTGTTCCAGTAGTCACATTGCTGCAGGAAGGTTGGCCAATTTGTGCAGTGGCTGCTAAGCTTTATCTGGTATTGGTAGGGCATGGAAGCACTTCACTGAAACAGGTATATTCTCTAGGAAACCAGGCCAGTTGAAAACTTAAAACATTGGCCAGAGAAGACCGATATGTAATACTCTTCAGCAGTGCAAAACTATTGCTCAGGACCACAAACATGATCTGAGGATAGCAACTGGTGCAAATGTCAGTGATCAAACAATAAGAAACAGGCTTAGAGAAGCAGGTTTAAGATCATGAAGACCTCATTAAGCCCAGAGATTAATGCCTGAGCCGGACTGAGATTTATACAGGAATTGGCAGATTCATCAGTGGCATAATGTGTGTTTACAGAGAATCTCTCTTTTGTGTAACACAGTATGGTGAATATCTGCGTCTGATTCATTGCTGTGGTGAGCGTTTTATAGAAACAGCAGTACAGAAAAGGGACAGATTTGGTGGTGGCTGAGTCAATAGTGTGGGGTGGCCACAATATTGACTGAATAGACCTAATAGTGGTCAGAAACAGACTTAATTCTGGCAGGTACTTGCTGAAATGGTACTAGAGCATGTTATGTCTACTGCAGTCAGAATGGGGCCCTAATTTGTTTTGCAGCAAGAGCCACCATGGCTACCCTACAAGAACTGCAAATTCAAACAATTTACTGCTCTGCTAATCCTAGCCTTAACCCATTCAGTATTTATGGGATAAGCTTGAGAAAAGAGTTCCAGACAGTTCTGCGGTCCCTTAGATTCTTCAACAGCTTGCAGATGCCCTTATTGTAGAATAAGGGAACTTCCCAAAAGAGGAGGTGCACAGACTAATCAGGAACTTGCCACGAAGGTGTGAGGCAGTAATTCAGGTACATGCAGGCCATACCAGATACTTAAGTGTTTCTTTATGTACAATGAAATTAATAAAAGTTTCCACTTTAGTTTACAACAGTGTCTTTAATTTTACCTTGCAGCATCCTTGTGTGAAATGAGAATTAAACAAAATATATAAATGCTATTAAATAACGATTTAAACTTTATGTAAAAAATATTTATTACCCTAAACCCAACTATGGCAGCAATACATATTTTCAAACATTTGTCCTCATAATTGTTTTGAGCAGTGTATTATTATTAATTTTAAAGTCAACTTTCCACCTAATAATGGTGCCCACATATTTTAGGATTACCATATTAAGCATGGACAATTAAATATACCAAATGTAGTGTGGCATTTTCTTCTTCTACTGCTACTACCACCATTTCATGTGTTCGACATGATCACAGGCATTAACTAAGGTTCTATTTAAAGTTTCCATTCCAGAAAGTTGTGAATATTAGCACATCTTGGAAAATTTACCAATAACCTTTAGTGGTAGAGGTAGTTAACGAGATCTCTTTTCAAAACACAATAGCTGTACATATCATCAGTAAGGTATAATGTGATTTCACAGAGATCATGCTAAAAACTATCATACTGGTAACTGTAATTTTCCTTCAACCTTTTATTCTTCCATTAATATTCTCTTCAAAATCTTGAAATATGTCTGAAAGTTACCCATTTTGGAATACAGTTTCCTATACATTTTTTCTTTAAGTAGAAAAAAAGCTTCAAGGTTTTAAGAATATGCGGCACATGTCATACACCTTTCAACTTTAAAGTATCATTTGTTTACCGTTGCATAGTGAAATCTTTTTTAATTTCAAGAGTGCAGATCAAATGTTAGTTGGATCTCTATGATTAATGAGAAAATACAAGTGGGAAGACTATTCGATCATCCAATGATTGGTTACTTGAAAGATTCTACTGCACTCAATTTAAATTAACATAAATATTTCATATAAAATTAGGAAAAAAAAATAATTATCTATATGACTCCTTTCTCGAGATATTACAAGATTTGTAATTACTTATTAGACCCCCACTTTTTTATTAGAAAATGAGAATTAAAAAATAAGGTCCTATTTGCAAGTAAATAAGTTATTTTGTAAAATTTTCTTCTCATTGGACACACGTGATAAAATACATTTATATAGTGAAATCTCTATACATCATTCCAGGAGTACACAATTTCATTATAAACAATAGGAATAAAAACTGTAATGATTTTTTCTTAAAGCATTGTTTTTCCGCATTGATCAAACAGTTTGTTTTTTGTTTTATATAACTTGTATCATTGATTGATCATTTTTTAATCACGAATCATTACTAAATTTCAAAAGTACATTACAATGTTTTTTAAATATGAAGTAAGATGCTCATTGTTTTCTTATGTATTAAGCAGGAAGGAATCATTAAATGGAAAGAGCAAAAACAAAAGATGTGTCACAACAATGTGTTGTTGAATTAAAAGTAAAAATTCTAAAATCATGTCAATATATTAAACTCTCTTGACGTTCCACATTAAAATTTTTATTATTAAGAAGTAAGTTGGGACTAGTTTCTTGAGTCCCTTGCTCACACTGTCAACCAAATGACGGCTAACGGATCTTTTCAAGTAGGATGTATACTTGGCTGTGTGCGCTCTGGTGGTCTGTTGATGAACCTGTACAATATGTTGTCAGCTTCTGGTATATCAAAATTCATAAGTCTATGTTCATATTTTTTTTTTTGCAGAAGCAGACAACATATTGTACAGGTTCATTAACAGACCACCAGAATGCACACAGCCAAGTATACATCCTAGTTGAAAAGATCCATTAGTTGTCAATTGGTTGACAATGTGAGCAAGGGACTCAGGAAACTAGTCCCAACTTACTTCTTAATAATAAAAGTTTTAATGTGAAACGTCAAGAGAGTTTAATATATTGACATGATTTTAGAAGTTTTACTTTTAATTCAACAAGATTATGATATTAATTGATATCATTGTATGATTCAGTTGAGCTACACACTCTTATTATAATAGTTTCACTGTGTGGATTCCTACATTCATTTTTAATTGAACAACAATGTGTGTGCACAGGGAAGGGAAAGCGCGAATAGAAATGAATATACATAAGACAGATAACATGCAAAGTTGCTAATAAACTCTTGCAACAAGGAATCTTGTTTTCTTTGTGCATCGTAAGTTTTTGCAATATGCATGTGCCTCAAAAAATAAGTTTTATTTTTACTGAAGTCATGGAGCAATTCTGTGAAGCATATGAGGACATTTAACAAATGAACTAAAGGTTTTAGACCATGGAAATCTCTTGACATGGGGAAAGGGGGACATGCAACCTCCCTCAATATTTTGAAATTTTAATCTGAATACAGTAGCATATTTCTGCATTCTGCAAGCCCTCAATTTAGCATGCCAGATATGCCCATGCTTTAGATCCTTAGCTCACAGGAAATGATGGATCAAGATTTCACTGTACATATACTCTGAAGTAACATATAATTTAACTCAACATCTTTAAGGGTTTTTATGAATATCATGGATTTTCAAGTTCATGATGGAGGAAAAGAAGAGCAGAAAATGATAATGAAACCTAATGTGATTTCATTCAGAAGTAAATATTCAAGTATTCCCCTTTAAGTTCTTTTAAATACGTGTGACAATATAAAGGTCTATTGGATAATCAACCAGGATATTTAGATATTTTGAAGGCTCAGGTTAAGTTTATTATCTGTTTATAAGTTAATGGCTATAAGCAGCAGATTTAACATTACTGATTATGTTTGATTACAAGTGTCCATAAGCATGTTCTGTTAATACACTTTGTCTCATTAACTGAAACATTTAATCAATAAATAAAAGAAAATTGATTAATGTTTTCTGAGAGTTTTATTTTAAATGCAGTCCTTCATAACCTCTTCCACGATATGGAACATGTACATCCTGCATGTGCATAAAAACTTAATGCTTTTAAAACCTATATTATGTTAACCCTTAATCTGTAAAATAATTTAAATAATTTATACAACATAATTCAAGCATACCTCTAAAATTTGTAATGTGTAGGTATGAGTAAGTATATAAGGGCACATTTCTACAATCACAAATTGTGTTGGTTTCCTTGCCTATTCCTCTTTTTCAGTATTACCATACACTTCCAAAATGGAAACAATATTGCTGGGTGTAATCCTATATCCAAGTATGCATTAGTTTGTGTGGGTCAAGGGCTCTCCCAGTAACCAAACAATTGTATAAAGTGATGACTGACTAATATGTGGAAAAAATAAATTTCTTGTACCATTTTTAGTGTGGGATTCCATTTTTTCTATATCAACCATTAGAATGAAAAAAATTTCCTTCTCTGAATAGATCGACAATATAAGACAGAAAAAAAAAAAATATTAAGAATACCAGCAGATGTCAAATGGGGAGGATCCATAGGTCTTCTTAATGACACGTACAAAACCTACATTAAGCCCAATTTGCTCTTTGAAAGTGAGATAATATTCATAATAAATTACCAACTTAAAACTAAATTGGATGTAATACAATCTAGGTCATTAAGAATAATAACAGGAGCAATTAAAACAACAACACCTATTGTGCTGTAATGCAGAGCATAACTAACAACTTGTCAATTAAAACAGAACGATGTATTAAAACGACAATATTGGGGCTGATATTAAAAAGTAATCAATACAGGAATAAATGGTTTCATATTACTGACAGCACACAATGATTAAAAATACAACAAACTTTCAAAAATTATATACAGAAAGAAGATTTAGACAAAATTTTGAAAAGAATCATTAAACTGCCACTATAGCAACTGACCTTTTACAATATATAGATATCAGCATGAAATTAAATGTGGATACAATGGTCTCCAAGAAGAATGACCTACCTAAATAGCTTTATAGCACTTATTACACTATTAGACTAAACAACTATCATCAGACTGATACATGGTGTATATCATATATAGATGGATCACTTAAAAACAGAAAGGCAGGCTTTGGAATGTACTGTGAAGAATTATTTCAATATACACCTTTGGGACAGTACAATAATTTTGATGTTCAAATAATGACCATTAAAGCAGCTTTAGAAAATGTACTGTATAGACCTAACATAAATAAAAGAACTGTTAATGATCTCTTCTGAGTAGGATATTTAGAACACTCTTTATGGTTTCACTTACATGAGATTTACTCAAGAAATATGTTTTGAGTAAATCTCATGTAAGTGAAACCATAATGAAGGTTCTAAATATCCTACTCATAAGAGATCATTAATGGGCATTTCACTGTGTTTGATTCCGAATTGAATTAATATTTAAAAGAACTGTAATTTTAAGTGACTCTAAAACAGTACTACAAAGTATAATGAATTACAGTTACCCACCAACTTACATGTAAATGAAAAAAGAAAACAATATACAATCCAGATCAGAAATAAAGAAATAGTTTTACAAGGACCCTGAGCCATGTTGAATTAAAGGGGAATGAGAATGCTGATACTTTAGCAAAAAAAGGAGGTACCATATTATTAAAACCATCTTTTGAACCAGAAATCCCTTCTAAATTGAAACTCATAAAAAGATTAAATAAATGAACTAGAACAACAAAATATCAAACAAAATCTTAAAGGAAAACCAAATGAAGATCCAAATAGTTTCACACATCATTTATTGAAACTAAGAAAAATTTAATTTGCCCATTCCACTTAATTATTGGGTATGACTGCCTGTCAGGACATCTATTTAGGATGAAATTGTCAAGGACAGTCATTGCCCATTTTGTAAAGACACAAATACTATCCTAAACAAAGAACATTTACTGAAATGCAGCCAATTTAATAGCAAAAAATGAAAAATAATTTGGAAGCTCTTTATTGGGAAGCTAAGGAAAAAATTATAAATACCACCCTCCGCAATAGTAACTATCAGAATTTTGGAACTAAAATTAGACAAATGATACGAACACCCTTCTATCTTGATAAGCAAGGTATGGCAATGATGATTTGATTGATTTGATTTATTTATAGATGCTCTTTGACATATCAGGTCATTAGCATCCCATTCTATTCAGGACGTGAAACGGCAGACAAATTTTACTCAGAGGCCTCTTCTTGAGATTCTTTTTCCTGCTGTAAATGTACAACATGGGACCCATGGCTTTACTTCCTTTCCAAAGGAAGCCGTACTTAGGATTTTTATGCCTGAAAATAATCCATCGATCCTGGCCGGGTTTGAGTCTGCGTTCTTGGGTTTAGAAGGCAAGTATGGTTATTATTATACCACCAGGACCAACTATTGCAATGGTGGGAGCTGACATACTTCCATTTCCCCCTTCTTTTGCCCCTATGTATTTACAACCTTTGGCAACCCAATACAATTTGAATGTACTGTTTTAAATTCATCTCTCATTCTACTAAATAGGAAAAGAATAACTTTGGTGAGTTGTACCAGTTACCTAAAGAAAGTTCTACCCTATCAAGAATATGTTCCATGTGGTGCATTAATGAGGGACTAAACAACTTCATATCTCTGTTGTCTGAGTTGTTAATTCCTTTACCAGTATGAATGCAACTACTCTAAGTAAATGGAGTTCAGTGTAAAAAATGAATACCTAAATTTAGGAATTACCACTCCATTGTCAACAGCTTCATAAGTACAATATTTATTGTAGACATATTTGGTCTTATTTTTACAAAGACCAAAAATATTTAAGCTAAATCTGACTTTTTGTTTTTACATACTGATCCCATCCTTATTTCTTAGCTGAACTTTGAACTTTATTTATTTTTTTACATGTATTATTATTTGAGCTAATAAATTTAGCAAGTCTAAACAACAGCACCTTGAAATACAGAAAGGGAAGGTGATTCAAACACAAGACTATAATTAATTGATATCATTGTATGATTCAGTTGAACTACACACTCTTAAAGCTTCACTTACTTTTCATAAATGTATGGAACCGGTTTCGAGAACATTTAGTTCCCATCTTCAGCCATCTTCAACTTGTTCAAGTTGAACTTTAGCCTGGCTGAAGATGGGAACTAAATGTTCTCGAAACCGGTTCCATACATTTATGAAAAGTAAGTGAAGCTTTAAGAGTGTGTAGTTCAACTGAATCATACAATGATATCAATTAATATGATTGGCTTCACTGTGCAAGTTCTAATTTACATTTAAGTTACAAGACTATAAGCGCATGGATGAATGCTTCGAGTAGGGCCTGGAACTAAGAAGCATCCTGAGTCATATAAAAATATAGTGTGAATGAAAAAGAGTGTGTTCTGCCTAAGAATGAAAATTACTTACACAAAGCTTCAAAAGCTTCAGATATTTTAATGGTTTTCAAGATTTTATGTATCAAGACACTGTTATTAAAAAAAAATCAGTCTATCATGCGTGAAATATTCTTTAATCCCACTTTCGTTTAATTGAAATCTTAAATAAAGAAAATACAAATGTTTTTCTACAACACGAAAAATTTAGCTTTCCTGATGATTTACATTGCCTATCTCTGTTATTGGGTATCCAGGAGCAGTCAGATGGTAATTTAAATAGCCATCAAAGAGTTCCAGAATTTAAAGCAAGACTAGGTAGTAATTTAGCATTCTTTAACCGCAGGATACTTTAGATGGTTAATTTGTGTTCAACATTAACAACTGTTTCCAATAGCAAATAACATTATCCTACCATTTAACTACATGAAATGGAAGATTTTCATACATTAAAACTTTCTTTACTTTCCTTGGCTATAAAATTGGGAAATAAAATGTCTCATTCATGTGAAGGTATTTAGTTGAAGAGAGTTATACAACAGAATAAATCAAAGATGTAATTTGGACATTCTTTATCAGCATTTAAAGTAAGACTTTAACGTCTATCCAAGATTTTCTTTCTAGAAAAAATTTCTTGATTTTAATGAAATTATCACCTGGTTGATCATCAATAGCACCCTTACAGTATTTGTCATCACAATAGCTTCTGGTCTTTCAATATTATGGTAGCTGATGAGGTATTATCAGAGTGATAATGGAGTAATATTGGCAAAAGGCACTGGAGTACTAGAAATTTTTTTCTCTCTCTCAAGAATATTTCTTTTGACAAAACTTCCATTCTTGATTTTAAATGAAGGCATGTGAATTGCAAGTGTTGTTTGAAAAGTTCTTTGCCTGAGAAACAAAACACAAAGATTTTTGACATGTATTAAAAAATGCATTTATTTTTCAATATAGCACCTCTTAACCAATACACTTACATCAACAATATTATAACCTCTTTATACAGGTACAACACTATTTGCTAACTGCAAAATAAGCCCTGTATGAGCTATTTATTCATCATTAAATGGCAAGAGTTGACAATAATGTAAATTTTCTTCTAGTTTCCCAGTATAATTTGACAAAATCCTGTTCATTTAGGCTTCAGAGTTCAGGTTTGGGCATGTAGAAAAGTTTTTTGGTTCGTTTCTTGGTGAAGGTAGGCACAAAGTGGGCATTTGATGTGGGTAAATTTCCAATCTATAGAAGTAGTGTGGGAGACACTCATGTCCTCACAACATTAAGATTTGGCTGTGATTCTTTAGTTTGGTTTGGTTTGCAAGCTCTTGAGCTTCTTGGTTTTCCGTGGTGAAGGTCCAATATAAATGCCACAGAAAAATGGAAGCTTTATGAGCAATGGCCTCTGTATGTTAAAAAAATAAACCATTTCTTCAGATTTGGGAAGAGGAAAGAGACAAAAGGGGCCAAATGTAGTGAGTATCGTGCATGTGGTAGCAATTTACATTACAATTAATGCAACTATGCTACTGCCACTCAAGGTATGAGGGCAGATGCATTGCTATGGTGGAAAAGCACTTTATTCTTTGAAAAATGCAAACATTTGCCCTTATAGCCTTCTTCAATTAAATTTTGTTAAAGCATGTCCAAACACTCCTGAGAAATTCAATAAGACATGTTTTTGGTTGACCATTAACAAACACAATGCCTATCGCACTGAGAGCTTTTTTGTATGCAAATGTTCTCGCACGAGGATTTATCTACTCAGACCTTTGCACTATCATTTATCATAAAAATGGAAATGAGACCTTGTTTAAATTCTGGAAGCCCATTTCTTTACTGTACAAAATGACAGTGAAGATTCTTTCAAAATAGAATCAAAATACTATTTTATTGTCAAATGGTCTTAAATCTTTTAAACAAAGTATTTTCTCATATTGCAACATTAAATTTTATAAATTTTTTGAAGAACAATTCAGCCTGTTTACTCTGCTA
This sequence comes from Metallyticus violacea, assembly GCA_030762175.1. NCBI lineage: Eukaryota > Metazoa > Arthropoda > Insecta > Mantodea > Metallyticidae > Metallyticus > Metallyticus violacea. The sequence continues at coordinate 5,492,700 of CM060844.1, forward strand.
GACCATAACCACACAAATGAAACTATGTGTCTGAAATTTCATGGTACACCATCTAAATCATTTGAGCAATATCCTTGCCAATTGGTACTACCAGTGCCATCTTGATGTCAAGCCAAGAACTTTTCAAACTGCCCTTTTAATCAATGAAAAGTGAGAACGTGCAAATTTTAAAGGCATTATTTGGTACAGAAAAGGTGCAGTTGTGACATGTATGAGAGAGAATAAGTAACCGCTGCCATTCAGAACAAAAAGAAGTGTGTCATGAATTAAGTGGATGAATGAAGTGCTAAAGGTTCTTGATTTCAATGATGAAGTTCAAGAAATGCAAACAGCTCTTAAACAACTGTTATGCACCTCAATAATCCGCGAATCTATGGTGCTGTAAGGGTGCCACAGCCCCCTGTCATCTCGCCACTGCCACTGCACTGTATCCTGAATGTTGCTACTTGGGCGTTCCAACAAGGCATCCACTGTGAATATTCCATCTGAAGGGAGACGTGGCATCAATTCGCCTATGAGGCACGTTATTTCATACAGCTCCTGGGGGCTGCGCGACACCAGTTCCACCTACAACCAACATTTCATTATGTCAGAACTTTGAAAATATAATAACACAATTTAATTGCAAGGACATTGCCTACCTCATCCATGTTGGCATCCCCAGAGCCAGTGAGCAAGTAACAAAGTGTTTCAGCTATGTTCTGTCTCAAAAGCGTGAGTGCCAGGTCAGGACAATTCGCACACATGACAGATAGCATTCGTAGAACTGTGATAAACGTTCCAGTGCTGATCACTGGAGGTGACACGACAAGCTGAAATCATAATTCACAGTGTACATCATCAGTTACTATTCAAATATTCAAGAGCTGAATGAAATGTACTAGAACATAGAAACCATAATAACAAGAGCATCATTTTTTAACAAATGTATTTTTAATTAATACAACAGAGCCTTATTTTAAAAAATGTGCTTTTAATTAATGCTTATTCTATATGAATGTAATTAACAAGTGACATAAATAACAGCACTTTTTTTAGAGGCTCACTATTGGTTACTTGCCATTACACACCTCCGGAGAGTGAAAATAGTTCTGCAAATTCAAATAATATAATGGTCAAGTAATTTTAAAATTGCCATATTGTTCATCATTCTATAATATGTTTCCACACACTGAAAAACACAAAAGAAGAATGCAAATTCAAAAGTTTCATCTATCATCCAATTTACCACAAGTTCAAGAAAATCTTCAAAGTACATGGGATAATGTTAGCCCCAAAGAACAGATACAACATCAAGAATTTATTAGGTTGCACAGTAAAAGACTCCATACCAACAGAACAGAAATCAGGAATTTACGAAATAAAATGTGGAGTTTGTGAACAAAGCTACATAGACAAAACAAAAAGAAATTTGGAAATTCGGAGGAAAGAACATTTTACAATATTCGGTTTAAACAGGTGGATAAATCAGCAGTAGCAGCTCACTTTTGGACCAAAAACCATGAAATAAAATCGGGAATAAAACTGCTGAAACATCTTCACAACCCATTGGAGTTATCCTCTTGGGAAAAAATTTTCATATTAAAAAATAGAGAAAACCTAATGAATTTTGACTTTCCTCCGATGGATGAACTCGGCAATTTCCTACTTCAACCAACAGAGGCCACCACAGGGACATCCGGTTGTCCAGCCATCGTTTCAAGTAACGGCGGTTCAGTGAGCAACTGAAGATGGGAGAGATTCTCCTGAAACGCGCCTTACTTTTGTATAAGTGATTGGAGTTTAGTGTAAACAAATGAATACCTAAGTTTAGGTTATATTGCCACTCCATTGTCAACAGCTTTGTAAGCAAAATATTTGAATTTAATATAATTGAGTCGAATTTGTAACACATCACTTATTATTTTAGGAGGAAAATAAGTGATGTGTTACAAATTCCACTCAACTATATTAAATTCGTTAGTGTATTAGACATTGCTATTATGAAAGTCCACCACATTTAGCAAATTATTCAGTATCTACTAATAGCTGAGCTTAGTAGGAGTAGCTTGCAACAACAGTGAACTGGATGACAAAGTTTTTTACAGAAGATTTTGACTGAAAAAATTAAACATATGTTCTATTTAAGAGTTACTTGACTACAGATTTGTTAGGCTTTACCAGTTGCTGGAGATTTGTGAGCAATTCCGGGCTGGCTATCTCCTGCAGTTTGCTGGGATCATTCTGGAAGCTGTCCACCAATCGGCTGAAGGCCAGACATACACTCTCCACACTCTTTTTGTCTTGCTGAGTTAAACGATTTGCTAATAATGACAGAGAGTCTGCCACAAAATGAAATTCATCTGCATGGAGATTCTGACAGCAGTTTGATGTGATAGCCAGAGCAGCTCTTTGTGCGTTGATACTGAAGAAATCCAGGTACATGAGGCATGCAGACACACCCCTCTGCAACAAAAAATCATATTAATTCTTTTTCAAATTGTCAATGCCTTTTTTTTTTATTTATTGTAGCATGCAAAATGAAATTGTGAGAAAATGAAAAACTGTTGTATAGGCACCAATAGTCTGATTTTTGATAGGAAATACATGACACTTTCTGCACATAGAGTGCTGCGATGTTGTCAGGAAGCACAATTCATTTCCCCACTGCTAACACCTAGTAAGATTCCATGTTAATATCAAATGACCAATAACACTGCAGCACTATATCAGCCTACTGTAATAAGAATAAAAACATATTTTTCCATAATGAACTAAACAGAAGTTATTAACAGTGAAGCAATATATAATTTGATCAAAGCAGTCAGCATAATAACATTATTACTGTATTTACTCACCTATAACACCCCCTTAATAATCGTGAAAAATTAAGGGGGTGTTATAGGTGAGACAAAAAGTCTATGCTAAAGTTAGACATCTTCTGCGGCCATTTAGTGAATGCTATAAAAAAGCAAATGAACATTAAGCAAACCTATCCAGTGATCTTTCCAAACGGTCTTACATCAATTTTATAGCCATTGGACATATCTATAAATAAATAATCCATTTAAAGCTCATGCCAAAGGCTACATACAAATTGGATGGTAAAAGACAAGCATGAAATGATATAGGGAGGCAAGATCAAACAAGCATTCTTTTGTGTAATCTGCTAGTGGACCTAATCTGCATGAGGACTAATCACTTCCAGCATCATCAAGAACAGTTTTCAGAAAACAGGCATTTCTTCTGCTTTTGACAGAGCTGAAGACGATCTACTATGGGGAGGGGAGGAAAGTGAAAATGAGGATGTAGCCCAGCCTAGTGACTGCGAAAACAGTAATGATGCCAATGAATAATCTCGAACACCAAGACACAAAAGGTAAAAAGAAATTAATTTTTAATTCCTAGTTAAATTCAATTGTTTAATGAAAGTTAGTGAATACTAGAACAAAATATTTTGTTAATTAAAATTTTTTAAAAATTGTAAAAACTTTATCTCCATCTTTGGCCGTGGACGACTGGTGTAAAAGGCTGTTGTTACGTAGTATCAGAAGCAATGTTCCACCCTGGTGAAACTTTTATGAACTTAAAATTTATATTTTCTTCCTTCGGAATGTCAAAATTCATGAAATGATCCTTATGTTTGTAGATGCAAATCTCTTCCCAAATATCCAATTCTACCGGTCCCTGTATAGCTCTCAATAATTCAACTTTTTCCTTTATATCACAATTTTCTGCCCAAAAGTGATATGCCACTGCTGATTTTTCTATTTGTTTGCATTTTAAATTTCTCATATGTTCTTTTAGACGTATCCGCACAATCCTCTTAGTTTTTCCCACGTAGATTTTATCACATTCAGCACATGAAATCTTGTAAATCCCAGCTTTTTTCTCCTTTGGGATATTATCTGTAGTATTGTCTTTCAAAGCGTTGTTTAAACTAAATCTATTAGTGGGAGCCAATTTTATATTAACATCTTTAAATATTTTTTGAAATTTATACATCACTGTTGGATTATATGTAAATTTTTTCTTTAATTGTTGATAATGTAGTGGAATTTTCTATTCTTTTCTTTCTCTGGAATTTTTTTAATCTTATTATGTATTAAATCTTCATTAAAACCATTTAAAATTGCTATTTCTTTTATTTTTTTATATTCTATGTTATATTCTTCTTTACTGATTGGCAAATTGATCAATCTGCATATCAAACTATTAAAAATTGCATGTTTGTGCGCTATAGGATTAAAACCATTTTCTTTGATATAATTATCTGCGTGTCCTTTCTATATATGCCAAATTTCAAGTTTTCTTTACTCTTTATAATTTTACTATCCAAAAAAGGCAGCATATTGTCTGTTGCTATTTCATGTGTGAATTTTATATCTCTATCTTGAATATTCAAAATCTTTAGTGCATCCTCAATTAACTTTTTATTAACTATGCCAAAAATATCATCCACATATCTGTACCAACACTTAAAGAAGTGTGAAAAGGCTGAAGTAATATGTGTTTCAAAATTACTCATGTGTAGATTTGTCAGGAAAGGAGATAGAGGACTGCCCATGGTCAAGCCTGTTTGTTGTTTATAAAACCGTTTATCAAATGTAAAATATGGCTGATTGATACAAATGCTTGTCAGATGTATGTACTCTTTTCTGTGTGTTTCATTGATTCCTACTTCTTTTAACCATTTTTGTAAAATGATTAAAAGTTTTCCTCTAGGTATGTTGGGGAATAATGAGATCACATCAAATGACACTAGTAAAGAAGAGTGTTAGACAACAGATTTAATTAAAATATTTCGTATTTCAGGCAAATACCGCCCAGCTGCATGATGACAATGTAATGCCGTGCAGTCTTGAATACATCTTGGCACTATGGCATGTAACCAGTCAGCTGCAGAAATGCAGGAGGGGATTAATAAAAGAATGTTCGAATGTATTAATATCTTTTTGCATAAATAAATTATATATTTAAATAACTACTTGTGTTGATTTAAAGACAGTAAATGTTCCTTTTTATGTTTTTATACCATGCCAAACCAACCTGTATTGTATGAAATTTTCACCTATTATACCCTCCCGTATTTTTGAAATTGAAAATAAGGGGAAAAAAATGGCATGTTATGAGCAAGCAAATACAGTATACATTGCTTAGTAGATGAAAATACAGAACATATTTCAAAAGCACTAGCTATCAAGAAAATCAGCTCATCAGTCTCTGGCTGATGAGATAGATGTTCTGGATTTTAAACAAGTGAGATATAATAGTGTTACTATGCCAAATGCTTCAAAGAAACATCAAACGATGCCCAAGAGATTGGCAGCCATAATTAAAGTTAAAGGGGGTATACCAAATACTGTGTGCATCAATATTGCTTCCAATTTAAACGTTATAGTAGTTTAGTGGACAAATATTAAGAATAAAAAGTTAAGTGAAAAATTTGACAAAAAGTATGTATCTTTCATTTATGAAGGTCATTGTCTCAAAATTTATAACAAGTGCAAATTGATGTGTTACAAGTTCATTAAAGCATAATCTTCAAAATGTGAATGTTTGCAACAATTTATTTCTGGAATTACTTTGAAATTTATATTTAAACTTAATTTTTAGTAACTATTATAAGTGATAGGGTTTGGGGGGGGGGAGTTGCTGATAAGTGTATGAAAGAACAATGAAATCAATATCCTCCTCAATTTTTTAGAGATATTTCATAGTTTTTCTGGAAAAATGACATTTATTTTTATGAGATTCAATGCACTAAACATATAGTGAGTGAACAAACATTAATTAAGGTCATTGCTGAGACTACATATAATAGTATTTCTGTTAGCAAGTCATCTGTTTACAGCATACAAGATGGGATTTGAATTGCCCATCTGTCCATAAAAGATATTCTACCAAATAAATATTGGTAAGTGGAGAAATAAATGTGTCTTGTCAGCTAAAACATTTCATTTAAAATTATATTCTTCATGGTGGAAATTTTATTAAGTTGCTTTTAGATTAACAGAAATTGTTCAGTTAATTATGGTTTCTTTAATGTCTAAAATATTTCAATATTTTAAAAGCATTTTGTATTGTACAGCTATGTTAATGCAGAAATACACAAGCTCCCTCTAATAAATTTTAATGTTATGGCATCGTATTGAGCTGTTACAGAATATCAAATGTTGCGTCAGAACTTACAGCTTGTAAGATGGCCTTGCCATGTCTTCTGGAAAGCATTTCTAGGGCAGTGAGAGACTGTTCTGCAACATCCATACACTGGATCACTTGAAGTTTCTCCAGAAATACAGGAACTGCATCTACAACCACAGCAGAAGACCGTGGAAGTGCTTCCATCATGTAGGTAAGTGCTCGACATGCATGATTCATCTGCAAACAAAAAGTATTGGTTATTCTGATGCTATCATTGATCCTGAGATCTCTGAAGGCCGACACTTACCATGTCAAAGTTGTGTTCCATGCCCAGCAGTGTGATGAGTGCTGGCACAACCTGTTTAACTGGAAAACCAGCAAGTGTGTCCTCGTTACCCATCACCAGCATTTGACACATTTCTATCACAGCCTGTAGTTGTTGTCCTTCATCCCCTGTAGCTTGCAGCCCCTGCAGTAGCTGCTGAGCTTTCGAAGCTGGACATACAACAGAAACAATACAAAGAGTGCAGTTAGATGCATTTTAACTACTGTAACTCATGAAGTGCAATGCGGTTATAATTAAAGTGCCCCTACACAGACTCTGGAGAGTTCTAATGAATGTAGAGCAGTGTAACTTGTTCTTATTTATCTACCTGAATATGTGTTTGGTTACACAACTGAGCTTATTAGCACAACTCAGAATATTAACTGGAATTTTCCTACAGTTTGAGTAAAGTGTGAGTCAAGTGCTTGGTGTGAGAGGATGGCAGACACATCAATGTCTGCATCTACAAAAAAAAAAGTTTAGGAGCATTGTTTTCTCATTAAATTCTTACAATGGAAGGAAGTCATAAAAAATTAATGCTAACTTAGATGATACACTACTGCAAAAATTTATTGCATCATCTATACATTTTGTGTATTTTTACACTTACCTTGCTTAATATCAACAATAGGTCCACTATTTCAATTGTTTTATTAAAAGTGATTATGCATTGCTGTATGCAACAGAACTTCTAAACATTTTCCATTGCTGCGATATTACTGCCTTTATTGTTGATTTTAATATAGTTGTCGGTAATGTATGTTTAATAACAGCTGCACAAAATGGGCAAAAGAATTAAATTACTCTTCACAAAAAAGAATATAAATCTCACATTAGCTTTCTACTTGACATCCTGCATTACAGATAAGATTTAACCAGTCCACTGTGTCAATTATTGGCTAAATATAACTGGGAATTGAAGGAAGAAGAAAAAGGTCTTCTATTTCCACTAATGACCGCGTTTTGAAGTGGTCTGTCTGAAAAACTGTAATATGACTTATTGGGTTGAAAAGAGAGTGGCAAGAAGCTTCTAGTGCGCTGGTTTGCAATAGAACCATCAGATACTGACTTTCAGAAATGGATGTACCTGCTAGATGGCCACAGAAGAAACCCCTTTCGACAGTTAAAATGAAGAAATCTAGACTAGAATGGGCCAAGGAATGTGTCCATTAGACTTGAGAGATGTGGAGTAAAGTAATCTTCTCAGACGAATAAAAATTTAATGTCAGAGGAAACAATGGAAAAAGATTTATCCATCGTTGTAGCGGTGAAGAATTTCTGCCAGAATTTCAATATTAATTAAATTTGGAATTGAACACAGAAAAATATGCACTAGTAATCTCTTCTGAGTCAAAATATTTACAAAACTTTTAGAACATGTTTTCACTTATTGGAGATTTATTCAGACCATGCTTCTTCAACACTTGTCCTAGTAAATCTCACATAAGTGAAATCATAAAGAATGTTTTAAATATTTTGACTCAGAAGAGATTATTTCTGTCAGAATGTTTGGACTCAACAATGAAGTTCCCAAAATGTGTGATCTGGGGTGTGTTTCCAGCAAAGGAGTGGGTGCATTACATTTTATTGAGGGAACAGTAAATGATGTGCACATAATAATTTAACAGAAACTTTAATGCCAAAAACTGTGGAGCAGTTTGTGTCACCAGAAAATTGCACTTTCCAGGATGACTCCGCAATATGACATTGGGCAAGAAAAGTGCATATCTTGTTAAAAACGACCAATTTTATGTTACGTTCACACACACACACTGGTGAGGCATTTATAGTGTCGCAGCAATTTCATTCCAAAAAAAGGGGAAACAAAAAATGCTTCAGACAAAATTTGAAGTGTTTGTTCTTTGGGGGACATAAGATATCGACATTAAGTCATCCTAGAAATGCCATTTTCAAGATCAATTTCCTCTCCAAATGGAATGGCGTAATTCCCCCTGGAATGGAAAGAGCATTCAATTTTCAGTATAAAAGCTTTAGTACATCTATCAGCTATGGGTGACAGATGATGAGATATTGGACAAATAAGACAGCAAATATTATTTACTTATTTTCACATTACTGTCACCAATTTACATACAGTACAATGCAATGCAATACAATACAGTAGTTATATCCATAATTGAAATGTCATGTTCATATTACAAACAATTTCAAATGAGCAAATGCTCGAAAGTATGATCATTAACTTTGATTCATTTCCAAAAACGTGCTTCAAAAGATTGATGAACATGTCTCAACATTTCTTCACTGATTCTTACACAGACCTTCCTAATAAGTTTATATAGTTTACCAGGTGTAGTTGATACTTCATCATAAACTTTATCTTTAATGAATCCCCTTAAGAAAAAGTCTGGAGAAGTGAGATATGGGGAATTGGCAGGCCAATGGACAGGTCCTATCAATCAACCAGATACCATACTGTTTAATATTTCTCAAACTACAGCTGAGTAATGAGATGGACAACTATCATGTTAATACCATATTGCAGCCTGGTCCACAAGGGGCACATCTTCAAGCAACACTGGAACTTTTTGGTCCAAAAAATTTCTGTATTTCTGCCCACTAAGCTTACCTTCAAATGCCACATAAAATGTTCATACTCCATTGCCACTGATGCTCTACTTATCGTAACCATCTTGGATTTTCCACTGCCCAATTATGCATGTTATGTCATTTCACTTGAGCATAATTGATAAATGTTGCCTCATTAGAAAATAAAATGTTGGAAAAGTTAGTTTTGAATTCGTAGCAGACTCCATTGGCAAAGTTTAACATGCTTATAAAAATCATCCCCACGAAGGGCTTGGTGTAGGCTAATGTGATATGTATGGTATTTGTGAGCTGAAGTATTTGAAAAACACTCCTTTGAGAGATTCCCAAATCATGTTCCAGTTGATGGGAACTTGTGTGAGGATTAGCGGCAACTGCAGCTAATACAGGAACTTCCGAATTTCCCCCAGTAGCATCTCTCATTCAATGGTGGTTTTTTCATGCAACATTTCCCATTTCTGAGAATAAGTTCGCAAGTCGTTGAAAATTTCTAACAAATGGGTGTTTCTTTTCAGCATATTGATCTCCATATAAATTGCAAGCTGGTCTAGCATTCTTAAAGCTTTGCCATAAATGTAAACCATATTGATCCTCTCATTGATATTTTTATCAAACATCCATAATTGAAAACAAAGTGGAGCTGATTGAGAATGTTTTTTTTAGGTTTTAATTGGCAATGAGCACTCGTTTGTGGACTTTTGTCAACAAATGAGCTACTGCATATAAACAAATAAGTTTCCTTCATAGCAACAACAAAACAAAAGAGAGAAGTGAAAGTAAGTGAATAATATTTGCTGTCTTATTTGTCCAATATCTCATCATCTATCACCCCTAGCTTATAGATGAACTAGAACGTTTATACTGAAAATTGAATGCTGTTTCCATTCCCATGGGAAATAAAATGCACCATTCCATTTTAAAAAAACAATTGATCTTGAAAATAGCATTTCAAAGATGAATTAAGGTCACTTATGTCTCCCTAAGAGCAGTTCAAATTTTTTCTGAAGCATTTTTTTTTATTTTCCATTTCATTCAGGAGTAAAATGGCTGCGACAGTATAAATACCCCCCCCCCTCTCTCTCTGTGTACTCGCGCAAGCACATGTGTAAAAATTACTTTTTTTTATAATTTTATGCTACAGGTTAGATGTTTTCTTGAAAAGAAATTTCCATCCTCACATCGTCAGGAAACAACCCACAATCCAACATTCCCATTTAGAATGTTGGAAGATGATTTGTAATGCTGTTGCAAAGAAAACACCCAGAAATAAAGACTGGTTGAAGTCATTCACAAGGTGTGGTTTAGTGAGATTTCACCTGACAAAGTTAAACATTTAATATGTTCAATGCTCAGATGTGATGTAATAAACATTTGGGGAGGCAACAAAAACATTGATTCAGCATTTATATCATCAGAATGACTTATTTTATGTGTGTAAAAGACTCTCTTATAATTATTAAACAAGAATTCATCAGGTATATGCAATTTTAATTACAGCATTGTCAAGGGTGTCCACAGAATATTTTTGAGCAAGGGGCAACATATTTTTCAAAGTAGATGATGAAATTTACCAGGTTTGAAAAATTAATCAACCTAATTATTAAAATCAATATAACAAAGAAAATATAGGTCAATCAATGTTTACCTTAAATGCTTTATTTTAAAGTATCAGTGTTTTGGCTATTAAATAGAAATTTACTTCATGTGAGCTTCACTGTTAGTTCCATTTGAAAAAAAAATTTAAAGTTTTTACAATTCTTTTAAATTTTAAACACCTTGAGAAGGGGAGGGGGCAAAGGCTCCTTTTTGGATCCCCTTGAACATTGTTCTATTTAGTTATAAAATTTGCATTTTGTTCAGTTTTACTGTTTACATGTACTTTTAACAGACAAAGATGATTGGCATCAAATTTTCACATTTTTAGACTTTTAAGTTCCAAGTAGATATAGACCTTAAACAAATAAGAATACTGATTTGGAAAATAATTTTATTTTTCTGCACATTATCTCCCTGTACATTCAGGCACTTGTTCTATTGTTTTACAAGCTCCTGAAATCTAGCAGCATAAAATTCTTTGAGCTGCTGTTGGAACCCGGTAGCAACTTCGCTTTCACAACTTCATCATCAGGAAAATGTTGTCACAAAAAATTATGTTTAAGAGGAGTAAACAACTGGAAGTCACTTGAAACATGGCCAGGCATATACAGAGGACTTCCCAATTAAAATTTTGCAGTGTCTCATTTGTCTTGTTGCAAGTATGTTGAGGAGGCTTCAGTTAACTTATGAAATTTCCTGAGGATGTTGTTATGATAGGAGTCAGCATTTCGCTTTGTACTTGAGGCTGGAATGTGGTGAGCAGCCTGCCTTTATGATTCCAGAAGTCTGTGAGCATCATTTTCTCAGTGAATGGTGTCACTTTAAACATTTTATTGCAAGCGACATAGGATATTTCCTTCCAATGCATTGATGCAGGCACCCTCTTACTGTTCTTGCATGCATTAATTAAGGGCTGTTAAATTATCAGATGCCCCTAAATGCTGGCATCGAGCGTCACAGGCAACATTTCAATGGGACATTAGCCAAAAAGGATAGGCAGTCAGGGAGGGAGAGTTCTGTCTAAACCTACATACTAAGTTTCACCAATCTATATTTATTATAATGGGCTCCAGAGGCCTTTGAGTAGGGACACTTGAGGATGTACATCACAGGCACCAAATTGTACTACACAAATTCACTAAAGACACCAAAGAATTACGAACATAGCCTTTCCCATTTTTAAAACTAGAAAAAGTAAGAGGCTAGAACCTTCCTTAAGTGGCAAACATATCACAGGAAATTATCAGATATATTATATTATTTAAAACACAAATTAACTATGTAGACAATATTCTTTATGCTTAAAATTAATTTACAGCAGTTACATTAGTGTAATCTACTCCATTTCTTTATTAAGTACTATGAATGATTGTATTTCTATCATCCTCCTGTATCCTACAAAACCTCACTGAAATAAAGACAGCATTTCATACTCCTCTATCCATTTTTAGATTCTTTCCGTTAACATTCTTGTAAAGCTTTTTCCCAAAATCACATAAGGGTGCAATTTACTTACATGAGCTGGCTCCCATACTACGATGGAGCAAGGTTTGCATTCTTGGACCTAGGGCTCCAAACAGGTGTGGGGGCAAGCCCCGTGCCTCCAATAGTGCCTGCAGTCTTCCCACTTCACTGTCATCACTTTCGCTGTCTGCAGCAGAGTTTGCAACCCCAGACGGGCCACTACCCCCACCTACAATAGTAAAACATGATATAAACATTGACACAGTCCACTGATAGTTGTAAACTCTTGGTATACCATAAAATGAAAAGTTTCTAAAGCTGCCAAGAAGTGCTGCTTGTTTTCAAAATTTTTTGTTATCAAGGCAACTCTCTTATTTTCTCCAACCAATGAGTCATTAAATAGATTGGTTTTGACAAGCAGTTATTGCATTTTTAGTTGTGGAAAAAAACAATATTATAGTGATCAAATATTTTTCACTTGGAGCAAAAAATGGCAACAAAAATCAAATCCAGGAGGGATGCAGCTCTTGGGAATTCATTATTATTTTCACCTTGAATATCTAGGTTTCTGAATTCCATCATGGCTACATTCATAAGTAATGCTGCACATTCAGGATGTTCAAAAACTGCTACAATGAAACCTGAATCTATCGTTCCTGAAAGGATTGTTTTTCCAGATCTAACATTCTATTTATGTAGTCCCAGGCATAATTTTATTATAAACAAATGCAATATAACTTGCTCTCATCTTTCTATTAACTATCCTTTAAGATATTTGACTTATTTGCTTTGTTAGTACCCAATTCCAATTATTTGTAACTTTACTCAAGAACTGCCCTACATTCCTGCTATCTTTACTGAAGATGTTCATCAAGGCTGTCTTTCTAATTTAAACTATTTCTCATTTATAAACTCCTTCCTCCAGCCCCCCCCCCCCCCTGCACTCCATTACTTCCTTTCTCCCACATATTGGACACGGCATCTAAGGAAACTCTTTCCTTATTCCTTTTAATCTCCACATATCTGCTTTGCCCAAGCAATGCTTTCTCCATTTTTTGCTTGATTTATCAATATACTTCTCTCTCTCCCATTTAATTTTAATCGGTATAAAAAATATTAAGGATCTTTACCTGCTATCTCAATAAATAGTTCTTGTATTTCTATCTTCCAATCTCCTTGCACCTTTCCAAAAACAATTTACATCGTTCTCTCTCCTCCTCCAAATATCCCACAATCCAATGTTCTCCAAAATAACCCTAAGATTATTTCCACCCATTTAATATCTTTTTGTTTTATATAATGTATAGCTTTGATTGATCAATTTTTTTAATCAAGAATCATTGATAAATTATATCTTGATAAACACAGTATGCATAGACAAAAGATATATCGTATAAGCATGTGTTTGCAGTGAGGGGGGGGGGCAGAAATAGAAATAAAGGTGTTCAAGATAGATAACAGACAAACCTGCAAATGGACTCTTACAGCAAGGAATTTAGTTTGCTTTGTCCATTGTAAGCTCTTACAGTATGCATGTGGCATGAAAAGGAAGCTAACATTTTTATTATTATTAAAGCCATAACAAGTAATTGTCCATGGAGCACAAGAAAACACTTAACTACAGACATCTCTGACAGGAGGGATGCAACCCTAGATATTTTAAAATAAATGTAGTAGCATATTTGTGCATTCTGCAGGATTTGTATCACTTTAGTCAATAGATCCCTCTACCCAATTTTAACATGCCAGATGCCCATGATTTAGACCCTCTTTTAATTTCCTTGTCCTGCTGGAAACAATGGATCAAAATTTCACCATACCACACCAGAAATGGAGAGTAAAATCTATGACAGGGATTTGGCAGTACACCAAACAAAGCTGTGTGACCCGAGGAAGCTTAAGGATTGCTTACAAATAGGTAATAAACTCCATTTAAAAAATTTCTGTAAGATAGGTGCCATGTTTGCTCACTCTTGAGCAAAAACAATTCCAGCTCAAAATTAAGGAAGAGTTTTGAGAAATCCAGCAGATTTCAAAAGAAGATGTGAGATTATGGACAAGATCTGGATCTACCACTATATACAAGAAATATTCTATCAATCAAAATAATGGACTGGAAGTGGGTGAATTGGGTACAAGAAAAGTTGAAATCATCCAATCAGCTGGAAAAGTGATCAGTCACCTCTAACTGCACTGAGTGACGTAGGCTGGGTGCAAAATATGCATTATCTCTACACATGTTGTGCTCCATGCTTGCATATAGCATTCAATCAATTTAGATAGCCATAAAATCATAATCTTATAACCTCTCCATCTGAAATATTTAATATTAATTTTATGCTGTCAAAGAAAAAATATTATGATACCCATTTCCAAAATTATTTTTATGAATTTGTGTTTTATGCAACTCAGCTTCACACGCTTCTTAACCTCACACTTGTTCAAACAAATGACACTTCGGAACTTGCATCATAAATAACAATTTAAAGATTTCTAGATAATTATAGTGAAACAGTACATTAATGGCAACAGAGTCATATATATTAAAAAAGAGAATATTTGCAGTTATTTTGATACCAAACAATGTTACATTTGAAGTTCTCATGCAGACACTTTCCAGCAGCAATAATCAGCTGTTTATTAATAGTATGCTGTTGCTAATGGCAGCTAGTAAAGTTTATGTGAAATGCTGTTATTAGTTGCTTTACTTTGTTTTGTACTAACTGAGCCTAAAGAAAAAGTAATATTAAAGAAAGCTTAAATTCTAAATTTTTTTCCTTTATGATCACTGGAAGAGAAAATTTAAATTAAAAAAGTGGTTAGATCAACTCCAAGTATTAATTTGTGTAAAATTGTGATTTCAAAAACATAGGAAATATACAATGCCTTCAGTAGAGACAGACTTCATCCTGCAGATTCCAGACTTTATACAAAACGTCATTGACAAGTTTGTTACCCGGAAAACCAAGAGAATAGATTTCTTTTTGTTTTGTTTATATAAGTACAAGTATTACTACAATGGTTGTATTAAATTCTCTCTCTGTTATGTAAGTCTGGTAAACTTGAATAAAATGGCGGGCAATTTTGTTGAGCAGCATGATTGTTTGTTAAGTCTGATTTTTGTAACAGTTTTGTCCAAATTTTCAAACAGATGCAATACACAGTTCTTTATTAACAGATGTCTTAAGTGATTGGTGTAACACGTTTTATAGAAATGGATAAAGACAAGTATCATGCAGTGATAAAATATTTTATTTAAAAAAATGCATGATTGAGAAACTTGCATAACCAGTAATAGTAAATTGTGCATGCGAAAGCTGCTGAAAGTTGCCATCGATTCATTCTGCTATTGACTTCACTTCTCCATAACCATCAAAAGCGCATAGTGCTTCCACGGTACAATTTGAAAATGGTCAATTTGTTTTAATAGTGTTTAACGCCCGTTTATACTACTGAGGCACCACAGGCGATGGACACTGATGATACATGAGATGAAATTATATATTGGGAAAGGATTGTTTAAGGAAAAAAATGTTCCAGGACTAAGTTTAGGGTACCTCTCAGGCATTACTGCTCAACTGTTGAGTTCAACTCAACCTTAGCATGGCTGAAGATGGGAACAAAATGTTCTCGAAACCGGTTCCATACATTTATGAAAAGTAAGTGAAGCTTTAAGAGTGTGTAGTTCAACTGAATCATACAATGATATCCATTAATATGATTGGCTTCACTGTGTTAAGTTCCAATTTTACATTTAAGTAACTTCATGCTTATTTTTATCTCATGGTTTTTGTTCCAAAAATGTGATGCCACCATTGATTTTTCTATTTGTTTGTTAACAGAAGTTTCTTCAATCTCCATCAACCTTTTGCCGATATTTGTTTCTCCTATATAAATTTTATATTTTTGGGCCTTAGGCCCAGAATCTGTTTTATTTAATTTTAATAACATTTTCACAATGTATGAGTTTTCGGGTGTTAAGATGATCATGTTATTATTTAAAATTTTTAGAAATGTATAATTAGCTTGTGGATTCATGAATTCTTTAAACATTTTCTATCTCTGGTATATCACACAGAATTTTGATTTGTTTAATTCTTTTTTATTTTTTGTATTTTTTAATTTTTTTGTTGATCATCTTTGCTAAACCCATTTGACTTAACAATTACTATTATGTTCATATATTTGTTCAGTGATATATTTACTAATAGGCCTTAAATAATATTCTGCATGTTGTGCTATTTCTGTATATGCTGAACTCAAGTTTATTATTAAACATTATCAGCATCAAATCTAAAAATGGCAATATACTTTCTGTTTTAATTTTGACAGTGCATTTAGCTGTAGGCTCTTGTAAATTTAAAAGTTTTAAGGTATCTTTCATATGTTTTTTTTTGTTTATTATGGCAAATAAACTTTAAAAACAAATTCTAGTCAGATCAATACATTCTTTGATGTGTTTCTTGGTTTGGTTTGTTAAATGTAACTTTTTTTAATGTAATAATTTATTTTGTGGTATATGTACTAGTAAACAAGGCCTTGAAATCAAATGAAGTCAATGAGTCAGCAATAATTTTTTTCTTTTCTTATGTTCAATAGGTCTAATGAACCATGTTGGATTGTGAAGTGGAACAAGATTGCTGATATTTTGGACCAAATGCCTTTTCTATCTGGGTGGATATATTTAAGAGTCAGATAGAAATGAATAAGTTTCTGTACCTGGCCAGTTTTTATTTTGTCTTTTTTTGGGAGGGGGGCTATTTTGAGGTTTAATTTTTTCTGCAATTATTTACATATTATAAAATGTACAAAGGATTTCAATATAACAAAGTGAAAAAAAATTATAAAAATGAAGTGGCATGTTCACCTGACAAAAATATCTTATGAAAATTTTGTAATACATTTATTTCTTTTCAGCAGTCAAAACCTTTCTCTCAACCCATTCCCTTACGCTCTTTAAATGGCAGAACTTTTATTTGTGAAAGGAACACACAGCTACCTCAGGCATATGAATATCAGGAAATAGAAGAATGAGGGAAGTACTGTGGTTTTGAATAGTCCTAGCAAATAACCTTTTATCGATCTGTGGGAGACAATTCCAACATTTGTGGTGCTGATAACTTTTCTAAATATAACATACAACTGCAAGCTAGAAAGATAAGAGAATAAACTGTTCCTAGTGTCAGTAAGGAAATAAAAGAGACACTGACCTGATTCCCTTTTAAACACATAAACAGAAAATGAACTCAACCAGAAACTACTGCTCATCTTTTGCCAGAACTATTCAAAACTGCTTTACTTTGTCTTGGTCAACATTTCCATGGTGTCCTAAAAGGTGAATGTTCTGCTATAACTGGTAAGAGTGCTTCCAAAATATCTTGTCTTAAATATGCTCCAATCATTTCAATAGAAATGGAATGTTCTTTTTCCATGATGAAAAATTTTCTCTCTCACAAGCGGCTGACTATAACAGTTGATATCTCAAAAAATATCTTCTTGTTGCTTGTAACCAAGAAAAGTCTACTTAAGTACTTTAATAAAGTACTTAAAGTATTTGATAAAGAAATTATTGAATATCTTAAATATCTAAATCTATTAATAATGATCGATATTCTGTTTTCACTTTAATAAATCCTATTTTCAGCATTTTAAATGACTTTTTGAATGCTATTTTAACCAAAATAAATGCCTGAACTTTTGGGCTCTGGTTATTATGTTCATGCTGTTTTTTAAATTTAAAGCTATTGAATTTAGGTAGTGAATAACATTTATATAACCAGTTTGCTAAATGGTAGGTTGGGATATTTAAGCTGTTAATTATTGGTCTTGTACATCCTCCAGGTTTGTGAATCTTCAGAAGGCAATGCATCCTAGCTAAAGATGGGTCTAAATTAATGCAGCTGTGTCATTTTTTTAAAATACTTTTGAACTGCACCTTGTAGAAATTATTCAAACTGCAATGCACAAACTGACCTGGTGTAATTGTGGCATGGTGCACAGGATGTTCATCTGTAGTAGCAGCAGCTGCAGTAGCAGGTATAGGGACACCAGTGTCCTGCCCCTGACCATTGCTACTAGACATCCCACCTGCCCCACTTGAAGCAGCAGCAGTAGAGGTAGCCCCAGGCAAGGGAACCTTACCTGCTCGGGACGAGCGGCGACTGGAACACAAAATCAATAGTAAATTTAATTGCCAAAAATTGGTGTTAAATATTAGCTAGTCATATAAATTAACCAGAGTAAGCAGTTATTGCAACATAACCACATTTACAGTAGTGCAATGTACAGAAACTGCATTACCTTGAGCTCAAGTCCATTGTATGGCAAAATAAGGAAAGTATGTAAACTGTATACAGTAACAAAAAGGAGAGATTAAATTTAGATAGAAAATTTGAATAACTTATAAAGTGAAGTGACGTTATGCTGAGCAAAGGAAGGGATGTTAATATAACCCACCCATTAATCACTATTAAGTATTTCAATGTTAAATTAAGCCCACAATGTTGGCACTATTACAATACTTCTTCCTGCCAGATTTTGTCATGCTGTATTTTCTTCATTTGTAGTTCTGGATGCTTATTACAATTATCATGCTCAATGAAATGGCAGATAACTGTCACATAGTGTATGAAAGACAGTATATTTATGATCACAATAAAATGAAAGTTACAATATTGTATCAGTTGCTTTAAAATATACTAATGCTTTATACCAACTCATTCTGTACCCCTCATTTGGATTGAAATTTTTCAATGCTGAATATTACTGCCCTATATAAATGGTTGGTTGTATAAAGAGTTAACTTGAGTTTAGAGCATAAACTTAACCACCAGTTATATGAAATTTTTCAATGTTGAATATTACTGTACTATGAAAGTAGGTCCGTAAGTTTCTGGCATCACCAATAAGGATTATCACATTTACTAAATTCTTATCTGTGCCATACTTAATCTGTTAAATAACTGCAGCTCTTACTTTTGCTCAGCTGTGTTCAGTTATTCAGATACTGTTGCATAAAGAAGACTATGTGTAGAAGATTGCAACATGTTCAAAATGGGTATCGAGTTGTTAATAAGTTCTTCACAAAAGATGGACTAACCCCATATGAAATTATACAGCAATTAGATGGTGTATGGGGAAGCTTCCCCTTCATATTCTAAAGTAAAAGAATGGGCCAAACTTTTTCAAATGGGTTGAAAAAGCATTAAAGACGAAGAGCACGCAGGTCCGCTCTTGGAGGTAATCACTCCTGAGAACATCGCTCCTGTGGAAGGAGAAATTATGGAAGACCGGCAGCTCAAAGTTACAGAAATAGCAGCAAGGTTGGGCCTTTCTAAAACAAGTCTTTTAAATTAGTCATGAACATTTAACATGAATAAGATTAGTGCCTAGACTTCTGTCCTCAATCCAAAAGCAGCGGGTCATCTGTTGTCAGGTATTTTTGGAGTTCCGCCGTGGCAATGAGAGAGAAGTTCTGCAAACCAATGTTACAGGAGATGAAACTATGGTCCTCTAGTATGATCCCTTGTTCAAAAAAGAATCAATGGAGTGGTGTAAACCTGGCAAAACACTGCCTCTAAAGACCAAGGTTACTCAGTCAACCAAGATGATCATGGCCACAATCTTTTGGCACTGTGAAGGAATACTCTTCATTGACTTCAAGGAGAGGAACAGCAGTAAACAGGGAGTACTATGCTGGCCTACTGCACAGACTATGTGCTTCCATCAAATAGAAAAGGAAAGGAAAGCTGAGTGGTGGAGTGTACTTTCTTCACAACAACACACCTGTGCAAAGGAAAGCTGCTCTTGTTGCAAAGGAAGCTGTGAAGAAACGTGGCTTCAAGGAAATTGACCATCCCCTTTACAGCCCAGATCTAGTTCCCAGTGACTATTTCCTCTTCTCAAAACTCAAGAAAAACCTTCTAGGAAAGAAATTTAAGTGTGAAGAAGAAGTGATGTATGCTGTTTATACCTATTTTTCAGACAAGAATTCTGACTCTTTGGAGGGCATTGAAATGCTAATCCAAAGGTGTGAGAAGTGTATTGCAATAAAGAGTAACTATATTCAAAAACGATATAATTTTTTGTCTTTAACATACCTAGAAAATGGTTTGGCCAGAAACTTATGGACCTACCCTCGTATATTAATGATCAGATGTATAAAGAGTTAACTGAGTTTGGAGCATAAAATTAACCACCAGTTATACTTACCTTGAAATTTTTAATTCCATAAACATTAATTTAGAATTTTTTGTCTAACCTCAAATTAAAACTCGCAAAATTTCACAATTTAAAGCACTAACTACAGTTTAGTAATTGTTAAATAAACATTTCCCAGAGTATAGAAGCATAAAAACTTCATTTATAAATAAAATGGTGAGTGAAGTTTATTTTTCATTTCATGTAGGTAAAGTTTCTTCAATGTTTCGCTTTTCATTTAAACATAATAAAACAGACAAATTATAACAAATTATTGTTGAGGGAGTCACTCAAAATTCACTAATTTTGCTCCACTTACTTGGAAATGTTTCAAAGGCCGTTGCCTTCATCTTCAGCATGGTTACACTGTCAGCTTTCCCAGCCTGGTATTAAGATGTTGCTCTGTTGATTTTATGAACTTAGTGATAAGGTTACTGTTGTTTGGGAGATCAAATTTAACCAAATTTTCCTTGTTTTTGTTTATGAATATATTTTCCCACACTGTTAATTCTATGGTTTTTTGAAGAGCTTTTAAGAGTTTTGGTTCTTTTGCCAGATATAGTCTGCTATTGCTGGTTTTTCCATGTGCTTATATTTTATATTTCTCTGTGTTCCATAAATTGTATGGTAACATTTCTTTTTGTTTTGCCTACATATTTCATATTCCAGTCTTTGCAATTGATTTCGTAAATACCTGATTGTTCTGTAGAATTTTTACTTTTGTGTTGGTTTTTATTTTTATTTTTTTTTTTAACTACATTTGCTTACTGCAGCCAAAATTATGTTTGCCTGTTCAAAAATCTTTTGGGAATGTTGGTGTGTCCATGGATGGAATTTGTATTTCTTACACAAATGATCCTCTTCGTAACCTTTTAGTGTGGTATCTTTTATTTATTTTTGCTTTTTGAATTTTTCTATTTACTTGTTGACCAGATCTATTGTGTATAGCCATTTTTCTGTGCTATATCCATGATTTTACAATACTTCGATTTGTATTCTGTCTTGCTTATTGGTAGATTTGTTAATCTGAATTTGAAGCTATTCATTATGGCAAGTTTATGTTGTTTTGGATTGTGGCTGATTTTATATAATTATCTGTGTGGATATCTTTTCTGAATATGTCAAATTCTAGTATATTGCCATTTTTTATAACTGTTATATCCAAGAAGGGAAGATCCTTGTTTTGTATTTCCATTGTGAAGTTAACAGTGCTTCTTGTTCGTTGAGTAGTTTATTGCATCCTCTTTCCATTTTTCATTCACTATTGCAAAGACATCAACATAACAGTATCAACATTTGTATACATGTGGAAAAGCCTCAATTAATTTTATTTCCAAGAAGCTCATGTACATATCTCCTAAAAATGATGAGAATGGGTTTCCAATTGCTAGACCCTTCGTTTGTGTATAACTATTGCCTCTGAATGTAAAGTAGATTTGATTGATGTAAATTTTGGTGAGGTTGGGATATTGTTCTTTTATTTCTCTTGTTAGGCTTATTAAGGTTAGCCATTTCTTTATAATATTTATTAGATTTCATTAGGGGATGCTAAGAAATGGAGACCACATCATAAGCAACTAGCATATCCCTGTTTTCCAGTTTCACATGTCTGATTCCATCTATTAATTCTGATGATACAGGTATATGCACAATACCCATGTACCAAGTGGTATATTGAACATATTTCTGATTCAGATTTGAATTCAATGCTCATGATACTACTAACTTAAGGTTCTATGCAACAGGGAGCTTCCAAATAGTTATTTGAAATATATTTAAAGTGGGGAAAGCTAGGACAATTGCACTTCTGAGACCTCAGTTCATTAAAATACCAACCAAAGAGGGTAATGTATGGAAAGTGATGCTACGCTTATATAACATTTGTAATTTTACTGGAGTTTTAGGTGCTACAGACTGCACAACATACCCAATAAATCACCTCGGGATAATAATGCAGAAGTCTTCAGAATAGAATTGTTATACTCTTTCCCATGTTTTTAGTTCATCCTTATTTGAAAATTTTTACTAACCCCCCCCCCCCCCATTATTCCCTGATATTTTAACACCAAACGAATAATAATGTCCTTTTCTTGATTACTAAAATTTACCGCTCATGTTGACTTTTCCTTATCCATGTTTGAAGACATATTATAAAAATAAATAAAATAAATAAAAGGGGGAGGGGAAGGAAAGGAAAAAAAAACCATGTTCTAGGAGGTATGAAAACTGAATTATTGATTTTCTTAAGTTGAACATCAACTCACTCTAAACACAAATAGTTTGACAATTATTGCAAACTCAGGGTTACATAAACTGAGGTTATTTTCATGCAAGAGAAATGACTAACCTCCCATACCGTTTTAAATTATAATTAAAACTAATCATCACTCAGCAACTTTTACACATCTGGGCTTTAGTATGTCAGTCCTAAAGTGGGGTCATTTTCAATATAACATATTGCATTATTCTTCCTTTCCAGGAATTTTAGTCTGAAAGAGGCTACAGAAATGCTTGAAAATAAAGATGACCTCATAGTAGTCAAATCACATTAACATCTCTTCCTTCGGATAATGTATGTGATGTCACAGATGAAGATTCGAGAGAAGAAAATATTGATATACTAGAGAATTTGCCTGGCAGATATAAACAGAGGCTAAGCTCTCACTTAACAGAATCTATTCTCACAGACTACAAGGGCAAGATGAGGAAGACCGAGGAAATAGAGAAAGAAGAAATAGGAGGAAATAAATTCAACATTTTATGCAATTTGAAGTGTCATGGAAGAGAATCTGAAGCTTGTTTCCCAATGTGTTACTTAGGTACCTTAACATATCCTCTGACTTTCAAACAGAGGACTTGTCAAAACTGTTGGAAAGTTACAAGTTGCATTGCAAAAATGTACAAAATATCAAATGTACCTGCTACTAGCGCAGGACCCCGTGGTGGCCTTGCTCCTAGTGCTTCGTCGGAACAGTGGGCCCCCGCCCTCCGCTGCCGGGCCACCGCCCCCTCCACCACCTGCTCCTGGAACTTCCTTGCGAGTGTTGGTGCTGGTACTACTGGACTGGGTGCCACCTGCAGACAAACATTTTTTTCTCATCATACATAACCTTCCTGTCACAATGAAATTATATACCACAAAAGTAAGGTGAACCTACCCAGATTCCTGGTGGAGTCAGCGACCTTGGCCTTCTTCTTGGGTACCACGGTGATGCCGCGACGAGAAGTCTGGGTGGTGGTTGGTGTACTCCCGCTCCCAGAGCTGCTGTTGGTAGTACTGCTACCAGCCAGCCGCACTTGACTTCGTAGTGGATACTTCTTAACCTGACCTGGTTCTAAGCACAAAGTTGAAAACATTACTCTAATAGCAGGGAGAGTTCTGAACTTTTGATTGTTCATGAACTTGTAAATTGCTTACCTGAGGTGCTGATAATGCTTGAAGTGGAGTCTGAGGTGCAGTCCCTCTTGCGACTCCTGCTACTTGATTGACTGGTCCCTCCTCGACTATATGTAACTGAATAGTTGCAGCCTGTAACCTCCCACGTAACACTGACAGGTGCCCCTGCGATGGTCACGTTATTGTTGTTGTTTCCGTTGCGTTGTGTCCTCCTGCCCGAACCTCTAACCTTTGTCTCTGCTGGGTACTGTTTCTTAATTGCTCCTGTGCTAGCGGTAAGTTCTGATTCGCCAAGTTTCAGTCGGTTTATTGTCTCACTGATCTTGGGGCGGTTTTTCTCAACCCACACTTCAGAACTTGAGTCTGATTTTGTGGTCTTGCAATTAGCTACAGAAGATGATTTCCTGGCAGGCTTTGTTGCAGTCCTGTCTTCAGTTTCTGGCAGCAAGTTTACAGAGTTTCTGATGCTGGCCGCTGTTTTAGATGCTACCTTGGCACGTCCTTGTGATGTACTGCTGCTGTTGTACAGAAATAATCTCAATAAGCAACAAAAAGCAAACAAAACAACAGCTTTATAACTAAAGACACCATCAATCTACATGCTGTTAAAAAAGTATCAAACTTTGAGCACATATTAAAAAGATATTTTCATAAACTTCAACGTATATTAACCCTCACACACTTTTGGTCATAAAATTTAAAAGTTATATATGAACTATTTAGTCATGCACTGTGGCAGACATCAGAGGAATAAAATTATGTAGCTGTCTGCTTTAACTCTCTCTGTTTCTTGGCATAAGGCTTAGCTGTTAACAGTAGAAGGTTGAAGGTTTGACTTACTGACTCAGGAAGGAGAAGATAGGAGAGGGGTGCAAAGGTCATGTAGGAAGCACAAAACTAAGCATTAAAACCCATATTTTGAAACAAAAGGAATTCATGCCTGGAGCAGATAGAAATATTGGCTGTTGCTGAACATTTTATTATTCAAATAATCATTGCATGCTTTACAAAGATAACAAGGTCCTTGCCACTACTAAAAGGTTAGGTAGACTTTGCAGGGGAGGAAACAGATATATTTAATCATCCATATAACATTAATAAAAACAAAGAAGGATTATAACTAAATCAAATGTGGATTCCAGCTCTTGCTGAATTTGTGAACATTCCAGCCAACAATCAATATAACTAGAAAACTTAATTGGGACCTGCACAGTGAAGCTAATCATATAATAGAGTCAAACTACATACTCTTATTGCTCCACTTGTTTATAATATGTAGATACGTTTCTACATATTAAATCATTCTAGTTGGTTCAATCTAAAGTGATGTTTATGCTCACATTCATTGTTTTATGGATTGTGTGGTCATGACAATATATACTTGACCACATTCACAGAGAATTTCATATACCCATGTGTAATGAGAGGACCTCTGGAATCCTTAGCCAAACAAAGCATTTGTAATCTGAGAATAAATTATTTTTACTCCTTTCTTTTTTAAAATACATGCAATTGTCATCATTACACCTTCAATAAATGGCAAAAAGGCTTTAGGTTGGTTTTGAAAATCTAGAGCCTGTCTCATGGTTGGTTAGGCCTTATAGACTAGTCGAGATTTTGCCTCTTAACATACTGAGGATATCCATGAGGCTACGGATGTGAAGAACTCACTGTCCTAACTCTTACTGACTTTTCTAAAGCGTTTGACCCAGTTAATAAAAACTATTTCAAAACATAAGTTACTGCATTTATTTGAGAACTTGATCCAGTGGTTCCATACCTATCTCTCCATTGGACTACAGTAGGAGATTGCTGTTTGCCAATATTATACTCTATTTACAAAAAAGAAATCACTAAACACATTAAGTATTGCAAATATATATATGCTGACTTTGCAGGGGAGGAAACAGATATATTTAATCATCCATATAACATTAATAAAAACAAAGAAGGATTATAACTAAATCAAATGTGGATTCCAGCTCTTGCTGAATTTGTGAACATTCCAGCCAACAATCAATATAACTAGAAAACTTAATTGGGACCTGCACAGTGAAGCTAATCATATAATAGAGTCAAACTACATACTCTTATTGCTCCACTTGTTTATAATATGTAGATACGTTTCTACATATTAAATCATTCTAGTTGGTTCAATCTAAAGTGATGTTTATGCTCACATTCATTGTTTTATGGATTGTGTGGTCATGACAATATATACTTGACCACATTCACAGAGAATTTCATATACCCATGTGTAATGAGAGGACCTCTGGAATCCTTAGCCAAACAAAGCATTTGTAATCTGAGAATAAATTATTTTTACTCCTTTCTTTTTTAAAATACATGCAATTGTCATCATTACACCTTCAATAAATGGCAAAAAGGCTTTAGGTTGGTTTTGAAAATCTAGAGCCTGTCTCATGGTTGGTTAGGCCTTATAGACTAGTCGAGATTTTGCCTCTTAACATACTGAGGATATCCATGAGGCTACGGATGTGAAGAACTCACTGTCCTAACTCTTACTGACTTTTCTAAAGCGTTTGACCCAGTTAATAAAAACTATTTCAAAACATAAGTTACTGCATTTATTTGAGAACTTGATCCAGTGGTTCCATACCTATCTCTCCATTGGACTACAGTAGGAGATTGCTGTTTGCCAATATTATACTCTATTTACAAAAAAGAAATCACTAAACACATTAAGTATTGCAAATATATATATGCTGACTACCCATAACTGTCTAGATGCTCCAGACCAGACTTCCATCAACACCATAGGTGAACTATTGAGAATCTAGACTTAGTATCAACATGGACAAAACAAAATGACTTTATCATAAATAAGAGAAATTGCAGACAATCATAAGGGGGCATAATCGATTAAACAAAATTAATCAGTGTTCATGCTTGTGAAACAATGAAACAGAAGTGCCAGTAAAATCAAATGTAAAAATCTTCATGTCTATTTTGACAGTAATCTTAATTGGCAAATTCAAAAAAAAAATAAGCTTGTAAAAAAATATTTCCAATATCCCATTACTTAAAACTGCTTATATTTTTTCACACATTTAGTCTGAAGAAACATTTGTATATTATGTCACATTTTGATTAATGCAACATTCTGTTAACTAACATCACAACCAATCTTGGACAAAGACTAAAACATGCTCACAATTAGTTAAATATGGTGGACATTTGTAACAGTGATGTTTAATATAAGTTTAGAATAACTGAGTCGATTTTGTAACACTTACATCACTAATAGTTTTTAAATATCGGAACAGGAACATAAAACAAAGACAGGAAGAAAAATCAGCAGTAGCTTGGCATTTTTGGAATGAAAAACATAATATAAACAGGAATCCCAAACTACTTAAAAACATTACAGGGAAAACAGAACTCCCCATTTGGGAAAACATTTATATCTGGAAGAACAAGTATAGCGTTTTCAACTTTGAAATCCCACCAAGTGACGTCTTGATACAGAAGTTCATCCAACAGCCACCAGAGACAAAGCAAACCACCACGAAGAACAAGGCCAGCAGTGGAACTGGAACTGAAGATGGGAGCGATTAGCTCCAGAAACTTAGTTTTCCTCTTTTAAAAACTATTAATGATGTAAGTGTTACAAAGTCGACTCAGTTATTCTAAACTTATGCTCACAATGTCTGCATTTGCTACATATGCAACCTATGTAAAGCACACAATATCACTCCAACTTTTGAATTGTAATCCTGGCATCAACTGGATGGTAGAAGTTGCATTTCTTCTGCATTAAATTCTATGCACCTCAATTCCGCACTATCTTTTGGCCATTTTCACTTCATATCTTCTCATTACAATTTAAACACCCGAACAAATAACAATTCCATTCTCTATACATCCTTACACCAAATCTCTCACATTTCTTCATCCTTCACAGTTGTCACGACTCACTTCTGGAACTTTCTGCCATCTCTTATCACAGGCTGTCAATCACAATGACAATTTAGAACAAAGCTTGAAGGTCATTTATTTGGAGAATGCAGCAATTAACAAGTATTATGCTCAAACTGTTAGGTCATTAATGGCTATAATGGAAAGAAATTTTGTCTGATGAAGAGCTTAAATAATCAGTTAAGGCATATTTTGCAAGGCTGGAGGATCTGACTTTGGGGGGGGGAGATAAACTGCTATTGAAATGAAAAAGCTATGCCATCATTTTGTGCTTCATTCCAAGAACTTTTCAAATGACTCTCATATTTAGGCCATGATTTAAGCAGAACTAGGCATTTCAGTTTAATTTTGTTCATGTTTATTATGTCATATCCATGCTTAGAATGCCAAATAATATTAAGCTTTATCAGGATCTATATCATTTCATGTAATAAATGTTTTCTGGTTTTATATTTGCTTCATTCTTACTGTATATGCTTGCATTATTTCAGCCTAATGTCTGTATTAATATGGCGTGTTTTCTCTGTATTTCTCATTGCCTAATGTTGCTCAGTGTTGTCTTTATCATCTCTCTTATCAATTTATACATTTATCATCTTTTCCTTTATTTACCTATATATTCAATATTTTATGTAATTTTATCTTAACCTATTTGAGCATAAGAGAAAGCCTTAACTATGCCAGGAAAACAAATAATTATTTTAAACATTTTGTGTTTAAATTGTGACTGCATTTTTGGCTAAAAATTACAAAATTTATAATTTTTAGATTTACTGCCAGTACCTATGATTCTTAAGCATCAAAAGAATAAATTATTTTTCACTTTTCTTCCATTTTTAAAGCTCCAACACAACATTTAAATGCTGGGCATTAACTGCTTTAAATATCCAATATGCATGACCATGCCTACTTCACATTATAGAATTAAGCTCATAATTTCATCAAACTTTACATTTTTCTGTTATTGCATATTTTGTTACAAACAGGTCTGCTTTACAATGTTTTGTTATCTAGTGGTGAGCCACAGTTTTACAGTACATTTTCAATCAATTTCCAAATAAATGAAGATTGTGCAACTTTAAAGCTAGACTACAGTTCAAATTGAAGTTTGTACATCCCAAAAAAAGAAAAAAAAAGGGGGGGGACACAGATGAAGGTCAGGAGATACAGCCTCACTTTTAAGTACTTCATGTGATCAAACGAGTCTGTCAAGCTCTGCAGCTTGTTTGCAAATGAGGAGTGCTCAATTGACATCTCAATTTCAGCACATCTTGATCGGTCTTTCACACTTCCTATCAAAAACACCTATCTTTCCCAGGAAATCATTTTCCTTTTTATCGGCGGGGCTTATTAAACCATTCCTTACACTGCTCTCCCACGATGCTAATCATCTCTCCTGTGTGAGAACGTTAGTGTATCCATACACTTGGGACTAACATTTCTTAAACAGAATGCTAACCTGCATCTGCCATTTCAACTTACAGAATGACAATTGAATAATGCTGTCACAATACACCAACAATATTACTAATAATTACAATATAATAAAAATATGATATATGCTAATAAGAAACTAGTAAAGTACAGGGACTTCCTGAACACATTATGCATAGTACACTAAAAAGAGAAATGTGAACTTTAATTAGTCATACCCTGACTGTGTTCTTCCGCCTCTAGATGTTGCAGTGGAAGTGACTTTGTCACGCAAGTGCTCTGCAGAACGAGATCGTGTTGAGGCTGCGATGCTGTCTGAAGGTACAATGGGCACAGTTCTTCCACGACCAACTCCTGATGGCTGGGTGACTTCAGAGTTCTGGTTAGTCTTTCTACTCAACCCACGCCCTCTTCCCCTTGTGTTTCCTAATGATGATCTTCTGCCACGACCTCTGGAGGGGGTTCTGCTGGACTTATCCAACGTGTCTGCAGTGCTACTGGATGGTACACTTGAGTTATCACTAACTTTGTCTAGCCGGCCGCGTTTCCTGCTTGATACCGAGCGTTCAGTGACGTTCTTCCGCTTTCTTGACCCACTGAATTTGCTTCTTTGCCTGTAAACAGCACAACAACAAAGCTAATTTAATGCACTGCAATTTAGCCCATAGTTTATGTTTGTTAATTATACTACCATTACCCTCAAGTTTTAATATAATTAAGCTTATGTCCTCAATTAACTATACAAACTTTCCATGAAACTTTATTCTTCTTCAATTCACAAAATATTATTCCAGATGTTTTGGATTCTTCACAAACATTTAGTATGTAATTTAATTGTAATTGCATAATGCTTTATTGAGTACTAAGTAGATTACAAAGTACAGATGTCCACAGACTACCATTATCCTAGTCATTAGTTCCATAGCATATCCCAAAAGTCAATTAAAACATAAAAAGAATAGACATAAAAAAAAGCTAATTATGTTTTATAATTATAACATGCCAATATTACCATGCTTTCATTCGTCTCAACCCCTTCCTCCCCCACATTGATCAGACACATTTTCTTGTAACTTTAAACAAAAATTCATCTGATTTCCTTATCCAGTCACCTTCCCCTAATATTTTTTTATATGCTACCACTTTTCTTATTTTAGGCCATTTTTCTTTAATCAGGTCATTTCTTCCTTAATTAGTTTCAGGATATTCAAACAATATATGGAATCATTAAATGTATCTAGGAAGCTGTAGACAACGTAGTAGTAATATATCCTATTAGAATGTATTAAATATATTGTCTTTCCATTTATTTTCAAAGATTCCCAGAAAATGAGTGGCCACACATTTATACTAAAGGCTCTAAAATTGGCAATCAACTTAATACAATGTTTGGTGCAGAAGCATATAGTAAACTGTTCTCTCTTTCTTATTTAATACTTTATTTATCATCGCTTTGATTGCATTGGTCTTCTAGCAATGTCTTGTAGATTGTGGACATAAATGCTATTGATCTAAGTCTGTAAGGATGAATGGAATGGAATTAAATTAAATTAATGATGCTGCAAATCCTTGTCATCTTAAAGCTACTTTACCCGATCAGAAAGCAAACCCAGGTCTTCTGGATTAGTGCTACTGCTAGGCTATAGAGAGGGTTTTTTAATAGTAATGTATCATTTGTTTGCATGTAGATCAAAGATTTTAGAAAAAAAAATGCGTAATTTAGTAATTTCTAAACTCAAGTAATAAAAAATTTAAAAAAGCATATATATAACAAAAATGTTGCTATCATACTAACATATGCTTCTATATAAAACAAATGAATGACCAGAGTGATAAAAATGAAGGTGTTCTATCAGAAAATGTGAAGGAAAAAAATCACATTTTCTAATTTTAAAATTTCTTTGATGTCATTAATTCATTCAATAACTAATGGAAGTAACACATCTACAAAATAAATTCTTTTAAGAAATAAGATAAGTGTATTTGCTCTAATTGCCTGTAAAACCAATTATGCATTACTTTTGAAAAATCCTACATAGTTTGGTCCAAACTTAACCCATTTTAATGGTGAAATGAGGCAATCAATTCTACATTAAAACAACTTTTCTCCCATATTAATCTCTTCAATAAAAGTCATTTTCAGTGATTCGAAATCTGTTATACATGTTATTAGTATTAATACCTGCACAACAAAAACAACTACCAAAACTCACCAAATTAAACACAAACTTTTTGCTAAATAATACCTTTGCAGTGAATTTTCACACAGAGGAATTATTTCTATAATAAAACAGTTATTCCTTAGCAAAAAATGGCACAATGATTTGCCAAATTACAAATTTGTTTGTCTTATCAAAACAAGTCATTCAAAAAATCACCTTACAGAAAATATGACAATTCATGACATATAAATAACAAATATCTTGAACCAAAAAATTTAATTCTGGAATTGAAAGCTGTGAAGCTTTTTTTGATTATGTATAGGACATCATTGTTTGGCTGTAATAAGTTAAGTATCTTTCCTACTCAAATTGTATACTCGACAGAGAAGAAAATACTACAATGGTTATGACACATCTCCAGAACTGTCAAAATTTAACAGATACAAGCCTCCTACTTTATCGTACTGGGAAATAAGTAAATGGAAAAGTCCAATATGGAAGATTGCACCAGTTAAGCTCAGATGTTTTTACTTACATTTTTTTCTTAGTGAGATTACCTTTCTCCATCACATATTTGTTCAATTTTATGTCCATTGGCTTGAACTATGGCTCTGCAATGCAATTTCCATTGTAGAAAACTGTGCCATAGATCAGGAAGGGGGATGTTAGCCCATTCCTCCTGGCAGACTTTCCAGACACCCTCAATCTGGTGGGACATCGAAAAACAAGGTACTGTTTCAGCAGATCATATTCACAAAAATCCATTGGTGGGGCATCTGGTGGCTTCACAGAAATCCTTTTAAACAGTATCACATTAACAATCATTTCCACATGTTAATGTATGCATCTGGTGATAGTAGTCCTGGGATGTTCAAGAAGTGTGACCGAATGCTTTATTCATGCAGATTGAAAAATTTGGGGCATCCTCACCATACAACCAGGAAATATTTTCATAAAAATTTTGATCCATAACATTGCTTCAATAGCTGGCTGTATTAATTTTTACATTTTTGGCAATTCTGTGAATGTTAAGTTTCCCCTGGATGCAGTAACTTGCAACCACCATGAACCCCTTGGAAAACTTTTCCTTGTTTTCCTGAATGAAGTTGGAATGCCCCGTTTGGCACATTGATGATAGTAAATAGTGCAGGGTTGGTTTGTTTGTTATTAATATCTAGATAAATCCATGCTTTATCCAAAGAAACCATCTATTGCCACTTTTCACCTACCAGATAGTTTTCAGACAGTTTTCTTGCTTTGGTGAAACATTCTCTGAGGTGCTGTTCTTTCAAGATGTGCCTGCATGTTTTATGCTGCTGTTCTAGGTCCAAGTGTTGGATTATCCTATAAAGGTCCCTTTAGATTTTCAATGCAGCTGGCAATGCTTCTTTGTGTTGAGTTTTCTTATGTCACTGCTACCCTCGCCTTGGCTACTAACCCCTTTAGGTTGTAGTGGTTGAGGCTTTTTTTTTTTTTTTTTTTTTTTTTTTTGTTGCAGATTGTGCCTCAAATGGAAATGCATTTTTGTACAGCTGTGTTATACGGCCTACTTGTGATTTACTTATGGTGAGATCTCTCTCTTTACACCATCGAAAGGATGTAACCAGCATCCGAAAGCCCAACATTGTATCCCTGCCACAAATAAGCAAGATTTAAAGTCATTACAGAGTAATATTTGCATCAGACTGTACCAGCAGACTGCAGGCACATACTGGTGAACCAACACAATACCACACATAAGCATGTCCCACTGGATAGAGTGAGAGCGTCATTCAAAATTGCCCGAGCTTAAATGGGGCAACTCTCCATATGCTGAGCATTAGAAACTAACCAACAAACCAACCAACTTTTATGGCCTACTTTATCTAGATACCTAAAGCTCCTTCACTGGATACTTATACAATTTTCTGCTTTAATGCCTTCAATTTCCATATGTTCTGGTATCCAAATTTCTTAACCTAAATGCTGATTCCTCAGATTTTGTTCACTTATGATTTGATATAGTTTTTTGATGTACCAAATGCTTTATTTGGTAACCATTACTTTAGCTTGAAAATTTAACTTTTAGTTTTTGATAAGTCTGCACTACAATCTTATGGACAGTCTGGCTTCTTCTGAGGTGTAACTGTTTAATGAGAATGATAGCTTGCTTCCGTGGCTTTCTGAATAATGATCTTGAGCAAGTTGAGCAAAACTGACATGTTACTCATGAGTTACACCCATTGAGCGATGCAGATATGACTCTGCAAGTGAGACACACCTCAATGAGTTGCAACATCTCTATGTTGCACACAGCTTTATGTCTAGAACTTGAGCTGTGCCCACCCCATAAACATAAATAGAAATTTTGTATCTTGAAGACCAGGATTTTAATACTAGAAATTAGGTAAAATTCATATCAATTTATTAGGATTTATTTTATTTTATATTAATATTAAGAAGATAGATGCAAAAGCTTAAATTTTAAGCACTTTTTTTTAATGTATTGTTGAACACGTTTTTTATTGTTCATTTGATCTTCTTTATATTTTTGCTTAGAATGTTACAGAAAGAACAGTTTATTTAATTGGAAAGTTTTATAACTAGAAGTCTGACTCCGGCCGTGAAAGCTTCTGACTACTCAATTGGAAAGTTGTTTAGAAGTTGAAATGTTTACAGAACACCCAAAGGTATTCACCTAATTAACCTGAGATGAGGAGGGGAAAAAATGCTACTTTGGCACAAATAAACTCCACAAACTATTCCTTGCTAATATCACCAAAATTGCACCTATGGAATTATTATTTATAACTATTTAAACATTAAAATTTCTCCATATTGTAGTCGATAACAGATCCAAACCAAGAAGCAAGTGATGCTTATGAACACTTCTTTGGTTTTGCTTGTAGTCTGGATTTTTATGCTGGTTGATTTTTATGCCTTTTCTACTGATGTATTCATTTACACATTGGTGCATTTTGGTTTTTTTATTATTTTATTTTATTTATTAGCTCATGAATGCTATCAATCATAGGGAATTTATATTTTTCAATTCAATCCTTTTTGTTTTTTCTAGACCTAATGCCATATTCACCATTAAGTAGCATTTGTGGCTACTAAATGGGAGATCAAAAATCGTTAAAATCATTTTTGAACGATTGGTTAAAGGAGATAGGAATTAATGAAACTCACAGGAAAGAATACGTCCACTTTATTAACATGTGTATAAACCAGTCATATTTTACATTTGCATAAGAATTCTATAAACAGAAAACAGGACTCACAATGGGAAATGCTTTGTTCCCCCTTTCTGGCAGATTTATTTATGAGTACATTTGAAACTCACATAATTTCCGCCATCCCACATTATTTTAAATGCTGGTACAGATACGTTGATGACATTTTTAGTATAGTGAAAAAGCATTTGTTGAAGATGCTTTGAAGCTTTTAAATATACAAGATAGGAATATATCCTTCACACTGGAAACAGAAACGAAGGGAATGTTGCCGTTTTTAGATATAAAAATTAATAATAATCACGGAAATCTAGAACTTGGAATCTATAGAAAGGAACGCACACAGATAAATATATAAAAGCAAATGGTTTTAACCCCATAGCTCACAAGCACTCAATTTTCAACAGCTTAACATCTAGACTGGTGAATTTACCAGTCAGTAAAGGGGAGTACAAAAAAGAAATTGAGAAGATACAGGAGATTGCCATTATAAATGGTTTTAACAAAAATTTAGTAAACAAAAAAACTTCATAGATTCCTAAAGAAGAAATTGATCAAGAATACCACCACACTATTAACTGAAAAAGAGACCAGTTTTTAAAAAATTCACCTACCATCCAGTAGCTATGAATAAATTCCAAATTTTTTTTTAAAGATATTAACATTAAATCCTGTTAACAGATACACTCTAAAAATGCTTTAGTGGACAACAGTTTTAATAACATTCCACAGGAGAAAAAGTCAGGCATCTACAACATAACATGTAAAGAATGTGATAAGATATACATTGGAAAAACTAAAAGGAACATAAGAACACGGTTAAAGGAACATCTCAGGAACGTTAAGTACAAACAGATTGATAGGTCAGCAGTGGCACACCATTTTTGGAAAGATAATCACAACATAAAAAGAAAAATAAAGTCACTTAAAGATGCACACGGACGTACAGAATTGGACACATGGGAGAAGATTTACATTCATAAACATAGGGATCATAACATGAATTTTGACATTATAGGAGAATGTAATACCAATTTCCAGTTTATAAAGAAAAAACACCACCAGGATGGAGTCACAGGTCCTCATAGATGCTAGTTTCTCATACCAGTCATCAAGTTAGTTGAAGATGGAGAGGATGTCTCTTCAAAACCGGTCCCACCGTATTAAAAATAAGTGAAGCATAAGAGAGTGTTAGATGACAGATTAATTATAATTTACAATATCCAATAGTTTCACTCATACAACTATTACACTATTCAATTAATTGCCAATTTCCAATAAACTTTAAATTAGCAATAAGGGTATATTTGTCCAAACACTGCTTCTTTTTGTTTGACTTTGTGAGGAATTTTTCCTATATGGTGTTTTAGATGCAATGGTCATTTATACTGAGAGGCAAGGAAAAAAAATGAAACAACTAATTTTTTTTTAATATTTTTAGTTTTATGCATTATTATATGTGAATTATTATAATTCCATTCATTAAATACTTTTTCAAACATATATTTGGATATTATTTTGAGTCTTTAATTTCCTTTATATATGAGCATGAAAATGAATGCAATTAAATCACATTTTTACACTTGGGCCACATCTGGTTTAACATAATTTTATTAGCTAAAGATGTAATTAAGTTGAGAGGAGGCTGCTAAAGCAGTTGTCCTGTTGCAAGATGGATGCAGCATACATTATGTTGCCCAGGTATTACTAGTCAACCGAAGGTTGGGGAACTGGATATGTACTAAGAAGACTAGAATCAGCTTGCAGAAGATAAATTTCTGCAGCTGCAAGTTGCTTACCCAGTAACATTGGCAAGCATGCCTTGCCTTTGTTGGTCATCTGGAGTGAACTGAGGAGCAATGGAAAGCTCTCCTATTCACAGATGAGTTGAAGTTCAGCCTAAGATCAATCTGGTGGTATGGAAAGAGTATGAAGGAGGACTGGAGAAAGGTATGCCCTTGCATGTCTCAATGACAATGGCTTTCAGGGGAGGTTTCATCATAGTATGAGCTAGCCAAGACACGATGCTGAATGCAAACCAGTACTTTCTTCAGAAAGCATGTTATTCCATATGTTCCATATTTTGGCAATGGTTTCTGCTTCACATATGACAATGCCCATTCACATATGGCCCACAATATGACACAGTATTTGCATGAGATAGGGATTCAGGTGCTAGTTTGGCCAACATGAAACCCTGACCTCAACCCCATTAAGCACGTTTGGAACATGATGCAGAAAAATGTCCATCAAAGTGTTGCAACTTCAGCAGGCTTTGCATGAGTAATGAGAGGGCATGCTACAAGAAAACCCAAGGACCTTGATTTTCAGCATGCCCTTAGATTGCAAGCTGTGACACAAGCCAGAGGAGGAAAGACCAGCTTAATTATAGACTCAAAACCATATTGGAATACTTAAGAGTGGTTACCAAATGTTCGGAATATTATTAAATGTTCAAAAAAAGAATGCAATTATAATCATTCACATACAAAAATGCGTAAAATTAAAAATGTTCAAACAATGTTAGTTGCTGCACTTTTTTGGCTCTCAATGTATATTACAGTTTATATCTCACTTAAGTTTGTAATAACGCATGCTAAAATTAGCTATGACTTGTTCAATATAAATCGGTAACATGCTAGTGTAATGTAATGTATTAAGTATAAGGATAAAAATAAATTTTAAAAACAACATTCCTATAGCAAAATGGAAGATATTTACTCCCTTAACAATGCATATTTGCAATTTATAACAAATTCACACATCTCGCATTAAAAAAATTATGCTTAGGAACAGCTAAATTGCTGTTTAGAGTTCAATGTACTTCCTACCCACTGGCTTAAGGTTTAGAAATTACCTCAGAGTACATGTCTTACTAAAATGAGCTGGTACAGGCAGTATACTGCAAAAGAATTACACTGGTATCAAAATATTCTTAGAGGCTGGTATATGAGCTGGAAAATGAGCCCTTTCTAATAGAGGAACCAAATGCCACTGCCCTTTACACCCCAGAGGGCTGCATTGCTAAAAGAGAAGAAGAGACAAATACCAATGGAACTCTATTCCATGGAGGTCATGTCGTTCAAGGAGAGGAAAAACAAACTATGAATTGAACCTCAAAAGTACAAGTTTTGCATGTATGGAAGACAGTTTGATACATACCAAAAGGGCAATGTTCATGAAGGAATTATGCAAATGTCAATTGAAGTAATAGGATACATGCATATTCTGC
Organism: Metallyticus violacea; assembly: GCA_030762175.1. Lineage (NCBI taxonomy): Eukaryota > Metazoa > Arthropoda > Insecta > Mantodea > Metallyticidae > Metallyticus > Metallyticus violacea. Next base: position 5,530,354 of record CM060844.1, read on the forward strand.
ACTGCTACAACATGGCGTACAGGCCAGTCTCTAAGACATGCTGCACTTTTGTTGCAAATGATGACTTATATATTGTGCATTTTATATTTTACAATTTTGCAAATGCCAAAAATCATCAAGAAAAGTGCTATCATATCATTTAATCATTGCAACAGCTGGCTAAGATCTGCATTGATTTCTTTCTCTATAAATAATTACAAACTGGAGAATTGTTTGTAAAGTTATTGAATACACAATTAGAAAATGCTATTATGAAACATTTGTGTTTTGCTAAAAATATATTACAACTTCATACCATAAAAGTTACAGCCAATGTGCATTAAATCACTGGAAAACATAGTTTGAAACAAAAACTGCAGGTTACAATTACAAGTTAGTTAAACACAAGTGTTTACGCTTAAATCCAATGCCTTCGGGATGGGGGAATTAACAAAATTACTATTTTTTTTATTTCTTTTAATACTGTAATCACTAGAAAGGCTGATGTCCATTAGGCCAAGCTTAACTATACCACGCACTGTTCCTTTTGTTTGAAATAAATTTTGACAAATTCTGAATATCAAAAATTCCATATATCATTGGTTTTCCAATTTGGCATGTATAACGGGGAAACTATGCTAGCAACAAACTTACTGTTAAACCTTTGATTACTCATTAGTATTCTGCGATAGTTATAATATTCATATTTTGGGATCTTGTCGTAAGCAATAGAGGTGAAACAGCTGATTTTCAAAACAATGGTAATATTAAATCAATTCTGCGGAATGCTATTCAAACACTGTTTAAATATTGCTAGAGAAATAGTACATTTACTAATGCCACAAAATATGTTTTCTCTAATGCTTTGCGCAAAACTATGTTTTCGTTCTGATACTCGTAACAAAGGCAATAGTTCTTTTCTACTTACTTAGGATTCCTAACCTCAAACTGCGAACAAACAAACGATTCTTTACCGACAAGTCTCATCTTCCGTTATCAAATACCATGATCAATTTCGAAAAAAGGTGCATTCAACGAACATTAAATGCGACAGAAAGTGCATTACAGTGCACAACTTAGGACCGATTCAATATTCAAGGAGTAAAATGGCAGATTCGAGCTGAATAAACTCAAGCTTGTTATCATCACCAATAGGTGGCTCTGCAGCAGAAATTGGGGGTTGAATATCTGATCTGCTTCGTCTGGGTATCAGATGTTCGCTGAAGTTGCACTATTAGCATTTACTTTTATTGTGACTACAATTTGACGCGTTCAAACTAAATATAAAGCACATCCCGCGAACATTTCCTCCTTTTGCAGCTAGGGGCAAACTAATTTCAAATGCACAATTAAGTATGTGCATGATGCAGCACTTATTTTTTTTCCCCTCTCCACAATTTCGCTCCTTCCTCCCTGTATGGCGGGTATTTATTGATAAAACTCATTTAGTGTTAGAACGGGAAATCAAGAAAAGTGGCGCTATAGATTAAGTAGGGAATATTTTCACAATACTGTTACAAAATTGAGCATTTTGTATTGAATTACCTAATTCTATATTTTTTTTATATTACTATTTAAACATGAAGTTTTTTTTTTGGGGGGGGGGGCAATTAAGAAAACAGGTCATTGATTTGAATTGAAATTGAAAAAATTGAAACGGAGAAACAGGCAATCGTTGGGAAAAGAGTATGACTTGCAGTTTTACAGTGCTTGCATTTAATTACAGAATTTGTGATCTATGGATTTTTTCTCTATTACAGTCTTAACCCATTAATCCAAGTGGGAGACTACTTTGTCCCCGGGATACAAATACAGGGAAACAATCTAGAAAAATCACAACCAAACTTACAATTGCACTTCTTTTATGGGGCTGCATTACACTAAACACTGCCGAATACATGCTGATTTATCCTAACATGGGATAATGTTCCCCTCGGTGCGATAAACGATTGTGTCAATGCGATAACAGGAAAGTTTAGAATAATTTTACAAAGTACTGTATTTTTAGAATTTATGATAAAGAGCATCTGTCGTAATATTTTTTTCTTTTTCTAATTTTGAAAAGATTATGGCAATTTGAATACAACTTGGCTAATTTTATTCTTGAGCCATGTGAACCATCGCTGCTTGCAAAACAATGGAATATAATGAACCCAAGAAGGTACGACATGCTAAATACGGAGAGGTGTATAAATATATTGTGATTGTAAGAAATAAGAGCAAATACCTACAAAATTCTGGAAGCTATATTTTAATGAGAAAACTTTAGAAGCTAATTGTGAAGATGCCGGTGCCTATCGTCTGCTACAACACTAAATACACCAGTTGGTCCTGGTGGTGCAGTGGTTACCTCCTAGCTAGGGCCTCCTAAACCCAAGAACGCGGGTTCGAACCCGGCCAGGACCGGTGGATTTTTTCGGGCGTAAAAATCCTAAGTATGGCTTCCTTCTGAAGGGAAGTAAAGCCGTGGGTCCCGTGTCGTACATTTACGACACGAAAAAGAACCTCAAGCCTGAAATAGAGGCCTCTGAGCAAAATTTATCGGCCGTTTCACGCCCTGAATTGAATGGGACGCTGATGACCTGAGATGCTAAAGAGTGTCCATAAATAAAACCATCAATCCAAAAACTAAATAAACCCCATTTTAAAAATGTAATAGACTTTCTTATGACAAGTGCGCCGCAATGGTGGGAAAATATCGTTCTATTATTAATGGGTCGATCGGAGAACTTCGGGAACGGTCGTAAACGCTGTATTCACAAGTGCATGCAGTAACTGGCACACTGCCGTGGGCGCTTTGTCTATAAACGTAATGTCACAATCATATGCATTTGGGTAGAGTAGCGGTGGCCGAGCGTTTAGAAAGGGTTGCTTTTGTAAGCTCCTGGGTTCAAATCCCAAACACTTCTTTAATTTATATTATTGGTTTTATAAGCAGAACACTGTGCTGCCTTAACATCATATTTTTTAACGTATGATTTAAGTTTCATGACATTACTTATGCATACACAAAAACGTAATCACAAACTAATATGATATTTAGAAATAACTAAATAAATACACGAACAAAAACATTTATCTTCTAAAGAGAAAACATAGAAATAAACACAAATTAATATCGGGTGTATGAACCTTCAGCATGTATAACTGCCCTCAATCTTAGGGGTACAGACGATGTCAGATTTCTACAGTAGTGTGGGCGAGAGGCTACAACATCCCAGGCTTCTTGAATTTGTGTCGATAGCATGCATGTGCAGCGTAATGCATTTAGACAGAACAAATACTGAAGGAAATACAATATTCATTATATGTTAATGTTAAAGCTTGCAGTATAAGGGAAACATTGTTAAATTAGGATGTGTTATAAGGTTTATTAAAAATAAAATCCATGGTTTCAGACGAACCTGCGCTCTTAACCACGACATCACTGCACCTCTCTCACAGAGCTAACGGAACACACACATACACGCTAGACTGTCTGCTGCATGCCATATAACACAACTGCTGTAGTGACTACATTCACAGCTTTGCTGGATACCTTGTGAACCGCGCGCTGTTAACGAATAGGACTTAGAAGAATTTTGCGTTCAAGAGATTTGGGGGGGGGGGTACGATATACTGGCAAACTATTCCTTGAATATGGAACAATGAGATAATCATAACTTTCCCAAGTGAAGCAACCACTTTTGCTTTTTTGGTGGTGATTGTGGAGATTTCTACACAGAGGTTTGCTCTTTGCTTTCAGGATCGATAGTCCAGTTTAACCTTTGAAAGAACCTTCACATCATCTACAACTGCACGCGAATGTCCTTTTGTTCGGGAATCAGCAGTCTTGGAACCCACCGTGCACGAACACTTCTTATGTGCAACTTTTCGATCACAAACGTGTGGATGGTATCCAGTGAAATTTTCAGAATTTCTTTCTTAACGAGCACAAACTGGAGTGCCGGGCCTCTTTCCTTTGAGATTGGTTGTCCCCTCCTCTTTAACATTTTAAACCATCTTCGAGCTGTGTTACAGGGAAAACAAATTCTCCACAGACCTCCTGTAACATTGCATAAGCCTCAGCTGAAGATTTGTTGAGATGCAAGCAGAATTTCAGGGCAGCATATTGTTTGTGGTGTGTCATTTCCATTTTGCTGTAGGCAGAACTGAACATATCTCAACTTGCATATCTCTCACAGGCGGGAATCGTAAGTGACAACAATTAATTTAGTACCAAGTACACATTACGCATTAAGCTAACAAACGACTGTAAAGTTACATTTTAGCGCGAGAAAATATGTCTGTAAAAATTATAAACATTCTTTAATGAGCTGCTGTCGTAGAACTCAAAATTACACCACCACAGATACCTCCACAGTCACATCCGATGGCACTAGCCCTTCCTCATCGCTACCCACTGGAAATAAACGCAAAACAGAGGTCAATGCAACTTTCAAAATTATTCATTATTACCAGTTAGAATTTAGAATAAAAAATCAACCTTGGGGATATGAAACAAGGCGAGTGTATCCGCGGCAGGAAAGCGAACTAGCACGAACGGAAGTAAATGTCGGTAAACATGGTAGTCAGGTTTAGCATACCAGTTGATTCATGTGATGGTCCGAGATTAGTATTTAAAGTTATTTAAGCATAAACTCTGCTTATTATTTACAATATTATCAATTTTATTAATAAGAGAGTAAAGAAGGCGTGAAAATACCTGTTACAAACGCTACTGAACATGCTATAGTGGGTAGTGTAAAAAATAATATATGTAAAATTAGAATAAAAGGTAATCTCGGAGAAAACGGAATGAGAAAAATTAGATCGCCTCGTAAAGTAGGCAAGCCAAGTGCAAAAACAGCTCACATTGGGCGATATTGTCGAAGAACATTTTAAGGTACATTTTGACGTATTAAAATAAATCCCAACATTGCGAAAGCTTACTATAGGAAGTCACGTCAAATTGAGAGTGAGTAGACTCGTTCCGAATGTTGCATCTTTTCAAAGTACTCTCCATCACGCTTGCTCATCGTCAAAAACCACTTATCCAAGAACCCCTGCCACTCATTTTCTCCAGGGTGAAAATTTCATTTTCATATGCAGCCACAGCCTTTGCAGCGCCGGAAAATCGTTTTCCTCGCATGCCATTTTTTACCACTGGGAAAGGAAAATAATCGCATGGAGCCAGGTCAGGACCTTAGGGAGGATTTCTGTGGATTCCAGGAACTGGATGGTGATGTTAGCCGTGTGAGCGGAGGCGTTGTCGTGGATATCCCTCAGTCCTGTCCTTGGAACTTGTCCAAAACTTTCGGCGTACCATGAGCAGTAACCGTACTTTGCTCCCCCACATGCCCATCAATTTCTTCCTAACCTTCCGATGTAATCTGTGATGATATCAAAAACACGCTTTGAGCTCCCTCGTCGAATTTCTGCAGCATTTCTTCATGCCATTTGAAGCGAAATGGTGCGGCACCCAAAGGGAGGAAACCTTCCTGACACGAATATGATCAGAGTTATGATACAGCTGGCGATGCATTCTAGAAGGCTGACTCCATGTCGTATGCGATTGTTTTCGCATACGTCATCACTGCCGTTGCCGGATGCCCACTTCTCTCATCTTGCAGTAAAAATGGTTGCTCTAGATGGAGCAAGGGTTGCAAACGTTCAAGACTTTGGGACTGATTTAAACCACTCTTGAAATCATAAACAGTCATGGGGCGAAAACGCTTTCTCTCCAGCTCCATCGTAACGATTGGCTGACTGTCCACGGGAGGGGATGTTTACTCTCACATGCTGGACTACGGGAGTGGACAGGGTTGCTACCTGACACCGTTTTACTCGTAAGGGATCTGCCTACCACATGCCACGTTCCTTTTAATCTTACTATCGCCAATGATGGCTGAGATTTCTTCCGGATGCCTATCTCATTTGTGATTCGTAATCCAAGACCTGATTACCATAAAGAAATGAACTATAAAAAATTATTCTACATGGGTGAAACACCAAACTGATACCCGGAGTGTTGTTCTTAACAAGGCCTCATATCACAACAATAAAACAATGCAAAGTCAAATATATATATATATATATATATATATATATATATATATATATATATATATATATATATGCATGGCCACGGGACAACAATATATCCTTTTACTCAAAAATAACAAGGGCGGAACTTCTAATCCATGCAAGGCACATACACCAAATAAACCTACTGCATTGACAAGATAATATTTGAAGATGCTGGCTGGCTTTACATTTCTTATATTAGACTTGTACGCATTGCTTTAATATGGTTCTTACACTTGTATCCCCTGGTACAGCCCAATCTCGTCGGAACGAGTTTGACTGCACTTGCGACCTGCTTTTCCTAGCGGTTGGTATGACAACGGCAGACGCTTGCTCTATGCTCCGAGATAGCAAACACAGCCAAGCATTAGAATGGGGCAGTGTGCAGCAACTAGGGCGGGGAGAAATGTGAGCTCTTTATTGGCAGCTCCGGTATAACATCTGTAGAAGGATGTGCGAGCTGCCGAGCATTACCAGCTTGATAAATATTTTTTTAAAACTTCCTTTAGTTATAACAATTTTTCATTTACTGGTACAGTGATTTAACTACTTAATGTATTGTCTGTAGATACAAAAATGAATAATTTTGTATAGCTTCCATACCACTTTAATTGCTATTGCATTTAGTCTCGGCTATATTGTAGCGATTGTTGTGGTACTACTGTTAGTAATTTCGGTTTTCTTTAGCGCCATTCCGGTTCTTCAGGTGCATTATTGCATTTACATAAGATGGCGTACAAACAGTGAATCTTGTGTAAGTTCATTTTCGTACTATACACTTGGTATAGTACATCTTAAGTGCTATAATTTAATTTTTACTTTATTAGCCTTCTGTTAGTATTAAATGTGTGAATATAATTGTGTACGTCAGTATATTTTATATTCAAATTGTGTAGTGAATACTTAACACAGTTTTCAAATTATACTCTTTATGTGGAGGTAGGGCTGTAGCAACTGTTTCTCACGAGTTGCCACTGCTTCATCCCACAAAATTATGCTGTACAAAGATACTCCATAATTAAGTAAGAAATCATCTAACTTAAATATATTGCACCCTATAAATGTATTTTGCAATACAAAAATATAAAAATCCTAATTACTTGTTAGTTTCCTTCTTGTACTGGAGTAAGCCGTCATTAATATTGTTTACACATATATTATCTGGAACTCTCATTCAAAATCAACATGATTACAATGTCTGTATATTTTTCATTTATCTTAGATGGCAGCTTTGCACTTTGGTCTCAGTTCTACCTCTGACATCAAAATTATTTTTAGCTCTCATGCTGCAACAGTCAATTCAATACATTGTAGCAGGAATTATTGATTTTAAATATGGAGCCATGAATTCAACAAGCTACCCGATATAAAACTCACACAGAGGGTCTGTCATGTATAAACATATTCCCAACTTAGCAAATAAAAGCTGAAATTATAAACTCTTAATTTTCCAAAAGGTTTTTGGATCCACTAGCTGCAGTTCACTTTGAATAACTTATCTGTTATAGGAAAGATTGCGGTGTTTTACGAATACCAGGCAATTTATGGGCATGTCCATTCGCAGAGCTATGTAGACGCTAAATTGTGTTTTTATGCATTGTGTGTAGCGAAAGGGCAGATTCGTTTGTTAAAAAGTAGACAATGACGTGAACAAGATGGAAGGCGACTATCATGCACAAAAATGTACTGCATGGGTTATTTGGAAGGAAGGCGTCAAAACTGAAGAAATGGACAGAGTTTTAACTGCGCTATAAGGTTAAAAAGCTCCTACACAGAAGATTGTTTACAATTGGGTCAATGAACTTGCACCCAAAATGTGTATTTGGTCGTCCGTTAATATCACGGTCTCCCAGGAAACATCGAGGTTGTGTCTGAATTGATTTGGCTGATAGATGCATAATCTTTTATGAACTAGAATGTCAAGACAAGCCTCCGCCGAGCAACCCTGCACATGACCATTTGAATATCAAATAGGTGTGCACACTTTGGGTTCCACGGGACTTGGCACAGGCACAGGAAGACAAAAGAGCTTAAGCCTGTTGTCGGCTATCATAATGATCCGAATTTCTGGAGCAGCCACCACACATCAGAGAAGAAAGTGCAATACATGCAATGGGAGCATCCAGAGAGTTCCCGGCCCAAGAAATTTCATGCTGCTCTATCAGCGGGGAAGCAAATGATCGCCGTCTTTTGGGACACTTTAGGCATAAAGTTATTGGACTGGCTTTCTCAAGGAACGACTGTCAACAGTAATGTTCGTCCAACATGCTCCACACCAGCAACACTACGATCACAAAGTTGGTAACGCTGGCATTCATTGTTGTGCCGCACCCACCATACTCACCGGATTTCGCCCATATGATTACGCCTTATTTAAATATGTGAAGAGTAAAAAATTAGGCAAAACGAGGAAATTCGGGCAGCTGCCCAAGAGTGTTGTCGTAGAACTCGCAAACCGACGAAGTTACCACGAAGATGTCAACGGTGCACTTACTGAGTTGGTGGGGAGTATATTGAGAGATGCCATGTGCTTTTAATCATGCTGCATAATAACTAAGGAACAAAACAAGTTTAACTTGTATTCCAGTTTTCATATAAAGAATCATGAACTGCTCCATTTAGTTTATAAGTCACATGGGAATGAAACGAATGAAAATTTAATAAACATAAGTTGGAATATTTCAATACTCATTACAACGTTGTAGGCAGTCACAAGTTAATAGTACCCGGATGACAACCAAGGGCTTCATATACATATTTCAAGTTTGTCGGTCCTGGTGGTGTAGTGGTAGCCATACTTACCTCCTAAACCCAACATCGCGGGTTCAAATCCGGCCAGGGTCGATGGATTTTTTTCGGGCGTAAATATTCAAAATATGCATTCCTTTGGAAGGGAAGTAAAGCCATGGGTCTCTTTGTAGTGCATTTACGGCAAGAAAATGAGCCTCAAACCTGGAAAAAGAGGCCTCTGCGCAAAATTTGTCGGCCGTTTCACGCCCCGAATTGAATGGGACGCTGATGACTTGGGATGTTAAACAGTGTCCGTAAATAAACAAAACATTTCAAGCTTTGAGAATGCAGAACAGGCTCATCTATACAGTTTGCTTTTTGTTTTGGAAATTTCTTTACTGTTTATTTATATTTAGATTTGAATAAAAAAGAACAGAATGGAATATCATGCAACAAAAATGCATTTAATGAAGCATTCCAGTTCAAAATAGCGAACTGTTGTACAATATATGTGTGTGTGTATGTGTGTAATTTTTAAATCGAAGGACTTTGTCGGTTTGTTAGGTTGCCGGACCTGAAATTTAACACGCTGTCATCTGTTTATATTAAGATTAACAAGTTTTTGTCTATTGTTATCAGTTAAAATGGAGCGATACACCAAGGATCAACGCGTCCAGATTCTGAAAGTGCATTTTAAGTACGGTAAACGTTACGTTGAGTCTGTTCGAAGACTTCCTGTAATTTTTGGTCGACGGAATGCGATTAAGTGTCAACAGTGCACTAACTGCCAAGGAAATTGAAGATACAGGATCAATAGAGAACATCAAATCATCTTTACATTCTTGTCAGCTGCCCTCGTCAGAAAAAGCGTTCGTTGCTAAGTGCCCAATGAAGTTCATTCGCCTCTGTTCTCAACAATTAACCATTCCGAGAAGCAGTTTACTGTGAATGTTAACAAAAGATCTGCATATACTTCCTTTTAAGATCGAACTAACTGAGCTGAAGCTGACGGACAATGCAGCATCGAGCATTTATCTCTCTCGCAACGGTGATCAAATATGTCCACCGAAATCGTGTGATTTGACACTATGTGACTTTTTTTGTGGAGGTATGTAAAATCTTGTGTTTATGTGGATAATCCACGAATCATGCCTCAACTCCAGGCAGAAATTAGACGTGTTATGGGTGAAATTCAACCGGAACTTTGCTCCAAAGTATTTGAAAAATTTGCCAATCAGAATGAAGGTTGCCAACGAAGTCATGGAGAACATTTGCTCCATGTTTTGTTTCGTGCTTAATGGCAGTGTTTGTGCTTCATATTGTTTTAATAATATTAGCACTTTTCAAATAAATGACGAGCTTTATTATTAAAACAAAAACTGCGTTCATTATGGGATATCCTATATAATATAAAGAAAAGAGAAAACGCAAAATATTAACAAAGAAATGTCCTTTTTTTTTTTGTTCTTTGTTTTTTATTTTCGCTTTTTTCCCCCTTCTGTGTGATATATTACTTATCTAAGTCCACAATTTTTTCTTTCCCCCCCCCCTTTCTGTTCTTTCTCTTGCAAAGAAGAAAGGTACTTTTCTGTTAAAGCACAAAATGGAAGATGTACTTGCACAAATATACAACTGTTTATGATGCTACTATCAGTTACCCCAAAGGCTAAGTTAACCACTTATTAATAAACCCAAAAGTTTGTGATACTTAGACCCAACCTATGGCTTGCATTATTAAGTAGCTCAATTGAAAGAGGCACGACATAAAGTTTGCATAACTGATTTATTTATTTGATTTATTTAAGGACATAACATCTCAGGTCATCGCTATTCAATTCAGGGCACAAAATGGCCAATAAATTTTTATCAAAGGTTTTTTCTTTCATGCTTGAGGAGCTTTTACATGCCATAAACCTACAACAAGGGGCCCATGGTTTACTTCCCTTCAGATGGAAGTCATACTTGCCCTAAAAAAATTCATTGACCCTGGTCAGGTTTGAACCCGTGACCTTGGGTCAACGGGGAAAGCATGGTTACCGCGAGACCATTAGCATCAACCAGTATAACCAATGAGATCACAAAAGCAGCCTACGGCAGATTCAATTTACTTTCCATTTGAACACCATAGAAAAGTACAAAAAGAAATTATATGTCTATTTTATTTACAGCATGCATCTGGAATTACCAGAAAGAAAATTGAGGACTTTCACTTAAAAAAGAGAGAGAGAGAGAGAACTAATAAACAAAAATGTTACTATAATAAAGTAACATTCATCTGAAGTCAACACATTTAATTTTTAGCCCAGTTCATGAGTTTACAAAAATTTAACATAACCTTTTTTAATTATCTTAAACTACTGTTTCTGACATCTGCTCTAAACTGTTTTTTAATTCATATTAAAAATGTGTATGTCAGACATTTGTATTATGCTCCGGTATTTAAAAAAAAATTGACTATTTTGTGAAGCTCTTAATGGTGCTGTAAATATTTACCAGATTTGAAATACATCACTTCTCTTGCAAGTTAAACCATCAAATCCAGAATTTTCATTCACAAATTTGATTTATTTGCGGATGTTCTTTAACATCTCAGGTCTTCAGCATCAAATTCAATTCAGGGAGTAGAAATAACCGGTAAATTTTGTTCGGAGGTTTCTTCTTTCAGGCTTCAGGTTCTTTTACATGCCGTAAATGTATGACATAGGACCCACAGCTTTACTTCCCTTCCAAACCTGCGATCTTTGGTTTACAAGGCAAGTATGGTTACCAGTAGAGCACCAGGACCAACACACAATGCTTTAAATTACAAAAATTTTATCATCAATAACAGTTACTTAACTATCTAAATATCTGCAACACTTTTAAACCTCACTGAAGTTAAATTTTCTCATTTAAAACAATCTAATTTATTGAAGTTCTGAGTCCAGTTTTTGCAATGGATACATGACTGGTAAAGTGAAATAGTTTCCTCTCTAAACTATTTTACTTTTTCATCAGTCCATCTTTTTCTGCCTGCCTCAATATTTCTTGAGCTCTGAAACATTTAAAGGGACCTTGAAATCTATTTTGTAAACCCCATAAACATAAGTAAAAATATCAAAAACTTAAAGTGTAGAATTGCATTTTCTAATTCTTGAATTTCGGAATGAAACACATAAGTAGAATTTTAGATTGAGATAAGAAGTATGACTAATGCAAAGTTCATTTCAAATATTCCTTCTGCAGCAGCAAAATGACAACCACTTTATCTTAGAATCAGATGGTACTTGCTTATAATTAATATCAACAAATTCACAAAAAGATTTAACTCCCCTATATACATGGAAAAATATAATTTTTAACATTATACACTCTACATCAATTGATAAATTATCAATCCCTGCTCAATGTCTGTTCAGGATGCTGGATGAAGAAAGGAAAGCCCAAGTGAAAAGAATACTTTCAGTAATAGAATTCAAAAGAAAAGTGAGCATGGTTATTATACAAAATTAATTAAAAGTCCCATACTACCTAAAACTTTTGAAACTTTTAGTCAGTGACGATCAATGTGAGGAGATGGCCATCAGAACTCAATATTTATATTACAGACTTTCTCTACTTCTGGTTAATGGAAAATAACCTCAACTTTCTTATTTTAAATGGAATACCCAATATATTTTTACATCTTTAAGAATTTTTCAAAAAGTACCCACACTAGATACTTTTGTATGGACGAAGCCCATATTACGTGCAATGATCCAAATGGTAAATAAAGAATTATGTTATTTGTTTTGTTATGCACAAATTTATTGTTGCTAAATCAAGAAAATAAAAAAATGTAGCGACCAATAAAAGGCTTATTTGTTTACTGTGCTTTGTCAGTAATAACATAAGTACTGTCCTTTGTTTACATGGAATCATTTTATAAATCACCTTATTTAAGGGATTAAATTTGACATCAAATGTTAAATAATTCTATGTGATTTTCAGTGAAAGGGAAAGAATTCTAATTTTAGCTGCCCATGGTGACTGGCAATGATCTTATCGAAATGTGGCAATTTTATATAATGAAATGCACCCGGATCGCATCCAATTCCACACACAACAGGGACAAGGATCATTGAGAAATTTACTCAAACTGGAAGCATAAAGGACCTGCCAATTTCATTGGATGTTCTCCACAATGCAAGAAAATCCAAAGGTTTCTGTTACAAATTTGTTGTTAGAGCAAATACACCTGCTGATACTGATCAGAAGATATCTAGTTTCTTATTAAATGAATTTAATTCAGAAAGTGTAAGCTAATATTAAAATTTTAGCTTACTCATCAATTAATCACGTCAGATGAATACTAATTACCATAATTATAGGTTCTAATTTTTGAATATTTTATTTTATTATATAAATCCACAACACAACAGGGGACAAGGATCATTGAGAAATTTACTCAAACTGGAAGCATAAAGGACCTGCCAACTTCATTGGATGTTCTCCACAATGCAAGAAAATCCAAAGGTTTCTGTTACAAATTTGTTGTTAGAGCAAATACACCTGCTGATAATGATCAGATATAAATCCACAATGCATGGAGAAAAACTGCAAGCAGTATTAATAAAACTTATATGTTTGGGCTGGTATTGTTGGTGGTTCTTTCTTCCCTAGAGAAATGCTAATAGGCATTTGGATTTGCTTCGAAATCATGTGTCCTAGTTGTCACCAATTCATTTGCACATCTCAACCAAGGGCTACCCATCTATTTCCAACAAATGGAGCTCTAGCTCATGGACAGATGTTCATCAGGACTTAGAGCAGGTGTTTCCACAATGATGGATTGGTAGGAGAGGTCACATAGAGTGGCCAGCAAGATCTCCAGATTTGTGACCGTTGAATCTTTTTGTGGTGCCATTTGAAGTTTGAGAAAGATCCAACAACTTAGATCTGTAGTATCAAATAATGAGAGCAGTACAAGACATTCCTCAAGCCTAGTTAAGTCATTCCTTTAATGGTTTATATGTCAATGTCAAGCAACTTGGTACCACCTGTTTGAACAATGAGCTATAAGAAAGAAGTATTTTACTACTTAAATGTAAATTGGAACTTGCACAGTGAAGCTAATCATATTAATTGATATCATTGTATGATTCAGTTGAACTACACACTCTTAAAGCTTCACTTACTTTTCATAAATGTATGGAACCGATTTCGAGAACATTTAGTTCCCATCTTCAGCCAGGCTAAAGTTCAACTGTCTGATCATTCGTTGAACTGTGGGAATGTATATTCTGCTCTGATGGCAGTGTGATAAACTTGTAGTTTATGTTTTCATCCCCGGCAATGTCGAAGTTCATTATGCTGTCTTTGTATTTGTAGATGTAGATTTTCTCCCAGGTTGCTATTTCCATAGGTCCTTGTATTGATTTTAATAATTTTGCTTTATTTATTATGTCGTGATTTTGTGTCCAAAAATGATATGCTACTGCTGATTTCTCTATTTGCTTGTACTTTATGTTCCTGAAATGTTGCTTTAACTGTGTGCGTAAGTTTCTATTTGTTTTTCCAATGTAGATTTTTTCACATTCTGCACAGTTTATTTTGTAAATACCTGATTTTTCTTCTTGTGGAATACTGTCATTAACATTATCTATCAGTAATTTTTTAACATTAAATCTATTAATTGGTGCCAACCTGATATTAAAATCTTTAAGAATATTCTGAAATTTTTTTGTGGCCCATGGATGATATGTGAATTTTTTAAAAATTAGTTTATCTATATTGCTGTAGGTGTTGTGGTTTCTTTGATATGTTTTTGTCTCTTGAATTTCTCCACCTTTTCATGTACTAGTTCTTTTTTAAAACCATTTTTAACTGCTATTTCTTCTATTTGTTTGTATTCTTTAAAATATTCTTCTTTGCTAATTTGTAGGTTAACTAGCCGGTGTGTTAAACTGTTAATTACTGCATGTTTGTGCGCTGTGGGGTTAAAACTGTCAGCTTTGATGTGATTATCTACGTGTGTATTCTTTCTGTATATTCCAAATTTAAGATCAAGGAGTATTTTATTATTCACTACACTCTTTTGTTTTTTGATTTAACAACAATAAATTTGTACATAAGTATACTTTTTGAAGCTCTTATTAATATTACTTGAAAATTTAAAAATAAATTGGGTATTCCATTTAATATAAGACAGTAATATAATTTTTTAGTTCTCAGTATATGGCTATCCCCACACACTCGGTTTCATGCCAGTGAACCAAATGCTTTAACAGTTATGGTGGTGCACTTTTTAACTAACCTAAATATGGTTGGCAGCATTAGCATGACCATTTTTGTGGAAATGTGTTCAGTTATATATATAGTATGTTTTTTAAGAACTATTTTGCATTTAGAACTATGAACTGGAAATCAGAAGTTTGTTACCACAGTGCTGAGGTATGATTTCACATTAGAACCCTGCATTTAATTATACGTGTAATACAAGGTATTTGAGCAGTAATATTGTCTACATAGTAAGTCATCTTTGATTCCTTGCATATCAAAGTACTAAAACAGAATAAACATTCACACAAAGAAATGACATTTAAAGTTGAAAGATGTAACAATGTGAATTGTAGCGTACACATATAGAATGTACTATGCAAATTAAAAATGTTACTTTTAAATATTTTCATGTTTGTAGTTTTTAATTACCATATGCTAAAAATAACAGTATAAAATAAAATTTCAAAATCCATGTAAAATCAGTGATGTCATTCTGATTTTTTAACAAATAGTTCTCTACAATAAATGTCATAACCCCCTTACTTTTAATACAAAAATAGCTTATTAAATAAGGTTATAATGTACTGCAAACAAAGAATAGTTACAACATAACATACTTATACAATTATATGTACTATAGCTTTAAAACTTGCCAAATTGTCTTTGAGCAATGATCATACCAACAAATTGCTTTAAACATTTGAGAATGTACCCATATATTCAATTACACCTTCTCTTGTATCATGTTTATTCAACTTTTCACTTTCCAAAATGTCATTCACCATATTGTCGTGTTACATTTCTAAGATGGACTGATATCAGTAATACCATTACTGAAAAAAACTTGTGTTCACACTTTGGCTCTAAATTTTAATACAATAATCATTCTTTACATTTAAACGCTATTGGCCCAACAAAAAATGTTTCATTCTTTGCTTGACTGTTAAAAGCTGCAGGCAAGTTTGCCAAATCCATATTCAAATAATTTGTCAAATGGGAAGCCTATAGCACTAATCGCAGGTGGGATTCAAGGTTGCATTAGGTTGGATTCTCGTCCACCTGATGCAATGTTCATTATAATACCAAAAGTTTGCAAATTTCCTATTAAACTATGTTCTTCCTTTGTACCAAATAAATACCTTTAATTTAAATTTTAAACTAACAACAGATTCTATGAGCTGCAAAAATTTTAACAACTGGCTAAATGACACAAACAGTGCAAAATTAACTTACTAGCTTGTTATGTGTAAAATAAGTTTGCAATTTATTTAACTATATTTAGGGACTTTATTTAGTATTTTTTTCAAACTGCTATAAGCATTCTTTCCATCTAGTTTAGGATTTATATCCCCAAAATTGGTATCAGCATTTTCGTGTGTAAATGTATTTGCACTTGCTAGAGAATTCTAATTTTTCCCATATACTACAGTCACTTCAATAATATGAGGTGCAATAATATTGTTTACAATGCATTTGGGATTTGTTTTTGTGGACGAAAGTTTCTTGGCGACATCTCAGAACTATAATAGATTTTTTATTCAATCTTTAATATCTTACAGGTTAAACTATATTAGAGATATAGTTTACATTTTTTTATGTGTAAGTTCCATACTTTGGCATCCTATTTATAATGAAAAATTGTTAAAAGGCTTCCCTTCTTAAAAAAAAGGGAATGTTTTTATGAATTTGTCAGAAAATTTGCATTTATATTTAACATTATGAAGAAATACTAAAAGCCCCCTAAATGCACCTCAATCATGCCAAATTTTACATAAAACCATTCAACAAATCAAATGAACCATAAAGACCAAGGAAATAAATGGAAATAAGCATGTGAAATGGCACCAGTGCTTCAGTTATTGAAAACCCATGAGGCAAAATTGCCATACAGTTGTGACTTTAGAAAATTGTTAAGTCTCAAAACTTGCCAGGAAAAACATACATATACAAATATAATATTCAAGATCTAAAATGGAAGACATTTACCGACTTATTAAAAATCGGGCTCAGACCCAAATACATGAAAGAGAACATGTCTGGATTACTGCAGACATCTGGCAACCCTATATGCATCACTTCACCAGAAGATATGGGGCAAGTTAAATAAACAGGAGTTCTTACTTTTCATTAAAGGATTCTGAGATGTCACTCAGTCTGTTGAATAAAACACAGAACTAATTCACTCTGATAACCAATACCTGGGCCCCATTCCACAAAAGTACAAAAATATGGTTTAATAGATTACAAGTTTATTTGTACAAGTATTTGTAAAGTATGGAGGCGTAACTTTCTGTTCTACAAAAGAATATACAAAACTTGTAAAATATTAATAAAATATTAGTGCTCAAACATAAAGTTTATTTTTGTTTATGATTTTATTTTTATGTTATATAACTTTTTGTAGATTAAATTTGATTTCATTTTATTTCTAAAACTGTGTCAATAATAAAATAAATAATATATTCTGTACTAAAATACTATGCAGAAAACAAGCAGCACTAGCAAGGCAGTCAAAAAAATAAAAATCTAAACAACAAATGACAAGGGCAATAAAATTTAGCAATGTACAAAGTACTGTTAATAAAATACACCGGCAATAGCTGGAAACAAAAACAGGTTTGAAATGTGCTATAAGAAAACTGTCACATATAACATTAAAAAAATACCTTGCTCCAGAAACCACAATTACGCATAAAACAGAGAACTCGCTCCATAGTGACTACATAATCAGCAAAAACTTCAAGAGTGAAGAGAAAGCCCTGAGAAATTCTAAAAACCGCTAGATGATGACATTCAATTAAAATGTGATGAACTGTAAAGGGGTGGTCACAATTTGGACACAATGGAGCCGGTTCACCTATAAAAAGGTGACTGACTAAAACGACAATGTCCAATCCGGAAACATGCTAAAAGTGCTTCTTTGAGACAAACTGCGAGAGAAGTTAACCAATTAAAAGGGGGCAGATTTGCATTCCCGAAGCTTGATATTATGGAGCAAATTTCATTCTTTGTGCCAGCGCGAGAGGATGCCTCTATGTAAAAATTGCTTAAAATCTCCAGAGTAAAAACGTTGCTGAATTGCAGCAAAGTTTAAAGGGGCTGATTTTGCTGCAACATCTGTGACCTCATTACCTGGAATTCACTCATGAACTCACAGCAGTGTTACACTGATGCCTGCGTCAATTAGTGTAAACACCACGCCCTGCATCTTCTGTACAAGAGGATGGGAATTTACATATTTTGAAAAGACAAAAAAAGTACTCAGGGAATCAGAACAAATTATCGCGTCCCCCAGCCGCTGGTCCGATACAAATAAAACCGTTCGATAAATAGCATAAAATTCCGCCTTAAAAATGGGTTGCAGAGCTAAAACCAAAAGTAAAACTATCTTCATTAAAAACAAAAACACATCCAACACCTGTTTCAGTTTTCAAGCCGTTGGTATAAATAAAATTGCATCTCCAAATAAGACTATTGCACTAAAATGTCGAAGAACAATAGCAGCTGCGTTTGAAGACTTAGGACAGGACGTACGCCCAGATGAATTGGGGTCTTTGCTAAAAGCCAATGGGGTGAACAAGCTTCCCCGGTTAAGAAAACAGGCAACTCTACGTCCAAAGTCCTTAACACTTGAAAACGAAAGCCGGGAGACTTTGGAGTAAGAGACCCAGCTGCATAAAAGACATCGAGCGACATATTAAAAAAGGGCTCATTTGTAGGATGTCAATGTTGAGCAGCCAATCGGCAACCATACCCAACAAGAAAAATGTCTCTACGATAAGATATATGAAGTTGACCAGATTCCATGCATAGGCTGGACACAGGACTCGTAGGAAACGCTCCTATCGCGACACGAATTCCCATGATTAATTGGATTAAGGCGAAGAATTATTGAATGTCGCGCCGAGCCATAAACAATGCAGCCATAATCAATTTTGAGCCATATGGGTAGAGATGTAAAAGAACTGTCCGGTCAGCTCCCCAGGATGTGGCACTTAAAACACTAAAAGACAAAGGAAACGTTCACACCGGCCTTTAATTTATGCTGTATGCGATGACCAGCATAGTTTCCTATCAAAAACCAAACTTTACTTCATCTGCGAGAGATAGAGGATCTGGGCCAAGATGGAGAGATGGCGAAGGATAGATACTCCTTACAGTGCCAGAAATTCATGCAGGCGGTCTTTTCTGCAGAAAAACGGAACCCATGGTTGACACTGCAAGTACACAGACGGTCCAGACAGCATTGGAGGCGGCGTTCCAAAAGACATATTCGTCGAGATGAAAGAAAGTTGTAGACGAATAAGAATGATCCCTGGCGGTAAACACTCAGTGATGCAATCAATAGCGATGGCAAACAGTGTGACACAAAGTATCGAGCCCTGAGGTACTCCGTTGTCCTGAATAAAACAGAACATATGCGTACCGGTCTTCATGAACTCCTTAATATAAATAAACATCGACCGCATATATACCAATCATAAAGCATACGAAGGATACCGATTTTCCAGCAGGTATCTATCATAGGCGATGGTTTGGCCATTCCATACAAACCGTCCATAATATGGGTGAAAGAGACAGAAGAGCGATGACGACGAAGACCGCACAGACGTTCGATAAAGGTGCTGCGATTCTGACTACATAAGCCGCCCGTTAATTACGCATTCCACCACTTTGCATACCTACTGGTGATGGAAATCGGACGGTAACTGGAAGAAAGGTGTGGGTTCTTTCCAAGTTTTGGTACAAGAATGAAGGTGGCCACTCGCCAAATGCACGGAATCGGGCCATCATAACAAATACGATTAAAAATCTGGAGCAAAATAGCCTTGCCTTCTACTGATAAATGTTGCAACATGGTTACATCTGGCCCTGAAGCACAATGCCAAGAGGTAGCAAGCGCATACGTTGAGCGGTTAAAAGAAGATGCGTAGGCAATCCAAGATGACGTTTTGCTATCCTTTAGTATTCGACATTTGGCGCGAAGGTGTTTATAACGAATCTTATTTGCAAACTTAGGGTGGCGATGAAGCACCGCGGCGTGCACGCAATGCGTCCTGGCATTTATTGGTTCACCGGGGAACCGGAAAGCGTCTGGGGTGGGAATAGCCTGATCTGCGGCAGCAATGAGTGTGTCGTATCGAGGTGCTCGGTCATGGCATCAATAGAGTTAAAGATACAGCCTGAAAATATGGCGAGTGAACTGAAGAGATGGCATTTTGCCTTGTTGTTAAACCACTTTGGCGCGCGCTGGGAATATTCGTGGCCCGAAAAATTATCTCTGGAGTATAAATCAGAGAGGATGTTCCAGGTAAGATTACAGAGAGAGAAGATAAATCCAAATGTGACAAACTGTTTTACTATCGGAAAGAAAAGTTGGCTGACCTGTAATCAACAAAGTAGGATTGTGGCGATCTAAAAAGTGCGCTACCAAGCGAGGAGGAACCCCTTAGGGGATAGTGGGCATTAAAGTACCCAAAAAGTAAGAAAGGCGAACGTAGCTGGGAAAGAAGATTATTTAGATCAGTCGCCGCGACAGTAGCAGGAGGTAAGTAAATATTACAGACAGTAAAACTAAGGCCGAAAAAGTAAACATTAGCTGCCGAGACTGTATAGGAAACTGTAAACTAAGTGGAGAATTCTACAAGTCATCTCTCATTAAAAGTAAAGCTCCGCCATGAGTGGGAGTGCCATCTTTCTGGAAGGTCGAATCTCAGACCGCGAGGAACAAACGAGTTCACTGGTAGAAACTTTGTATCCTGGAGACATATAAACGGAGAGTCAGTCGACCGTAAAAGCAACTCCAGTTCAGATCTTCGACTACGGAGTCCACGTACATTCCAGCCATTATGAATATATAAGAGGATAAGGAGAGTCCTACCTTTTCACGGTGCAGGACGAATCAGCCGTCCTTTCTTTAGACGCGTGGGGTTAAGTGGCTTAACAGGACTCAGAGAGAAGGCTCTCCCACCGAGAAGAGTAAACCGATTTCCAACACTTGGAATCGACTGGAATTGAAAGTGGAGAGAGGAGTTGACGGTGACCGCCAAGCGGGCCTGCTTCAAACCCACCACGGGAGATTGACCTCCGTGGTGGAGAAGGGATCGAAGTCCTTTCAGCAGGAAAGAGCGTTTTCATAGTCAGTCTTTGTAGATGCCGTCTTAAACTTAATGACCGGAGCATCAAAAACGACCTGTTTGGGCTTCGGGTAGAGGGCATAGCAGAACCTGATGAACTAGGAACCCGAATAAAATAAAATCGCAGGTCTGGGTGATGATGTCGCGCTTCTGGACCGCAGAAGAGGCTACAGAGCTGTACGTACGGGTCTTCGGTATCACAGGCTGGCGAGCTTGAAAGTCGGTCCTGGTGGTGTAGTGGTAACCATACTTGTCTTCTAAACCCAAGATCGCGGATTCGATCCCGATCAGGACCGATGGATTTTTTCGGGCGTAAAATACTAAATATGGCTTCCTTCGGAAGAGAAGTAAAGCCGTGGGTCCCGTGTCGTACATTTACAGCACGAAAAAAAAAACCTTAAGGCTGAAAAAAGAGGCCTGAGCAAAATTTGTCGGCCGTTTCACGCTCTGATTTGAATGGGACGCTGATGACCTGAGATGTTAAAGAGTGTCAGTAAATAAACCTAATAATAATAATAATAATAATAATAATAATAATAATAATAATAATAATAATAATAATGAGCCTGAAAGCGTTCTTAATAGCAAGGAGTCGCGGGACGAAGCTGAATGATCTCCGCAATAGTTCACGCAGACGGGAGCGGATGGACATGCTCCTTCATGACTTTCTTTACAGCAGATAGCACATACAGAATGCGAGTGTGGCCGAAACGTTAGCAATGAAAACAGCACATGGAGGTGGGAATATAAGGGCGCACCTCTATAACCTATTTATCCTCTGAGGTAGATTAACCCTATTAAAAGTAAGGAAGAGAGTACAGAGTCAGCTATACCTTTCCATCTTTCCTTATCTGTATTATATTATTTTGGCTCCAGTAAATAAATGCATTTTAAAAACATACACAGAAGACAAAACTCCACCATACATTTTTAAGGTTGGCACAGATGTGTAAACGATTTATTCGCCATTATAAACAAAAATATGTGGAAGATGTGCTAAACCTTTTAAATCTGGAAGAGCCTACAATTAAGTACACTGTTGAAACAGAAACAGAAAATATATTGTCATTTTTGGATCTGAAAATAATAAAATGTAATAATCAAGTTGAATTTGACATCTACAGAAAGGACACACATAAAGACAACTATATCAAAGCCCATGGTTTCAATTCAAGATCACATAAGGAAGCAGGATTCAACATCATGATATACAGATTAATAAATATACCACTGAGCAAAGAAGAACACAATAATGAATATATGAACATAATAGAAGCAGCTAAATCAAATGGGTTCAACAAACGATTAACCAAAAAATTAAAATATTCCAGAAACAAAAAAGAAATAGACAAACAATTTTGAGTTATTTATAAAGAAAAAACAATTAAAAAGTTCACTTACAACCCATAAGAAATTCGAAAAAATTCAAAAAATGTTCAAGCAGTGCAACATCGTAACACCTCAAAACTGATACAGTGCAAAAAATTTATTGAAATTAAAACAGATTCCAAGTCCAAAGAGAAAAAAATCTGGTATTTACCAGATCAATTGTAAGGATTGTGAAAAAAATCTATCCAGTAAAAACAAAGAGAAATATAGGCATTAGGTTGAAGGAACATTAGAGAAACATCCATTACAAACAAATAGATAAATCAGCTGTGGCATCACATTTTTGGAATGAAAACCATGAAATAGAAAAAGGCATCAAGTTATTAAAAACTGTTCAACAACCAAAAGAACAAAAATATGGGAAAGGATTTATATTTAAAAACATGAGCAAAGCCTTATGAATTTTGACATCCCAGAAGCAGACTATATTCAATATTCAAGTTTATCACTAGACCACTAAGTCAACCCAGATACCTACCTACCAACCCATTCTACGAATGATCCAACAGTCACTTCACAGCTGAGGATGTGGGCAATTGTTCCATGAAACATGTCCTGAGTAAATCTCATGTAAGTGAAACCATGAAGTGTGTTCTAAATATTTTGACTCAGAAGAGATTATTAATGCATGTTTCACTGTGTTTGATTCCAAACTGAATTAATATTGAAATAATATGAAGTATTTGCTTGTCACAGTAAACATATATGGTTGTGCAAAAGCTTTTCTGGCATGGGCTGTTTATTTATGAGCATTAAAAACAATGCTATAATATCTATCATATTAACCTCTACTTGGGTATTCATTTTTTACACTAAACTCCATTCACTTACACAAAAGTAAGACGTTTTTCGGGAATATCTCTCCCATCTTCAGTCGCTCACTGAACTGCTGTTACTCAAAACTATGGCTGGACAAACGGATGTTCCTGTGGTGGCCTCTATTGGTTGAAGTAGGAAGTTGCTGAGCTCATCCATAGGAGGAAACTCGAAATTCATTAGGTTTTCTCTATTTTCTCTATTCTCTAATACGAAAAATTTTTTCATATTAAAAAATAGGGAAAACCTAATGAAGTTTGAGTTTCCTCCTATGGATGAGCTCAGCAACTTCCTACTTCAACCAATAGAGGCCACCACAGGAACACCCGTTTGTCCAGCCATAGTTTCAAGTAACAGCGGTTCAGTGAGCAACTGAAGATGGGAGAGATTCTCCCGAAATGTGTCTTACTTTTGTGTAAGTGACTGGGGTTTAGTGTAAAAAATGAATACCCAAGTTGAGGTTATATTGCCACTCCATTGTCAACAGCTTCTTAAGTACAATATTTATCTACCATATTATTAGTAATTTCACTAGTGTAACCAAAGATATTCATGTTACAGAATTTGCATAGATACCATAGGGACTGATGCTTTCACGTTAGAGATTGCACAAACTGCAAAAGTAGGGGCACTGACTCACCCAGTATATATCTATATATTATTTATTCGGATGCATTGGATGGATTGGAGCCTGGTCCCCTGCATATGCCGGTAGGCAACTGCTAATGAACCAAGGACTGGGGTCTGAAGCAATTCAAGTGAAAATTTTATAATTAGAATATAGATAGGTGATTCAGTATTCAATTTATAAAAATTATTATAACAAATTATATCTGTGGACGGTTACTCCTAAAAATGACCTGGACCGGATGGGGTGGAGATCCGGTTATTTATTGTATTTTGGTTATTTTAGTATTTCAATTCATCTTATATAAGTTGAAAGACCTTGAAACACCTCAATTTTCTGTGAACTCGCACAACTCTTTTTGCATGTTAAAAAACTCCCAGCCATGAATACAAAGCTACTTAGGCATTTTTTTTTATTTGACACATTCTATATACTTTGCTTACTATAAAATATAATTACCATTTATCAAACTTTTGTTTTGCTGTCTTAATTCAAACAGAAAAAAATGTATTCTTTCAACAACCAGATCATGGTACAAACTGTTAAGTTAATTGCATTTTTAAATACTATATAACTATATTTCTAAGAAACAATTCAAAAGTTTAATACATCCCATTACATACACCATGCATTAACATATAAACAAATTTATTTATTACCACTTATACAATTCATCAATAAAAGCTGTTTAGCACAAACCTTGCTGTGTGGTGTATAACGGTGGCCCCAGCTGTATCGAGAGACGATTCAGACCCCCCGGACACACAGTTAGGTTGCTCGGCCATAGACGCTCTGCATCGAGTCGATCATGCCACAATCAAACTAGTCCTGCAAATAAACCATATTATGATAAGTGGATCTTCTTGTTTAATACATCTTATTATTTCTGTACCCATGCCATTCAGTCTGAGCTTTGCAATAAGATGCCCTATAAACTTAGGGCACATACGAGCTTCACTGGATAAATATTGAGACAACAAATAATGAATACTCAGAGAAATGTTTTGTTTATTCCAGTTTCTCAAAATATTACCCTGGCACTGTATGCAGTCCAGGGACCGATTTGGTCAAGGTCGCTTGGAGCTTGCCCTAATTTGCTTCTTTCCCATGGCATGGTCAATGGGAAAGACAGGAGCAGAAGATGTAGAAGGCAAAGTCAGAAAGGAAGAGACATCCATTGTTCTATTGAGGACTTTGTGAGCTGCCCCTTCCAGCTTTCCATCCTCTGGAATCACTTTTGGAAGCATCCATGGCATTCAGTTTCCGACATTGCAGATAACTTCTCGTATGCTGCTAACTGCTTCTTCAGGATTAGAAAATCGGTGACCTCAAAGTCAGTTCTTCATAATAGGGAACAGGAAAAAATTGTGTGGTGCCAGGTCGGGACAAAAGGATGGATAAGTCATTAGTTTTTCCTGGGTAACTCTAATGTCGCCGCATTGTTACATTAACCATGTGAGCTGATGCATAGTCATGGTGCAACAAAATGCTCCTTAGTCCTGTCTTTGGATCCCATCTTGGAGATTTTCGAACACTTTTAGAAGACAAACTTCTGTGTACCATTTTGCAGTAAGAGTACTCTGATTTTTGAGCACAATTGTTGCCACGTGACTACTTTTGAAGAATAAAGAGAACCATTTTCTTTCCCACACTCCTCGACCTCCTGACATTCCAATAAAGAGCTTCCAAATTATTTTTCATTTGTTTATTACTACCAAGTTGGCTACATTTCAGTAGATGTTAGGATCATATTCACACCCTTACACAATGGGCAGTACTGTCCTTGATCAATTTAATCCTGAAGAGATGTTCTGACAGGCAATCAAGCCCAACAATTAAATAGAACTGGACAACTACAATTTTTCTTGGTTTCAATAAAAGAAGGTTTTGGATTTCCATATGGTTTTCCTACAGTTTTTTTGAAACTTTGTTGTTCTTGTTCAGTTATTAACGTTTTTATGAGTTTTAATTTAGAAAGAAGTTGTAGCTTAAAAAATGGTTTTAATTTTATAGTGGTTCTTTTATTGCTAAGCATTAGCAAATCTCACTGCCCTTTAATCCCACATGGCTCGGGATCGATTATAAAACCATTTCTGAATTTTTTATCTGCATTGTATGATACAGTTTTCTTATTTCATTTATAGTGTATGTGGGTGGGTAACTGTAATCCATTAAACTATGTAGTGCTGCTTTAGTCACTTAAGGTAACAATTCTTTTATTTATGTTTGATCTATACAGTAGATTTTCTAAAGCTGCTCTAATTTCACCATCAAAATTGTTAGCATACTGTCCCAAAGGAGTATATTGAGAGAATTCTTCACAGTATAGTCCAAAGCCTCTTTCCCTCTTTTTAAGTGATCCATCTGTATACACTCTACATCATATACTAGTTGGATAATAGTCGTTTACTGTATTAAGTGCTGTCAATCTTAATACTTCAGGTAGGACGTTCCTCTTGGAGAGCACTGTATGCAGATTTAATTTCACGCTGATATCTACATATTGTAAAGGTTCAGCTGGTATAATGGCAGGTTTAGCACTTATCTTTAAAATTTCGTCTAGGTCTTCTTTCTGTATGTAATTCTTAATCGTTGTGTGCTGTCATGAATATGAAACCATTTATTTCTTTGTTGATTACTTTTTTAATATCTAACTCTTTTTTAATTGGCTGGTTGGTAGTTATGCCCTGCATTGCAGCAATAGGCATTGTGTTTACGGATCCTGTTATTAATCTTTATGACCTAGATTGTGTTGTATCCAATTTAGTTTTAAGTTGGTTGTTTATTGTGGTTATTATCTCACTTCCATAAAGCAAATTGGAGTTTATGTAACTTTTGTGTGTGTCATTAAAGAGACTTACACTTCCTCCCCTACCTACTAGCCTTCTGAATGTGTTTTTCTTATTTACTTTCATAGTTATATTATGTCTGTTCAGAGAAGGAAAGTTTTTGTCAAGTGTTATTCCAAGATATTTAGTGTGTTCTTTCTCTTGTAGTGGTTCCTTACCGATTTTAAGCTGCAAATCATCCATAGTGTGTTGAAGACTGAAAAGCTGGAAGACTGTCTTTTTTTGTGTTTATTTCCACATGGATGGTGGATGCCAGTGTTTCCATGCTATTGATAATTTTCTGCCTTTCTTTTTCTAGTATTTTGTAATGTTGTTTATTGTGTTTAATTTTTTGGCTAATTCATATGGCAATAGCTTCTGCAAACAATTCCATATTTGCCTTTGGGAAGTCAGCTAAAATTTTGTTGATGCCATCTATATTATTAGAATTGGACTGGAGGCAGCAACTTGAACACCTTCTTTAGTCATATGCTATTTAGAGAGGATATTATTCCATTTTACAGCCATGTAACTTTGTGATAATGTAATCATAAACCATCAACATTCATTTACGAACTTTTGAAAAATAAGACTTTTTAAAAAATTCTGTTGGAACCCACATAGTGAAGCTTGTTAAATGTAAATTATAATTAATCTGTTGCCCAACACACTCTTATGCTTCACTTACTTTTAAATATGGTGGGACCGGTTTCAAAGAGACATCCTCTCCGTCTTCAACCAACTTGATGATGGTGCGAGAAACTAACATCTATGAGGGCCTGTGGCTCCGTCTGGTAGTATTTTTTTCTTTATAAACTGGAAATTGGTATTACATTCTCCTATAATGTCAAAATTCATAAGATGATACCTATGTTTATGAATGTAAATCTTCTCCCATGTGTCCAATTCCTTACGTCTGTGTGCTTCTTTAAGTAACTTTATTTTTCTTCTTATGTCATGATTACCTTTCCAAAAATGATGTGCCACTGCTGACCTATCAATCTGTTTGTACTTAACGTTCCTGAGATGGTTAAAGGAACATCTCAGGAACATTAAGTACAAACAGACTGATAGGTCAGCAGTGGCACACCATTGGAAAGATAATAAGGACAAAAAAAAAAGAGAAATAAAGTTACTTAAAGAAGCACGCAGACGTACAGAAATGGACACATGAGAGAAGATTTACATTCATAAACATAGGGATCATCTTATGAATTTCAACATTATAGGAGAATGTAATACCAATTTCCAGTTTATAAAGAAAAAACACCACCAGGACGGAGCCACAGGTCCTCATAGATGTTAGTTTCTGTCAAGATGGAGAGGATGTCTCTTCGAAACCGGTTCCACGGTATTTAAAAGTAAGTGAAGCATAAGAGTGTGTTAGACAACAGATTAAATAATTTACAAACCAACAACATGTTTCCCCTTATCACAAAATTACTCATCTTATAAATAAGTTTCTCTCCCTATACTTTCTGAAAGTCATTTTTTATGTAAAGGCATTTTTAATACCCGTGTTAAATGCAAAGCCTTATTAATTGTTGAATATTGCTTTCTGAAACTTGCATGATGGTCTGAAAGGAGAGTTTGAGACCCCAAGTAATAAATTGATTTTGTGTCATTATTTTAGAAAGTACCAAGGTTAAGGATATAGGCCTATAACTGTCTAACTTGTTTGCTGGTTTATCTTAATTGGAATGATTAAGGCTTTTTTTTTTCCCCATACACAGGAATGCTGTTTTTATTATTCTAAATCTTGTTGAATATGTTCAGTAGTACCTTCTTGCTTCTGCACCCAAATTCTTGATATATTCACTTTGAATTTTGTCTGGTCCAGATCTATCTCTCTGTCTCTCTCTCTCCCACAATATTGCTTGGTGGAGTTCCTCAATTGTTAAGTCGCCATAAAATAAATGTTGGGTAGCAAATACCTCTGTTAATGCCTTCTTTGATATTTTAATTTTCCATTGTCTCTAATTTGTGTGTCATATAGCTGCTATAATCTCTCTATCTCTGAGGTAACTTTCAAGGTATGAGTCTGTAATGCAATAGGTGTTAAATTAAGTGCATCATCACTTACAGTGATTCTTACACTAGACAGGGCATGTCAGGGATTTGGCAAGAGAGACTTGGTTTTAACAAAACGCCTATGCTTGTTCATACAAATCAAAACAGTAGAAGTATAACCAATATAAAATGCTTTACAAAGCTTACAAAATAACATACATACCAATATATTCTTAAAGTAAGTGGTAGTATAATAAAAGAAAGGTGAGATACAAATTTAGAAAAATCACTTAAAGATGAATACATAAATAAAGTATTATGACTTTTTTTTTAAAATAGGTTCTTGATTCCAGGGATATGCACATGTATGCATGCAAACAAACGCACCAAAATATTTTCACTGTATATTAAGGGAGTCTTAGTCAGGTAATTTGTGATAGGGAGGCTAGGCTCACAGAAGTAAAATATTAAAGTTATGGGCTATTGGAACTACTAAAAAGTTGTGCTCAGAAACTCATACTAAAGCTAAATCATGTTAAAATTTGTATTAGAATGGCTTCACACCCCCTTAATAACAAAAATAATCTGGTTAATTACCAATGAATAGCATTTAAATTTTATACTGTTATCTAACAAGCACAATTTTGAAACCATGAAAAATGGAAAATATTTAAAATATAAAATAGGAGATTACCTCAAATATGGAGAATAAAATAAGTTGTAAATCACTCCCAATATCCTTATTTGTAAACATAATATAAAGGAATCAATTTATTTCCAATAAACACACATTACAATTAAAATTTATATATTTCCATTATTTCACAAATAATCAAATACTGTAATTAATTTTGATCCCCTGTTCTCTTGTTCATCAGAAGTAGCTTACTAGAAAATCCAAGGAACCAGACTATAATGATAACCAACATTATATATACCTTTCTTACTTTCATCATCTTGCTTAATACTTTTCCTTTACCTAAATAATTTCCTATTTCCTTTATATTTTTTTTGATTTTATACTCATCTTTTCTCCCCTAATTTCTCTCTAAGAATTTGTTTTCTTCACAGTCTAACAATATATGCCAATTATTATCCTTTTGGTTACAGAGCTGGCCTCCAGTCGGTCCTGGTGCTGTGTTGTGGTAATCATACTTGCCTCCTAAACCCAAGATCGCAGGTTCAAACCCGGCCAGGATCGATGGATTTTTTCTGGCATAAAAATCCTAAGTATGACTTTCTTCGGAAGGGAAGTAAAGCCATGGGTCCCATCTCGTACATTTATGGCACAAAAAAGAACCTCAAGTCTAAAAGAAGAGGCCTCTGAGCAAAATTTGTCGGCCGTTTCACGCCCTAAACAGAATGGGGACACTGATGACCTCAGATATTAAAGAGCATTCGTAAATACACCAAATCAACTGTTTCCCTTCTTACTTTAACCCATTCAATTCCAAACCCCCATTCTAGTCCATGCAAAACCTTCTATTGCTTTATCATTCTGATCAACAATCTTCTCTATTCCACATTCATTTCTCTCTCACACACACAAATATATATATACTCAATGAAGTTTTGAAATTAAAACTGGTGAATATATCTAACCTTTCAATATCTTAAACTCTCAATTTAATTTCTTTCCAGAAATCACTTTTCAAAGATTCCTTAGCTCTCCAAATTTCTCAAAAACCAATTTTTTCCAGGATTTCCCCTATCCTATTGAGTCAAGTTGCATCTTGATTTAACCTTTCCTGTACTTTCAGACACTGATGTAAGCTGTTCTGCCCATCTAAATTCCTAATTCTAAACCAATATTTCAATACTCTTTCCAAAATTTTCCCTTTGCTAACAAATCTTCCTTATTCTACTTGTACAACAACATTGGGTGAAGCTCTAGGCAAGCCCAAGATACAATAAGCATATCACAAAAGTTTAATTGCAACTAATTAAAAACTATGTATTTTTATATAAAGCATAAATCTGATAATGAGTTATATTTATGACATATAAAGTTCATAGTTTTATTCTTTCTATTTACTATCACTGCATGTGCTCCAGGTTTTGTTAGCATTTCCTATCTTGTATAACATTTCTTAATAACTCAAGTTTCCATCATTAACGGCCTGGAATATCATCTAACCATGTTATTTTGCTATAATTACAAAAGGGATATTTTCGAGGGAATAAGAATTTGGATGTGTTTAGATATTGACAAAATAGCTCAGAAAATTTTGTTTCAAACAAAAGTTGCTTAATTTGTGGAAAATAATACCTAAAAGTTATGCCAACATTCCATTTAAAATTTTAATATTAACCCTGCCTCCTGGATTCCCATAATGGTGCCTGCTGAAGCTATTATTAAGCCCCTTCCTTCAAAAAGTTTAGAAAGATAGAGAATTTAATAATATGATCCATTTTAAAGATATTAGTTTGTAATTCTTTATATGGGTTACCCTGTACATTTACAGTACTATTGCATGCCTGTTTTTATTATTTTAACTATAGACAACTGCTCATTTACATGAATTTAACATTTAAATAAACTGACATTCATTAACATGCAGATAATTATGTCTAATTACTAAATAAATAATACAGGGTGATCCGTTTGAGTATGGATATTAAATATTATTATAAAAGCTTATATGATAGGAGTACTGGTAATATTTTGCTTAAAAGATGGGAGTTTCCAACATGGCAAGAATAGAAATCAACAATGTATAATGACAAATGAAAATCATAAATGATTGAAATTGCTTCTACAAATCAACGGTAAGCACAATGCATTCTTTGGTATGCTAAATTTGAGAGTGTTAAACAAGTTTAAAGAGAATTTTGAAGTTAGCACGGTGTGCGCAATGTACCTAAATATGATTCCATAATATTGTGATATCGAACATTTGTAGAAGCAGGTTGTGTGTCAAAAAAAATGCAATTTGCATATGAAATTCAGTATGAGAAGCAGCTATCTCTGAAGTCATGATAAGGAGCCATAAGAAAAGTTTAAAACTACTGCCAGCACAGATGAATGTAACTATACATCCTGTCAGCCGATTGTTCGGAGTACCTGAAACTGTATCCATATAACATCTACAATCTTGCCAAAAAATCACTCCTCTGATGTAACAACGGATATGGACAGATTTGCATCACCGTTATGAGTTGTGGAGTGCACAAAGGGGGCTATGTAAGGTTCTGAGAAATCTCCCATCTTTTAATGTTGTATATGCCAAGTTTCAAAATATAAAGTTCAGTAGTAAATGTTTTACAGTGTTTTCATGTTATCCACACCCAAACGGATCACCCTATATATTATTTTAAAATGCCATTCTACACATAAAAGAGTGATGTTTCTACATTAGAGAAATTGAAGCTGTATGTTTCAGTGACTGGGTGAAGCATACATATCCCATGTAACTAAGGCAATGGTGTTTGTTCCTTTTACTACTATTAGTGATTCAAGGCCATATTGCTAGATAAACTTGCTTTATGCACTTCAGCTTGTTGATGATTCTTAGGCTTCAAGGATGGAAATATCACTTGAAAAACATACTAAGACTGTAGCATTGAGAAAGGTAGGCTTGTCAGTTCAATATATTGCTATCTATTTTGGAGGGCAATATATACTTGCCCACCAAATACTGGTAGCAACCACGATTTTCCATGATGTATGTACCTCTCAACACAAAGAAAAAGTAGTGATAAATTCATTAGAACTTCTAGTTAAAGCAATAGCTTTAAAATTGCACTACAAATGTGTGCAGAAGTAGTAAAAATGATTAAGAACTGTATCTACTGCAACAGATACCATTAAAAAGGATAGTGAAGGGGCATTTTTAATAATGATGTTTAATAACACCCTTTTTTACTGCTGGAGCATCAGAACTAATAGAAGGGGCATATGACAATATGAAAGCCATTGCTACAGTCTTTTAAATGAGTGAAAGGTGTTTAACACCTGTTTTTGCTAGAGAGGCACCACAGACAAGGGACATTGATTATACATGATATGAAATTATATATTGGGAAAGGATTTATTTTTAAGGGAAGAAACGTTCCTGGCCTAAGTTTAGGGTATATCCCCAGCATTTGCCATTTATGAGAACTGAGGAAAGTCTGGAAAAAGCCTCAGTCAGGGAGAACGGTCCTGGTGGGATTCGAACCGCAGACTTCCAGCTCATGAGTCTGCGCCTTCATGACCTCGAACACCCGAGGCGGTTCAGTCTTTTAACATGAAGAGATTCCAATGTGCTAGACAATATCAACACTAGATACCTGCTGATTGGTCTTTGTACTTTTTTCAGAGAATCCAAATAAGAGCACTTAGGTACCTGGGTGGGCTAAAAGTTACAGCCCATTATGAACACAAATTTACAAATTTGGTTGTGATCTTTCCATTGATTTAATTTATGTCTTTTTTTTTTTTTATATCTCATAGTTTCTTATGTAACCAGTAGAGTGTTTTCAATCAAACAGGCAATTATCATTTGACTTGTTGATTCTTGTACATGGCCTACTGAAGATGATCCTAATAGTAGGATAACATTTTGCAAGATTATGTTAAATGAAATGAGGGTTAATTACAGTGAGTTGTTTTCTAGGATAATTTGGAGTGATGAGGCATCTTTCAAATTAACAGACACAACTGTACCTACTGGTATTCCAAGAACCATAGAAATCGATGCAAATATACGATTCTGCAAACAAGTATATCTAAGTGTCCCACATCATCTGCAGAATTGTATACACAGAATTCTTCAGTAGCATGCAGTTTCATTTGAATTGCAACTAGTTAGGAAAGGTTTCATTTTGCGGTAAGATGATAATTCTAAATATCAATCTGGACACTGCATGAGTTACAATGAATCTAAAGAAATATACATAGTGTTGAAAGATGTGGCATGGTTGTCTAAATCCAAATTGTACTCTAACAACTGTTATGGAAAAAGACAAAATATCCAGGAAGTACATTTAAAAAGTTTAGACTATTTCTGAGAAGTTATATAATATGGAAGTGTATAGGGTCAGAATATCTCTAAGGATTTGTAAATTTAATTTTTAGAGTTTGCTAAACAGTTATTTAAGTCAAGTTAGTGGAGTGTGCAATCTTGGCATTTAAGCCACAAGAGCCTTTTGTGCACTCCTTTAATTCTAACTTAGTAGTTTAGGACCTACAGCTTTAGTTTAAGCTCTAGAATCCTTCCTAGAAGCTTAGGAATTTTTCTCCTAAAAGACTGTATCCTGACAGTGATGTTCTTTGTCTTTCAAGAGCTTCACACTCTTGTAAAATGAGCCAACCTGAATAAATTAATAAATAATATTTGACGATATTTATTATTTAACTGTTTTATCTATTTATCTATTTCTGCTTCTCTAATTCTTGGTCGGTCCTGGAGGTGTAGTGGTAACCATTGTATAGTGGTAACCATGCTTGCCTCCTAAACCCAAGATCACGAGTTCAAACCCGGCCAGGATCGATGGATTTTTCAGGCACAAAAATCCTAAGTATAGCTTCCTTCAGAAGGGAAGTAAAGCAGCGGGTCCCATGTCATACATTTACGGCACGTTAAAGAACCTCAAGCCTGAAAGAAGAGGCCTCTGAGCAAAATTTGTCAGCCGTTTCACGTCCTGAATTGAATGGGACGCTGATGACCTGAGATGTTAAAGAGCGTTTGTAAATAAATCAAGTCAACAACAACTCTAGTTCTTGTTTTACATATAACACTCCTTTCTTTTAGAACACCTTTCAACCTTGAAAGTACATTTTGCTGCAACCTATCTCTTCATTCCAAATCTTACCTGTATGCAAACAGTAATCATGCCAATGTCCTAAAAACAAAACCTATGAGCGAATTACACCTGTCAATCATTCAACAAGCCCAATTTAACCAGTAAATTTAAGACTACTTCAATTACTAGCTGCTCCACCAAGAATATTGCCTTTAGTGATAGAATATATGCTACCATGGGCATTGGGTTGACTTAACATCAACCATATAGTGTAGCTGACCCTGAACTCTGCCATCATTCTATAAAGACCAATTCCAATCCTCAGTAATGTATCAATAATACACAATATGGTAGCAATTGAGATTCAAGCATGTTGCTGGTAGTAAGCACAAGGATTTGTTTATTTAGTTCGTTGTAATTACAGTTTACAGTTGTAAGTGAATCAACATTTTTTTTTTTTTACATTAATATTGATTTAATGAAAATAGATCTGGAACTTGTGCTTAGTAAACATGGGTCACGTTTGTTGTGTACCCAATCGTACCTATAATTATGGCAATGCACTGCATACTGCCATATTTAAATTTCCTAAAGAACGGTTATTAAAGGAGAAACAGATAAATTTTGCAGTTATTGATAAAACTGTAGTGTGTATTAAAAGTTTCGAAACAAAATTTGTGGTTAGGGAAGACATTTTCCCAGTGCAATTTTTCCTAATCTATCATATGTGACGGTGACAGTGAGACTTAGCAATGAAAGAAAAGATCCAGAACAATGTATGAAGGGGGTTTGGAGTAATTAAAGAGTGTTTAATGTATGGTATGAGCAGGATATTATAACTTGTTTTGACTCCTTAGCAAGAGAGATTAAGAAAAGAAACTATTTATAACTATTGCCAAGGAAGACGATATCAATTTCATTAAAAAGATGATAAATATGATGCTGTCCATCTATGTAGATTAGTTTTAAGATGTCCAAAAAAATTGAAAGTTAAGTGTACTTTTTAAAGATTTATGCTTGCCTATGGAGAAGTTCAGTTCGATGATGGAGTACTGTAGACTTAAGAAGTTGAAATGTAACAGAGTGAGCAAATTGGATAATTTGGCAAGCTGCCTTGTTAATTATAATAATGATATCTCAATCATTGAAAGAATGGCTTCATTAATAAACATTGTCAAGGAAAGTTTACCACTAGGTCATTATTTGTATTATAGAGAAAACTGCTAAAATAAAATATGCATTAGAACAACTGAAGCTTCTTTTACAAATCAAATTACATATTCAACAGAGCTCTTGATATGGATGGCAACTTTTTTTTTATACATATATAACGTAAATTGTATTTTGCATTACCTTTTCTTTTCCAATAGTTTAGTTAAAATTATTTGCTCTACTTGTAGACAGCATGCAATTAGATACAAATGACTGATAATTTTATATTTGTGTGCCTTTACAAAAGTCAAATCTATATATGTGTGCATGTGTGTTGTTCCATCGCACTGCAGCAAATTTGCTTAAAATAATTTTAATGTACCTTACATTAATGAAAAATACTTGATTAATTTGCTCTTACACATATTATTATTATTATTATTATTATTATTATTATTATTATTATTATTATTATTTCATTACTGCAGTAAACGATAATGGGCATTTTTTTGCATATGGATGATTTTATGAAGCCAAATTCATATTATGTTTCTTTTACATATGAGAAATGTATTTGCAAATAATTTCAGTTTCTTAAAAACCATATAAGAATATTTTCTAATGATAAATAATGTTATCTTATAAACATAATACTGCATAAAAATGTTGTGTTTGCTATTCGCAGCTGGGTCACAGTGGCCACCATTTATTTCTGCATTATGAACTGGGTAGTGAGTTAGTCTTACATTCTGTCATAAACAACAGCATGTTCATGCATTGCAGTCACAAACGCTCCATCATATATTCTAGCTCATTTCAGGCTTATGCTGATCTCTACCATCTCTATGCTTTCTCAATACAATTTATATTGGTTTAATGTCTACTATTGTTTCCCTCTGTATGAAGAATCATAAGCATTCTCCAAAGTCTCCCTTACTAGTTACTATTTCGCTCTATGGATTTTGATGTTGTGGTTAATTTATTAGTGCATTATAGACTCTCGTCTGAAAGTCACTTTAGAAATATAGAAATAGCAGCAGTTTCTTATACATATACGTCTTGAACATATTTAAGTTCAAATGTAAGAATTGAACATTCCATGCCAATTGCCAATGGACCATATGAATCAAGATAATAAATAAGCCAGAGTCTGCTGGCACCCAAGTGTATTTAAATTTGCCTTTTCAGGATGAGGGCAAACTGCAGAAAAATCCTATCCAGGCTATTTCTTCCTATCAGACTGTCATTTAGTATGTGAACCATGGCATTGGATTCTTTGATCTGTGAGGAAAGTGTATAAGTGAACATGCATCTCAAATTCATATATATATATATAAAAAAAATTTGAACTTTCTGCATGGTCTAATTCCTGAGCCTTCTGTAGGTCATTTTTGCATGAGACATCATTGCAAACCCAATTTTGAATGTTTAAGTTATTGTACAGCACATTATTTTATAGCTTCTTTCATGTCACTCAATCCATAGCTAAACTACATAATTTAAGGAAGTATTGTCTGCAAGTTGTTGTTAGCTTTTTTCTATTAGTGTTCAAAATGCTGCAGTGTGTTGTTTTGGATGTAACAATCACAAATAAAGAACATGCACTTTTCACCATTGCCTGTTCGGTATACAGCTGAGAGAAAGAAAATAAACAGAGCTAATTTTGTATCAAATAAAGTCTGCTTGGTGTGTTCAATTCATTCCACAGAAGAAATTTCTTTATTAAAAAAAAAAAAAAAAAAAAAAACTCACTATACTTGAAAGGATTACAAGAGAGAACTTCAAAAAGGTTAAAAGGAGAGAGCTCTTATATTTGGAAGAAAATAGTTAAAGTAGCAGTGGAGGAGGGCAAAGCAAGTACAAGTAGGTATTTGTAAACTAATGTTTGATCCTGAAGATTCAGTGGCAGTTTTTTTTTTTGATTGATTTATTTATGGACGCTCTTTAACATCTCCGGTCATCAGCGTCCCATTCAACTCAGGGCATGAAATGGCCGACTAATTTTGTTCAGAGGCCTCTCTTTCAGACTTGAGGTTCTTTTTCGTGCCATAAATGTATGACACAGGACCCACGGCTTTACTTCCCTTCCGAAGGAAGCCATACTTAGGATTTTTACGCCCAAAAAAAAATCCATCGGTCCTGGCCGGGTTCGAACCTGCGATCTTGGGTTTAGGAGGCAAGTATGGTAACCACTACATTACCAGGACTGACTCAGTGGCAGTGACAATGCACTGATAGGCATAAGTATATATGGAGAATGCAAGAAAATACACTGCAATCAGTGTTGCTGATTTTTCCTATGAGCAAGCCCCCACTCATTTACCGCACATTTGAGAGAGAGTAGTAAGACTGCTTGTTGATTGTTGCAGTCATAGCACAGCTGTTTCCGGATGGTTATAGTGTTATTGGTTTCTTAATTCAACAGTATACATAAAGTAAATTATCCCTCTTATATTTACAATGGCACAGCATGTCTTTATATATGATTCATATGTGATAACTCGGTAGTGAAAGAATCAAAGTGCTAATTTTTTTTAGCATACCATTAGTTCGTTCTGTTACTTATGTGAATACCACACTAACCTCTTTCTTCAGAGAATTAACTGAGAAGGAGAATAATCATGCATCTTTTCAGCAGATCTTTGACACTACTTACACTTCAAATAATTCCATGAGAGCAATTCACAATGTGTTTCCACAACACAAAGTTATTAGTAGAGATTTATGACCCCCTCAGTCCCCTGATTTTACAGCCTACAATTATCATCACTATGGTAAAATAAAAAATGCCATGTACAAGATAAACCTGCATATCATACAAAAACTCAAAAGATAATATTCATCAGGAAATGTCTGGATTTCTTAAAATGAGCTAAAGTGAGTAATGAATAATTTCCTAAAGAGATGTCAAAAATGTGTGAAGAATGTAGGCACACAGTTTCAACGCCTCATTTGATAATTTGGTTAAGTAATGAGTCTCTTAAATTGGTTTGTATATTATAGTATGGTGGATTTGTTTTATTAATGGTTTGGGCTATTTACTATTTAAGGCTTTGCACACACGCTTGACCTTGGTTTCATGAATGAGGATTTTTCTACTGGGTGGTAAAAATCTTCTCCTGCCATCAAATATGGCATGAAAAAGTACAGAGCCTAGAAAAAATAAAATAATGATCATTCTTCTTTTCTGAGGCTCAAACTGCTATGATTTA
This sequence comes from Metallyticus violacea, assembly GCA_030762175.1. Lineage (NCBI taxonomy): Eukaryota > Metazoa > Arthropoda > Insecta > Mantodea > Metallyticidae > Metallyticus > Metallyticus violacea. The sequence continues at coordinate 5,569,268 of CM060844.1, forward strand.
ATCCTAGACTTGTAAAGCCTGTGACTGTCACAAATTAAAGCAATGCAGCACACACAAGTTGGTATGTGATTAAGTGTTTAATGTATATGCTTGTATCAAATGGATCACTGTGATGTCATCGTGCTTCCAAGACATAATGTAAACACAGCTGAAATTTACATCTCTGTTATCTCTGGTACTGTTCATGGGAAAATGGAAGTTATTAAAATAAGCAATATTTTGAGTACATCTTTTCTTTTATTGAAGTCTTTAAGAAAAACAAACTTGAGAGCTGACAAAGTTAGCTATGATTCTTGCATCATAATTGAACATCTCGTCAAACTCAAGTTAAGTAAACAAAAGGAACCACAATTTAGATTCAAATGTTTCTAGTAAATAGCACCAAAAGATACTGTGTTAGGATCTGAAGCAGTTTATAGCATAGATCCATTATTTAATTCTGGTGCTGATGTTTACAGCCTTTATATTTTTATAGTATTACTCTAGACAAATATTTTAATAGTTGTGATCACAAATATTATACCATGTTTATCACAAATTATAAGCTTGGAATAGCTTTTCCATAAGAAATATAAAACACTATTGCAATACAGGTACATTCAGTTTGATTCGCAATATAAAAATTAGCAATATGAATTTAATTTAAAGCAAGAGCAGCCTCAATGTAGCATGCAATTATTGTCCACAGGAATGCAACTGCCTCACAAACACGATATTTATTTATTTGGTTCTTTTACCAACACTCTTCAACATCTCAGGTTATCAGCATCTCATTCAATTCAGGGTGTGAAACAGCAATTAATTTTCCTCAGAGGCCTCTTCTTTCAGGCTTGATGTTCATTTATATGCTGTAAATTTAAGACACTGGACACATGGCTTTACTTCTCTTCTGAAGAAGCCATGCTTAGGATTATTACATCCAAAAGAATCATTAACCCTGGCCATGATCCTGGGTCAAAGAGGTAAGTATGATTACCACTAGACCACAAGGATTGATAAACTTTGGTAAAGTAAATGTGTAGCATATTATGTATTCTGCTGGACTCTGGAAATAATGTCTTTCCCATGATCGCTGCATCCCAGCTGTATGATTGTGTGAAGCATTTCAAAAATCGCATTGAATTTATTACTATATAAAAACCATATTATAAAAGTACAGTTAAAAACCCAAAAGCTCTTATGTACACAGCCAAGGTACTCTGCAACCTCTTAGTCAAAAGAATGGCATTAATATTTTCAGATTAATAATTCTGATTATTGCTGCATATCAATTATGCATAAGTTACCAAGTAAATTTAATGATCTGCATTATAATACCCAATATAACAAAATGGACACCTAGTGAACATCCTGTAAACAAAATGCTAATTCATTGATTCATGCTAACTATTTCATGATCAGGATTATATTATTTTGAATATGTTTGTTCATGGTGCAATAGACAGTTTATATTAAACAATTACGGAAAAAGCGCTTGGTCAAAATATTTACAGCTGAAATTCGGTTTAAAATTTATTTACTTTAATGTTGCAACACCAAAATATCAACATTGCAAAAACAAACAGTTTAATTTTGAAACAAATACATATAAACATTTTACATTACTAAATATAGCTCATATTTTATTCACTAAGATTAACCTTTCTCTTTGTTCCGTAGAGCAGCTCAATTCTTCGACACCACTACGTTTTATTTGATAACCTTGCTACATTCTAAGATTTATCAAATCACAAAAATTTTGGCAGCTGAACGCAAACTACTCTAGGCTGACGTCCCCTTTTCTTTCGGTTAGTGTAACGTACATATATAGTCAAATGATAACTGACGGAATAAATGTATTCTATTTCTGTCCGTACTACCCTGTGATGCCAGTCAACAACATTCAATCGATTATAAGTCGAAATTCTATGCAGCTACTTCAACCGCCTGACAACCGTTAAATTACGGATTTAACTTCTTGCATGAATTTTACGGTATGGGATAATTTTAAAATAGCCATAAACGAATACTAGCTCAGACAAAAAGTAATTTAAAGCTAGACAACACAGACAAAAGGAATAGTGCGCCTCCATTATTATGAACTTGCACTCCCAAGGCCTCGAAAAATAGCTACAAAGATTTTAGCTCGAATCACAAAAAAATTATGGCTGGATACTAAGCCTACCTCCTTGAGTGATGCGAAATATCGAAGGAGATTTTTCCACATGAAAGATGATAAATTTAAGGCCAAATTGTACCATCAGTTCGCTTAACATCGCTCACCCTCCAGCCAAATGCTTTACAATCACACTGATTGTGAAAAGGTGCTACAAAATGGATTCCTCCCCTTTTGAAAATAGTTCCTCAATTTATTTATATTTATAACTTACATTCAAAACTTTATTCACTAAAATAGGAATATATCGCATATTAAATATGACGATTGCTTAACATGGTATAGTGGTATACCAGTACTGAAAATGTTTATAACTCTACCATCTCACAGCTGTTCTTTGCTATCAATACGCAGCAAACAACATGCTTCACAGCTGCTGACTGGGACTTATCGATATTATTCTCGATGTCAATGTACTATGGCCATGCTTAGGTATCAAATATTGAATTGTATACTTATGTTATTTTCTCACTCATCAATAGAAATTTATTTCCTTGTATTTTTCTTAATTATGCCCACTGGTTTACTTAAATAAAATATCACACCAGCTTATAATCATTGCTTTTGCATTTACAGATAATCGATAGCAATAACATTTTTATGGTCGAAAACTGGCGCGAGATGTGCAATTATGGCGGGAATTGCAACATTGTGAAAGCAGTAAACTAAAGCAATGTTATTGTATTCCTGAGAGATTATATCATAGTATGCCTGGTTATATTGCTATTAGCAAATATTCGAGCATGACACATTGTAATAACTTTATTCCAAATTTGTTCTCCTTATAAACTGTTCCAATTTATCCAGAATAGATAGTGTTAATTTAGAAATAACAAACATTCTAGCAATACCTTTTTTAAACAAAAACTGCTTTAGTATAATATACAAAGGAACAAAACTATGCTTTCTGTTAACATTTGTAAGTGATGCACCTTAAGTGTTTCTAAATAATTTTGCCATTGAAACTTTTCTGAGAGAAAAAGACAATTCCCACTAAATTTGGAAGCAGAGAAGCAACATGCATTTGATTCACAAGGTTATCCAAACTTTTTAAAGCTAAGCAGGCAGAGCTGAGCTTAGGAACTGTGTTTCTCTGTGACACAGAATTATGCTGTCATTACTAATATTATTTATGAAACTTTCAAAACTGGATTTTGATAATGCCTAAATAATAATTACTTCGTTGGCAAAATTTGTATTCTTCTATAAAATGCATCAAGCTAACACGACATTGAAATTATGTAATAAAATGACATGGGATGTTTCAAGTTCATTATTGGGGAGTAAATAAATACTTAATGACTAAATGGTAAATCAAAGTCTATATCCATAAAGCTACAAAATGTTACATGATATATGTTTGCTCCTGTCGTATCATGTGATGAAGAGCATAGCAGACTATACAATCTCTTGCCAGAAAATGGGAAGAAAATGTCATTAATGTATTGTCAAAATAGTAGACTGCATTTTGCTAATTAGTATATTGTAAACTTTTAATGAATAAAAAATTAAAGCATAGTACATTTTAATGGTATACATTCAATTTGGAAAATACATAAACATTTCATATGTCAGTTTTGTAATCCATCAAAATTTTCTTCATTTTTTTTCCTTTCTCTAGTTATTAGTAATTTGCAAAACCTTCCATTATATATTAAAAGTTCATATTTAAACTTGGCCTAAAATTTAAAAACTGCTACATTCATCAACCTGCAACATGCATAAAAATCTATAGAAATATATAATTTATCTGACAACATTCTCTATGCAGTGTTTCTTTCAGCTATACTTTCAAGGTGCTTTTCCATAATGAAAAAAAAAAAAAATTGGTAGCAGTATGGAATCTAAAACAATAGGACATTGGTGAAAAAATAGATAAATAAATGTATATGCACAAAATTATAGATAAAATAATGGCTCACCTCAGCTCATTTTGTGCTAGTTGCTGGATTATCATTACATCACCACTTATCAGCAGAACCTACTTTGTGCAGAGGAGCCTAAAGAGATGAACTTCAACTTGTAGCAAATAATAATGAGACTGTTCACAGGGCACATCCTTGAAATTAAATTTCAGCATGATGATATCTATATTAGTAGGTGATTTCATTCTTTTGTCCATTGATTAGATATTACGGAGAATACTCTCTCAACATTTTGTTTGTACCTTGGGATAGAGAAATAGAATTGACATATTCTTACAATTTCTGTTAAAAGATTCGGTGCCGACAAAACTGGAATTGCAGAATTTGCACCATTGATTATCTAAAGCTAAATCTGTTTCTGTGTCAAAATTTACTTGACTGGCATTCTTTGAACATTACAGAATTGATCAAACAGCTTTGAGTCAATGGTATGTATGTATAATGGGGTACACATTAATCCCACCTCCTTGTGGTGTCCTGGGTAATGCTAAGCAGATTAAGCCAAAGCATATTTAATTATAGAGCATGATTGCATGTCAAAACATCTCTTCAGGATGAAATTAATCATGGACAGCCACTACCATTGTGCAAGGACATGGATACTATCCTAAACAAAGAACATCTACTGAAATGCAGCCAATTTGATAGTAACAAACAAATGAAAAATAATATTGCAATTTTTTATGAGGAAATCACTCAAATTTCACTAATTTGTTTCACTTACATGGACATGTTTCAAAGGCTGTTCCCTTCATCATTAGCATGGTTCCACTGTCAGCTTCCCAGAGTGGTATTAAGATGTCGCTCTGTAGATTTTATGAATTTAGTGATGAGGTTTCTATTGTTTGGAAGATCAAAATTAACTAAATTTTCTTTTATATGTATAATTTTTGGAGCTGTTTACAGTGAAGCTATTATATTTAAAATGATACACTATGGGTAACTTATTTACACACTTCACTTACTATATTTTCCTACATTGGAATAATGTTTCAGGAACCAGTGTTTCCATCCTCAGCCGTTGACCCAGTGATTTCTGATGCTCATGTTGGTCCCTTGCAAGTTCTTGTGTGAACTGTAGTGACCTCTGGTGGATCTGAAATGAATCTATAAATGTGATTCCACGGCGGAAGGTCAAAATTCATAGCAATTTTATGATATTTTAAGATGAAAATATTCTCCCACGTGGCTAATTCAAATGGGTTCTTTATTTCTTTTAGAAGTTTTATCTCTGGGTTTATTTCATGATTTTGGCTCCAATAATTATGTGCCACTGCCGATTTTTCCGCATTTAAATTTGATGTTTCTAAAATGTTCTTTCTTCCGAATTGTCACATTTCTCTTGGTTTTTCCTATGTATTTCAAATTACAGTCTAAGCATTCTATGGCGTATATTCTTGATTTCTTTTCTATGGGTACCTTGTCTTTTAGTTTTCAGCTTAAGAGGTTCTTAATCTTTTGACCCAACTTAGAAAATATAGTAAGTGAAGTGTGTAAATAAGTTACCCATAGTATATCATTTTAAATTTTCTTTGTTTTTGTTTATGAATATATCTCACACTGTTATTTTATGGATTTTTGAATGGCTTTATTTTGATTTTTGTGTGTATGTGTGCCAGAAATGGTATACTATAGTTGCTTTCTCCACGTGTTTATATTTTACATTTCTCACGTGTTGCTTAAACTATAGGGTCATGTTTCTTTTCATTCTGCATATATATTTCATGTTGCAGTCTTTGCAATTAATTTTGTAAATGCCTGATTGTTTTTCTGGCAAAATTTTGCCTTTTGTGTTGGTTTTTAGAAAGTTTTTAAACTACAATTGTTCACCAAAGTCAAAATAATGTTTGCATCTTTAAAAATCTTCTGGAATTTTTGGTGTGCCCATGAATGGAATGTGAATTTCTTGTATATATGATCTCCTTTATAGACTTTTAGTATGATAATGTCCTTTATTTGTTTTTGAGAAATGTAAAATATAAACACTTGGAAAAATCAGTGATGCATACCATTTCTGGCAAAAAAAAAAAAAAAAAATACAAATTCCAAAATGAACCAAAACTCTTAAAGCCCTTCAAAAACCCATAGAATTAACAGTGTGGGAAAATATATTCATAAACAAAAACAAAGAAAATTTACTTAAATGTAAATTGGAACTTGCACAGTGAAGCCAATCATATTAATTGATATCATTGTATGATTCAGTTGAACTACACACTCTTAAAGCTTCACTTACTTTTCATAAATGTATGGAACTGGTTTCGAGAACATTTAGTTCCCATCCGACAGTTGAACTTTAGCCTGGCTGAAGATGGGAACTAAATGTTCTCGAAACCGGTTCCATACATTTTGAAAAGTAAGTGAAGCTTTAAGAGTGTGTAGTTCAACTGAATCATACAATGATATCAATTAATAAAGAAAATTTAGTTAATTTTGATCTTCCAAACAACAGTAAACTCATAAAATCTACAAAGCAACATCTTTATACCAAGCTGGGAAGTTTACAGTGGAACCATGCTGATGATGAGCCAACAGCTTTCGAAACATGCCCAAGCAAGTGGAACAAAATGAGTAAAATTTCAGTAATTTCCTCATAAAAAACTACAACATTTACTGTGAAAATTCTGGCTATTTAAAACTACAAATGAAAAACAATTTGGAAACTCTTTATTTGAAAGCTAGAAAAAAAATATAAATGTAAGCATTCCAAATGGCTACTAGCAACCAACCAATCAACGTTTTTATAATGTAAAAATTCAATCAACTCAATAGATCATCAAATTTTATATTTCTTATGTGCTCAAATTTCAACCACTGAAAGCAGTTAATTTTTCCACAGGCTTTGACCATTTATTTTGATATTCTATGGAAATTTCATTGAAATGGATTACAATTTCATGAAAATTTTTACATTCAGTATGGAACCAATTTTCAGAAAATTACTTTAATGACTTTCACTTTTAGTAGCAAGAACTCATTTTCCAGGATATCATTCACAGAAACAAGAAACTAACTTAGGCAAGTCATAGACTTCCACTACAGAATTATATTCCCTTTCAACAGTTGATATTTTAGTGGGAAAGACATACATTATTGAATGAAGAAACTAAAGATACAATTCTGAAACTTATTTAAAAATAAAATTATCATCATACGTATAGTTTTAGTTGTCTGGCACATAAAATATGGTTTCACAGCTGGAAACATTTTAATTAGCCTTTCCATCAGGAAATTAACTTAACCATGTCTTGTGTAAGGTGAATTCAAAACTTGTTGACAGTTTATACAGGGTTAGTTAACAGTCCTGCACCACTTAAATAATTTTTGAGGCATATGGTCCAGTGACATAAAACTTAATGTGTGAACATATCTGTATACTGAGAACTCAAAAATTATATTACTGAATTTTTTTTTTCTTCCAGTTTAATTGGAAGTATATCCAACTGCTATTTTAAATGGAACATCCCATATATATTTTTACATTTCTGTGTTCAAACTGGTAGCCCTCAGCTACTTGGCAATGTGTCGGTTGATAGAAATCAGTTAAGGAATGATTTAACCACATTTTAGGAATATTTTGCATTGGTTCCATTATTTGACATTCCAGATCTTCTAAGTTGCTGGGTCTTTCTCCATACACTACTTACTTTAAATAACTCCAAAAAAAGAAGTCAAAAGGCGCCAAATCTAGCAATCTTGCATCCTCTTCTACCAACCCATCTTTATGGAAAAACCACTGTTCATTGTTGAATATGGTTTGCTTCAAGGGCTTCACGTTTAAGCCAGTTACTATATACACTTTCGCATTAGTTCTCAAGCCTTTTTCACAGGAATGAACCCTGAACTCTGGTGGGATTCTCATAGTCAGCCCACTCCTCCAGCATCAAACCAGAGGATAGTTCAATTTTGGAAACACTGTCACAAACTTCCCGAGAACTTGAAGTATACACCCTGTAATTCAGGCTGTTAAAATTCTCTTTTATGGTAAATACTTTCTCATCAGTGAAGAGAATCATATGGTGTCCATTTTTGACTTATCCATATCTTGACTTGGGCAATCCAAAGATTTGCTAAGACTGGCAATACAATAGATCACCCAAAAGCTGTTCTACTTCATATTGTACAAAGAGCGCCAGCTGGCAACTCATTTGTCAAAATCCTATCCAGAAGCTGGTAATTATGGTATGGGAGATAAAAATTTCACCAAGATTCATGTTTAGGGTGCTTAATGAAGACCTTGGACTTACAGCTTACCAGCTAAGTACTGGATATTTCCTTATATCGCAATTGAAGCTAGAGAGGGAACTTAAATCAAGGAAGGTGCTGCAGAAAAAACAGCATAAATGACTTACCCATACAAACAGTATTATCCTGATGCTTCAGTCCCAAGCGGCAGAGGAGAAAGCTGAATGCAGTAGTCCTGAATAGCATCAGAAGAAGCAACAAAAATAAAAATGGCATATGCTTGTAACAAAATAAGTTTTGCATGTATTATTTTTTTGTTAAACCTAAAAAGTCAAATGCCACAGTCTGGAGTGACAGCAAAAGAAGGGGTACTGGAGCTGCAACCAAAATGAAAAATGTACACTTTTAACTCTGCAAGTTATGCATGCTTTTTTTTTTTTTTAACCTAACCTAAACTGCAACCTATGACCCTTTAATACTAAAAGTTTTGCATGTATATTTATGAAGATTACAAGAGAGGAAAAAAACAAAACAAAGAGAGAGAGAAAGTGTTGGGCCGCTGTGAGGGATTGAACCCATGACATTCCCATCAATAGTATGACGCTCCAATCTACTGAACTAACATGCCGATATGTTTGTCTAGCTAATTACTGGCTACATCTGTTGAAGTCAACTGTGGTTCGGCATTCTCTACTACTGCTCAGGACTGAAGCACCATGACAAAACTACATGTATGGATAAGTCAAAATGGACATCATATGATTCTGCTCACTGATGAGAAGAAAAGAGAGTTTTAACTTCCTAAATTACAGGGTGTATGCGTCAAGCTCTTGGGAAGTTTATAACATTGTTTCCAAAATTGATTTTATATCCATTGCTGATTGGCCTTCTGCTACTCCTGGTTTCAATCTGAATTACAAACTTGGGTTAGTGCTTGAGAGGACAGTTTGCAAGAAGAGGTGTACTACTATTGAAAGTAGTGGCAGATTTTCCTATTTAGACCATCCATTCTGCACTAGATGCCTGGCCAGAGAGGCTTCAAGCTTGTATATGGGCAAAAGATGGACATTTTGAAATCTTATTGGTGCTGTCTAAATGTAACATACTAAAAGGAATAAAAAATCAAAAACTACTTTTAATTTATTCACAAATTAGTGTGTGAAAATATGTATGGCTAAATAATTAGTACTATGTACGTACTAATTATACAAAAAGTACCTATAGTCAGCCCTGGTGGTCTAATCGTAACCATATTTGCCTCATATGCCCAGTCACGGGTTTAAATCCAGCCAAGGTCAATGGATTTTTACAGCATAAATATTGTAAATAATGGCTTCCTTCAGAAGGAAAGTAAAACCATGGGTTCTATGTCACAGGTTTAAGCATATTTCTGTTCCAAAAATTCCAAAGAATGGAGTCTGAACATTATCAGTTAGTCAAGAGAGGATTTGCTGAAAGCACTGGCTTTACCTTGTTGGTTATTAAGAATTGTTGTCTGTTTCAATTTTATGTATTGAACATTAATGATTCTGTATTTTATAAATTTAATACATTTCAATCTTCTTTCATTCAGTTTGAATTTGTTATTTTGGAGCAGCTAAAAACTTTCATAAGATGCACTATATAGTCTGTTTTTCACTAGATATATAACAGTAAGTCATTAGGTAAGTTACAAATGGATATAGAACTTTTTTTTCGCAGGCAATGCAGGATGTTTCCATTGCATTGATGTACACTTCGTCTTGAGCTGGTAAAGGTCAACCCCAAATTCATCACTTATAAAAATTTGTGCTCACATATTATATATCATGGTAGCAATTGAGATGCTGCAATACCAGATCCATTCTTTGCATTTTTTGTTGTGATGTCAGCATGCAAGGCACCCTTCGTGAATAGACTTTGTGAAAACCTAACCTGTCACCCATTATGAGGTAGACCATGTCATGTGAAAAACCAATTGCTGTGGTTATAGTTACTCTTCTATCTGCAAATTGCAAATTCACCTCTGTTGCAGCCTCTGTTGGCCAGCTGACATGGTTTGTCTTTGATATGTGTCCACCCTTCAGAGAACTTCTGCACTCCAACTGTAAATGGCCTGATGTTAACATGCACTTCTCACCATAGATTGGAAGCATTTCTTTATGAATATTCTTATTCCATACCTTTTGCCCACAAAAATCACATAACAGAGCACAGAGTGTTGTATACTCCACTCAGGGGACCACAATCTTGCAACTGCTCTTTCAATACTGTAAACATAGTCTTGTGTTGAATGTCACCAATTTCCACTGGACTAATGCTGCCAGGTGCCTCTTTAAAATATGTAACACCTCACATCAATTTGTAACTTACTTAATGACCTTCCTTTGTAATATAAAAGTTTAAGGTCTTGAGCCTCCATATAGGAGCTGTTTGAATGACTCTTCGTTAATTGTCTGTAAAGAGGCTGAATCTACCACAACGTTCTCGGAGCTCTGTTTTGGAGATTTCTTAGCACTGGTCTCTGCAGGATTCTTGGCACCTTCTTCAGGATTCAGCAGGAACTGGTACATACCTCCATCTTCATATGTAAGAAGTGTGTCGCCAGGGGAAGAGAGTGTAAGGTGTTTCAGTCGTTCTGAAGGAGAAGGCAAACTGCGCAGTGAAGGTGACATCACCATAGTGAAGAAATCTGTTGTTTCTACACATAGGTCCTGTGACTTTGGAGTTCTGATAGTAGATCTCCAGAGTTCTGGCGAGCCAGATTGCTCTTCTAACACAAAACCTGTGTCTGAGTTTGGCTTCTTGCTGCACTTTTTGTGGGCAAATTCTTGCTGGTCCCTCTCAGTGACTGAGGAAGATGTTGTTGGAATGCCCTCTGTACTCAGCTTGGATACCTTTACCCCACCTGTTTGGCTTACAGTTTCTGCAGCACCAACCTTCATATTCAGAGCTTCACATCTGTCTCTATTCTCTCCTTGAGCTAGTGAGTACAAGCCAGTAGAGGCAACTACCATCTGAGATGTTGGCAGCATTGATACTGCATTATTGTCCACAATGATTGCAAACTGACTGTTATTCAATTGCTGATGTGCTGCAGGAATCTGCTGACTTGCTATAGGTACAGTTCCTGTTTTTGTCACAGAAACTCCATCACTGCTGGCAACATTAGCCTGTAAAACCAATAAAAATGTCAATAACATTTAAAAACTCAACTTTTATTTATGTATGTACATTTGACTTGATAGTTTTATATTACATTTATAAATTTTTGCATAGCTGCAGCAATTTAGTTATATAAGGCTATCATTTCAAAACATCAGTTTGCATAACTCCCTATTTCACATAAATTTAATTTAAAAAAAAAAAGGCAATTTATACATTGAAGAAGGAAATTTAAAATTAATGTTAGTTACATTTTAGGTTTTACCCCCTCTTATCTGCCATGACTTTCAAAATTCAAATGGCACCATAACTATAAGGTACTAAATTTGAATGAGGATCCAATTGTTTTGTTGTATTGTAATGTAATGTATTTATCTCATCCACTAGAATATTATACAGGATGAATAATCTAAAACTTGCAATGCAAATATTTTTGAAATGGAAGGTGCTATTAGTATACTGCTTTTACAGAATTATGGACTCATAATTGCAGCCCATACACAGATATTAATAATTATTATAATGATATTTCTTGAAATTACATTTATGCAAATGGAGCAATGCCTATTGACATCAAAAAAATAAAAATAGAGGAAATTAGAATGTCAATGATGTTTTTTGCATGATTCTAATGCAAGTAGTTTATGACCGATAGTTATATGAAAATTTTAAATATCTACTGTGTGTGTTCCATTTAACTGCTTAGTTACTAAGCTAAGATGTTTGTATTTTATTTTTCTTATTTGGTGTGTATATGGTTAATTTTCCTTTCTGAATTTCCAAGAAAACAAAAATGAATAAACAAATTCTGTGAATTCTAAAGGAAAAGGGAAAACTAGCCTTCACAGGTTGTGTTCAAAATGATGACCACCAGCTAGTATCTTTCAGCCTGTCATGTGAAGATTGCTGCACATATTATAGCATTTCAGCAAAAGTTTCAGAACAGGCAGCTGTTCCATTTTTCTTGTGTAGTAGGCATGTCTTTGTAGACAGTGTCTTTTAGCTTTCCCCACAGAGAAGTATCTAAAGGGGTCAAATTTGGTGAACAGGTAGGCTGAAATACAGCTCCTCTTCATCCAATCCAACAATTTTGAAACAATCAGTCAAGACAAGCATATATCTATTGGGATATCTATCAGCAAGAAAGGACAACATTCATCCTACATTCTCCATATACCATGAGCATATTAACTTTTTTAGTATTAGTAAACACCATCTTCCAGCATGTCCTACTTCAAGAACTACACTGTCTCCTTCCTAGCATGGTATTAAGATGTCACTGTGGATTTTACAAACTTAGTGATGAGGTTACTATTGTTTGGGAGATCAAAATTAACCAAATTTTCCTTGTTTTTGTTTATGAATATATTTTCCCATGCTGTCAATTCTATGGGTTTTTGAAGAACTTTTAAAAGTTTTGGTACCTTTTGGAATTCATGGTTCTTTTGGCAGAAATAGTCTGCTATTACTGATTTTTCCGTGTATTTATATTTTATATTTCTCATGTGTTCCTTAAATTGTATGGTAATATTTCTTTTTGTTTTGTCTATGTACTTCATATTGCAGTCTTTGCAAATGATTTCGTAAAAGCCTGATTGTTTTCCTGGCAGAATTTTGTCTTTTGTATTGGTTTTTAGGAGGTTTTTTTAAACTACATTTGTTTACTGGAGCCAAAATGATGTTTGCCTCTTTAAAAATCTCCTGGAATTTTTGGTGTGCCAATGGGTGGAATGTGAATTTTTTATATACTGATCTCCTTTGTGGCCTTTCAGTGTAGTGATGTCTTTTATTTGTTTTTGTTTTTTGAATTTTTCTATTTTCTTGTTGACCAAATCTATTATATAGCCATTTTTCTGTGCTATATCTATGATTTTATGCTACTCCGAATTGTATTCCATTTTGCTTATTGGTAGGTTTGTTAATCTGAATGTAAGACTATTGATTATGGCAAGTTTATGTTGTTTTTTTATATAATTATCTATGTGGGTATCTTTTCTAAATATGCCAAATTCCAGATTATTGCCTTATTTTATAATTTTTATATCCAAGAAGGGAAAAACCTTGATGTTTTCTATTTCCATGTGAATTTAACAGTGCTGTCTTATAGGTTGAGTAGTTTTATTGCATCCTCTTTCCATTTTTCATTTACTATTGCAAAGACATCATCAACATAATGGCACCAACATTTGTAAATATAAAATTTTATACATTTGTGTATAAATATATGAAATACATAGGCAAAACAAAAAGAAAGATTACCATATGATTTAAGGAACACATAAGAAATGTAAAATATAAACACATGGAAAAATCAGCAATAGCAGACCATTTCTGCAAAAAACCACAAATTCCTAAACTCTTAAAAGCTCTTCAAAAACCCATGGAATTAACAGTGTGGGAAAATATATTCATAAACAAAAACCCAAACAATAGTAACCTTATCCTATATTATTACCACTCCATTGACTACAGCTTCGTAAGTACATTTTTTACTTAATAGTAACCTTATCATTAAGTTTGCAAAATCAACAGAGTGACATCTTAATACCATGTTGAGAAGCAGGCAGTGGAACCATCCTGATGATGATATAGGTTGATAGGTTACTTTACTTAGGTTTCTGAATATAAGAATAGCATCTTCAGCAAACAGAACACAATAAGTTTTTCAAAAAAAAAAATGTTTAATTGCATAATACCTGAGAGGCAATGTCTTCTTTCAGTACAGATTCCCCAGACTGCCTCACCACTGTACCAGGAGGCTGTGCTGGACATTTATGTGTACGTTGGCTAACCTGCAAGTTACAGAGAGGAATATGGTAAACAGTTGTAAAACTAAAATGTGAAATCTTATCAGTAGGGCCTGGAATTTTAGGTTTTTATATACCCTGTTTTAGTTTTATAAACATGCTAAAATATTATTTAAATTGTACTTATGATGATATAGACAATGGAGCAAGAATATATCTTATTAGAATTTATTAACTCCACTTACTTACATTTGCCACAGAAACATGTTCTAATGTTGTATAAGTAATTGGAGTTGGTGTGAACATATTTAATAATTTTTTAATATGATGTAAAAGTATTGTTAACTTGAAGCGTGAGTTGGAACTTGTAAAGTGAAACACTTCATAAAATTAAATTATTGTATAACTGAGTCGAACTACACACTCTTGTGCTTCACTTACTGGAAGAGAAGTTCATGCTATCATGCTTGGATAATAAAATAATACAACATCAAGGCAACCTGGAATTTGGAATCTACAGAAAAAGCATGCACACAATTACATCAAAACTGATGGATTTAACCCAAGAAGACATAAACATGCAGTAATCAACAGCCTGATGCACAGACTCGTTAACCTACACATTAACAAGAAATAATACTCCAAAGAATACAAAGAAATAGAAAGAAGAGTGATTAAAAATGGATTTAGCAATTAACTGGTTCATAAAAAAGTGCCAGAAGTTCTATACGCAAAAATTTATTAAAGAAATCACAACAATTTCAGTAGAAAAATATAACAATTTTTTAAAAAATTCACATATCACCCATGGGCTGTACAAAAATTTCATAAAACTCCAAAAGATTTTAATATCAGATTAGCACCAAAAAACAGATGTGTAATGTTAAAAATCTCCTCAATGGTAATATTAATGAAAGTATTCCACCAGAGAAAAAAGAAGGTATTTATCAAATAAACTGTGCAGAATACAAAAAAATCTATATTGAAGGAATAAAGAGAAGCATAGGCACATGATTAAAAGGACATTTCAGAAATATGAAATACAAACAAATGAGGGAATTAATGATGGCATTTCATTTCTGGACAGAAACTCATGGCTTAGTGGAAAAAGCAAAAATTATTAAAGTCAGCACAGGGACCCACAGAGAATCATGGGAGAGAATCTACATACACAAATAAACATACATGAAATTTGACAATCAACATTGAGTTCCGTCACATCACACCACATTCCAACAGAGCAGAATATGCATCCCCAAAGAAATAGTATGAATCATCTGGCAGTCAACAATTATCTGAAGATACAGATGTTGGTCTGTGAAACATGTTCTAGATAAAAACAAGTGATGCCACAAGAGTGTGTAGTTTGACTCACATGAACATATACTTTAATTATACGTTAAAATATATTATTTTAGTTTTTTCAACATAAACCTGTATTACCTTTGTAAACATTAAAATAGTATTTTTTAACATTTTTGGATTATTTTTATGCTCCCATTTATTTAAGTGTATATATATATATATATTGAAGCAAATATATAATGTCTTTATTTTTACTTACTTTTAGCATGGAAGCCTCTATTGTGTCAGACATGATCCTTTTAAAAAAAGCTACAAGGCACTAAATCCAACAACAACAATTTTCAATAAATCAAGTGATACAATGTTGTACTGAGACTGCCATGGATGGATCAGGTCATTAAGGTGTAGACTCATGAGCTGGAGGTCTGGGGTTTGATTCCTGTTAGGACCATCTTTTTTGTCTGAGGTTTTATTTGGTTTTCCTCATCCCTCATAAATAGCAAATGCTGGGGAAGTACCTTACACTTAAGTCCGGAATGCTTCCTTCTTTAAAAAAATCCTTTCCCAGTTTATCATTTCATCTCATGTAACATCAGTGTCCACCACCTATGAGTTGGTCCTGGTGGTGTAGTGATAACCATATTAGCCTTGTAAACCCAAGTTTGCAGGTTCAATCCTGGCCAGGGTTGATGGATTTTTTGGGTGTAAAAATCCTAAGTATGGCTTCCTTTGGATGGGAAATAAAGCCAAGGGTCCCATGTTGTAGATATACAGAACAAAAAAGAACCTCAAGCCTGAAAGAAGAGGCCTCTGAGCAAAATTTATCATCATTTCATGCCCTTAAATTGAATGGGATATTAATGACTTGAAATGTTAAAGAGCATCCATAAATGAAACAAATCAACAACCACCTGCGACGCTTCAGTAGTTAAAACAAGTGTTAAACACTATTTAAAAAAAACTGTTGCATGCATTATTAAATACTGATACACTGCTAGGATTTGTATGGTGTAACCTTTTCTACCATCTTTAAACATTCTTATAGAAAGAACATTTTATCTACACACACCATGAAAGGGTCAGATTAGGCTGGACTAAATTGTAGAGGGGAGTGTTCTTCACAGTACCTGATGTCACCTATACTCTGTGCAGTAATGTTTACTTACTAAAACCCTCTGCCTGATGATGAGGTTAGATCAATCAAGTATAAACACAGTTTTTCAAACAGGAATTGGTAGCGACGGCACATAAAATGTTTCGTATTATTAATTAAACAAAAGTCAAAGAATACTACCAACTGTTGTTAGTTTCTTAATTGCATATAAATGCTTATGTTACTAAAAAGGAAAGATCTACATATGCTGTGGCCCTAAGCTAGTTTACCTAGCATTAATTATGAATTGAATTTAACCATTTTAAACTAATTTAGTTCACTAAAATGAAAGCAACATCCTTTGAAACATGTCCAAATAATTTAGTTAAAATTAAAAATATTTAATTGTCAAATTTGTTTATTAAGGTACAAACAGGTTGACCAATTGCAACAATGTATATGAATTATTTACAGACTTAATAAAAGAACTTCATGTCAAAAAGTCTTTGAAGAAAATAACTTGTTAACTGTGATCTAGCTATATGTATATAGACTAGTCCTATTTATGGTAAATAGCAATAAGCATGCTGGCAGTAATAACCAATACCACATCTATGACACACGGGAAAAACTAATCTACATCGAATCACTATAAACATAAAAGCATCAGAACGTGATCCATTTATCAAAGATGTAATTTTATACAACAAGCTACCAGACTCTAAAATTGAAAAAAGGAGAGAAATTTAAGAGAGATCTAAACCACTGAGAAATTCCTATACAAGGTGGATGAATTGCAAATAAAATGTGCAATTTTCCTTTAATTGTTGTAAATGTGTACTAAAATTATCTAAGAATAAGTTATTGGACATCCATTGATTCTGTTAAACTTTGCTATTCTTATGCATACTTTACAATTATATATAAATTATTCAAACCAATGTTTTACACTTATATACACTTTGTTAGCTTTAGATTTTGGCAATGTCTAAAACTTGTATATGCAAGTCTATTGACAGCAATAGAGTTTGCCGTCATCATTAATTAATTATAAATTGTGTTTATAACCAAATTACTAGACGTTACACCATGGTAATCACATAACTTATGCTTTTGCATAATCTTTAATATCATTACAAATTAATAGTTCAATATTGTACATGTTAAGTGTAGTGGACTTTTGCAACAGTGATGTTTAATACACTAAAGAATTTAATATAATAAGATCAAAAACTGAACAATATAATGAATATAGGCACAGAAAATGGATTAAAAAAAGAAATTGAATATAAGAAAGTAAAAGGAGCAAAGAACAAAAAGAGAATCAAAGACATAAGTACACTTATCCTTAACAAGGAAGAAAATAGAAGGCACAAAAATTCACATACATATATCAGTTTTCTATAAATTCCAAAGGATCTTCAAAAAACACAATATCATTTTAGCCCCTAAAAACAGTTACTCCATAAAAAATATACTAATTTCTAAACTAAAAGATGATATTCACAAGAGAAAAAACCAGGAATATATCAGATAAATTGCAATGATTATGAAAAAATCTACATTGGAAAGACCAAAAGAAACAACATAAATCAAAAAGAGGAAGAAAAATCAGCAGTGGTTTGGCATTTTTGGAAGGAACAGCATATTATTAACAGGAATCCTAAACTATTTAAAAATATCACAGGAAAAACAGAACTTACAATCTGGGAACACATATATATGTAGAAGAACAAAAACCATGTTTTTTAACTTTGCAATCCCACCAAGTTACATCCTAATACAGAAGTTTATCCAACCACCATCAGAGACAAACCAACCCAAAGAACAAAGCCAGCAGTCCACCTGGAACTGAGGATGGGAGCAATTAGCTCTTAAAACTTGTTTTCCTCCTTAAATAATAAGTGATGTAAGTGTTATAAATTCGACTCAACTATATTAAATTCAAATTGTATAATCTTATTTTGATTTAAAGTAAAACACTAAAAATCATGTCGTCACATTAAAACTCTCTTTAAGTTTCACAAACACACAAACTTATGAATTTTGATATACCGGAAGTAGACAACATATTGTTTAAGTTCATTAACAGACCACCAGAGCAAGCATAGTAACATACATACTTTGCTGAAATTGACTCCTCAGTCGTCGTTTTGGTTGACAATGTGAGGAATGTACCTCACGAATGTATAGTGTGTTTGTGAAACTTAAAGAGAGTTTTAATGTGACGACATGATTTTTAGTGTTTTACTTTAAATCAAAATAAGATTAACAAAAGTTTCACTGTGTGGATTCCGACATTCCGTAAACATATCAAATTGTATAGTCTGCACCTCCTAAAAGAGCGGTATATTAAAATTATTTTTAAGTCAGAGAAATAAACTTATCTCAGCAATGGGATAAGCGGCACTATCTGGTTGCATACTTCCAAATAGTCCTCTGCATACATGAGACGAAGCATCAGCAGTCCCTAGTTGGTTCCCTCCTAGACTAAAAGTGTGTGTTACTGAACATGCCTGGAAATTTAAGACTCACTCATTGGGTTCAAATGACAGCACATTCAAGTAACACTGATAGATAAGCAGATTTTGAAAATGTCCTGCTACATCTATACAGTTACGGCATCTTTCTTAGAAAATTGCCATTCACACACATTAGTTCACCCTCCAAAATTTAGTCAGTTTTTTGCCAAATTTTTTTTCTGTTCTTGTAACATGGTGGGGGCTTGCTCCATACACATTATTTTTCAACTTACCCCATACATTAAAATCACATACTGTCAGTATATAATTCAGTATCTTTCTGCATTTAAGATATTCTCAAAAAAGATATTCCCTATTACTCTTTGAGTGTAATCGCAGAGTAAATACTTATATTATAACAGGATATACAAATTTAAATCATTTAAAAATATGAATAAATTTGTTAATAAATTTACAGCAAAATGTAATAGCTGTATTAAAACACATAAATTAGAAATGCATACATTTTCAATGATGAGTGTCCTCACAATTGTTACTCTACCACAATATACACTTAGAAAAATCACAAAAAATGCATATATTCAAATATGAGAGGTGTTTGAAAAGTATATACAATAGCAGTTTTGTACATAAAGTGAAACCTATGGGGATGGCCATTCATAGAGCAATGGACTGATACTAATATGCCATGCAGATGCTAGATGGCACTTGTAAGCAGAATGTTTAGTGAAAGGACAGTGTTTGTTTGTTTGTTGTCAAGTAGAGAGAGGCATGGACAAGATGGAAGGTGACTATTGCAGAAGTATGAACTATATGGTGTCACTATCACACACCAGAGCAAAAAGGAAAAATTTAGGTTGTCTCTCACTCAAGAAATTTCATGTTGTTCCATCTGCAGGCAACCATATGATCAGCAGCTTCAGACATATTGCTAATGTACTGGCTTGCTTGACTGTCAACAGAACATACATATAATGAACTAATAATAAATGTTAATTATCTATAATGGCAGAAATTGCAAGGTATAATGCGAGACTCTTACATAGCTTAGATGCAGGGTTGATTGTTCCTTGAACATGACAATATGGCATTGCTGGGTTCACTGCTGTGTCATATCACCATATTTACTGGATCTTACTCAGTCCAATTATGCCTTATTGATCAACAGGTGAAGGACCTCCTGTGAGGTACAAAATTAGGCAACAACAGTAGCCCTCCATGAGTGGTAGTGGTGTACTCCCAAGCAATGTTTTCACAACACCATAATGAAGTTACCAGGAAGATGGCAATTTTGGTTTATTTATGGATGCTCTTTAACATCTTAGGTCATCAGCATTAAGATGGCAATAGTGCATTAAATTATAATTTTTCCATATCATCTCACTTCCTATTTGAGGATCAACAGTATACTTTAATCATGTTCATGATAAGTGTTCTTACCTTATAACGGAACCTCTTTCCACATGCAGTGCACTGGTATGGCATAGCTCCTGTGTGAATGCGTCGATGAACCAGATAGGATACTCGTTGTCGAAAACATTTCCCTGTAAAAACAGTAAAAACAATAATATCTGTTTCAAAAACAACAAACCATTTCCTTATTTCTACATAATGGTATTTACTTCCAGAGTGGAAGTAAATACCATTTTTCAGATCAAATAAAATAAAAATTAAAAAATTCCTAAAGTAATTCTGACAAACTCTTTAACAAATGTCCGAGACACTTTGCAAATCAGCTAGCCTTTAACGACCTATCGAGAACTTTGCAATGTCAGTCAATTCACATACCTTTAATAGACGATCATTGAGTATGGCATTGTTAATTTTTATTGCAATTTTGTCAGTCATAATAGTTTGGGGACTTGCTGAGCGCTCATTATCTTGAATGGAAGTATGACGATGCTTAAATTCAGCAACCCATTTTTTAACAATCACAATTGAAGGGGAAGAATCCTTTAACGTGCAATCTAACTCCTTTTGTATTTCTGTTGTTAAAATGAAATACTTTATCAACGTTTGTATTTCATTTTTATTCATTTTGTACAAATGTTTGTTTACACGATTATCATAAACAAGAGATAAAACTTATGCATATGAAACTTTATAGCACACCATCTAAAGGATTATACATAAAAACTTCATAGTAATTTGGCCATCTTCACAACATCTGTGAATCATGCTGAGAACTTTTAGAAAACAGCTCTTATACAACTTCTCGAACTACTTGACAAACATCGTATCTTATACAGGCAGAATCTACCCCCTTTCATAAAGCTTTTTATTTAGTAAACATCTACTTACCTACTGTTTAAACAACTCTCTTCTCTAAGTAATCAAGTTTTTCACTACCTCCAATGCTCTTCATTTAAACACATTTTTCATCTTTTGTAAATCTATTTTATTTTTCTAACATCATTCTTTTGGATTTCCTAACATTTGTACTTATACCCCATTCTCTGTAAAATTTTCTAATTTTATTCACTACCAATTATAACCCCACTATTATAATTGTTCCAATTATAAGTTGTCTGTAAACAGCAATCCTCATATTCCTTTTCTTTTTTACTTATCACTGGACAGTGTGGGTTATTTTTCAATACTCTTTCCAAAATATCATCAATAAATAAATTAAACAAAATAGGACTCTGCTAGCATACTTTCCTCAACCCTAACATTTGTTCAGTTATGTCTGTAATTTTATATCTCTCACATTCTATTACAAACTTAATTGTTTCACAAATCTTTTTAATTCCAATAACAAACTCTCACCTATCTTTGCCTTTTCAATTTCTATCCCAGTGCCTCCTGTTTATTGTGTCAAATGTCTTTTCACAATCATTAAAAACATATATAACTTTCTCATTTATGACTCAAATACATATTTACTATAGTTTGTATTAAAAACTGTATGTTATCTACTGCCCTTCTCCCCTTTCTAAATCCTACATATGAGTTATATAAGAAATAAAGACTGAAATAGACAGGGCATATATAGAAGGTTGCCCCACTTAATATGGGTTGGTGTACATTTTTTCATGGTGAGATTTCCTTTCACCACTACTGATTATGTTCAATGTGATATCCATGTGTTTGAATTATTGCCCTATGATGCAATTTCCACTACAAGAGATTGCACCGCAGAACAGAATGGGGAAACTTACCCTAGCCTCCTGGCACAATTTCCAGAGACCCTCAATTATGATGGAACATTTGGAAGAATGGCCTTGTTTTAACAAACCAAACTTGCAAAAATCCATATAGTGACTTCACTGAGATTCTTTTAAAAGGTATTACATTGACAACCATTTCCGCAGCTTTCTGGCGATAGTAGGCAAGGAATGATATGGCAGTGTGACTGGATGTCTTATTGTTGTGGATCCAAACATTTTAGGCATGTCACTATACAACTGGAAAATCTCTCCATCAAAACTGGGTCCATGATGTTCTCTTGGAGACAGATTCTATTTACCTTTACATTATTGACAAACTCTGTCAATTGTCCTTGTGAATTGAGTCATCCCTAAGCTTAGTAACCTGCAACCATCATGAATCCCTTAATCTTTGTTATCCCAGATGAAGTTAAAGTGCCCCTTTAGGCCCACTGGACTATAGTAAATTGCTTGGAGTTTGTATCATCCAGATAAATCTCTGATGTGCTGCTCTTTCGAAACAGACTGCATGCTTTATACCCCTGCTCAAGAGCCAAATTTCCTTTGATTATTAGATAAACTGTGCCTTTAGATGGTTCAGTGAAGTTGGCAATTTGTGTTGGATTTTCTTGTGTCATTGCAGTCCTCACCTTGGCCACTACTCCTTTTGTTTATATTAGTTGCCACTTTTTTCTCATTCATGTTTTTGCAGATTGTGCCTCAGGTGGAAATCCATTTTTGTGCAACTGTGTTATACAACCCACACATGACTTACTTATGGTAAGATCCTTCTCTTTACATCGTTCCACAATCACTGAAAGCCTGTAACCAGCATCAGAAAATCCAACAATGTCCCCTGCCACAAATCTGCAATTATTGAAACCATTATTGACTAATTATTGCACCCAACTATTCCAACATTGTCTTCAGACACACACTGATGCAGTTGCAAGTGTTAACAGTAAAAATGAGAAATACGGCAGCCATTCAAGGTTGTCCTAATTAAAGTGGGGCAACCCTCCATGGTAAGGATGGAAGAATAAAGAATACCACCAACAAACAAGAAAGAGATGGAAGGACTACAAGAGGATACTAAGCAGACACTGGAAAATGAAGGTAAAGAAACTAAGCAGGCCAAGGCCTAATTTGGGCTTAGCTACATTTACTTAATAGAAGTTAAAATTTAAAAAGCTTTGCTAGAAAACTTCTGAATCAGCCAATTAGCACTCACCTCCAAAAATGTTAGTGTTTCTGTTAGTTGTATGTGCCTGCAAAACAACACAAGTGTCAGCAAACTGCAACATGACAATACACATACATTCATTTAGCTATAACATTGAAGGAATTTTATCATTAATCACATCCATGCTTTTCGAAGTTATTTGCTTCACATATATATTTCACTGAGCTCAAACTTTGTCAGAATGTGTTCAAAATGTTTAGAAGTGAGTTATAACAGATATGAAGTACAAAACAATTGTTAATATTGATACAGAGTTGTTTGGTGACACTTATACTTCATTTATTTGGTTTTTTAATTGCACAAGTTTTGGGAACATTCACTCCCATCATCAGCAGAATACCAACTGCAGAAGCATACTCTGGAAGTGGTTGGAGAAATTTATCAAATATATCCAATGATGGTGTCTTGAAGTTTATGATGCTGTTTTTTTTTTTTTTTTTTTTTTCTCCCATGTCGATAGTTCTAGAAATTTGTAAGTATGTTTCAATAATTTTGTTTTTTTTATCAATTTCATGGTTTTCTGATCAAAAGTGGGTTGCCACTGCTGGTCTCTATCTGTTTGTAATGGATATTTCTGAAATATTCTTTGGTACGGGTTTCCTAATTTCTTTTCATTTTTCCAATAAATTCCAATAAATACCTGATCACAGTCTTTGCAATTGATTGGTAGATACCTGACTTCCCTTCAAAAGATATAGGATCTTTACAGGAAAATTGTAATATATTTTAATATGGTGGATGTTTTGTGGAGCTAACATTATTTTCTGTTTTTTAACAATTTTTTAAATTTATTGAACATCTACGGTAGTATGTAAATGTTTTGAATTGCATATATTCTTTTATTTTTGACAGCAAACTTGTGCCTTTGATATCTTTATATCTTTTAAAACTTTTTAATTAATTACCTACTAATTTTTAATGGAAACCATTATATACTGCTGTGTGGATGATGCATTGGTGCTCATTCTACTGATTAGACCATTCACTAATGTATGCAAGATTATTTAGAATGTCATGCTGGTGTGATTTGGTATTAAAACTGTTATTCCTAATGACAGATATGAATGTTCTGTAACATGTCAAATTAAAAAACCAAGTAAATGAAGTATAAGTGTCACCAAACCAGCTTTATATCAATATTATATTCACCATTAATAGCTTTAATAGTATAAATTCAAATAAAAAAAATCTTGTTTCAATGCTGGTAACAGCTGACATCCAGGAAACATACCTGAATTGCTTGTCTAAAGCTTCCCCCCCCCCCACAAGGGACACTTAGAAATTTTCTAAATCTAAGTAAAGTGTTTTTAGTAATGTATAGATGACCAGGTAGTCAATTTCCCACATCATTGATGATGTCTAATCACTGATTTTCATACCACCACAGGTGGCCAAGGTCATTAAGACATGCACTCCTGAGCAGGAGGTCTAGGGTTAGAATCCCAACAGGACCATCCTCTCTGACTGAGGCTTTTTCCAGGTTTTCCTCAGTCTTCATAATTGGCAAATGCCGGGGAGGTACCTAAACTTAGGCCTGGAACACTTCCTTCCTTTAAAAAAAAATATCCTTTCACAATATATCATTTCATTTCATGTATCATCAGTGTCCACCACCTGTGGTACCTCAGTAGTAAAAATGGGCTTTAAACACTAATTAAAAAAAAAACTGATTTTCATAGGGGTATTATTACCTGCTGGTAAGATAAACAAATGGAAGATGTTGCATCGGGAGGTAGCACAACCCATACACGCTGAGGAACATTATGCTTGTGTTATATGTGTGTGTTGGGTTTTTTCTTCCCCCTATATTCATAGGTTAGCATTTGGTATAGCACCAATAAGTTTGCTATTAACAAAATGACAATCGCTGGGGTTTTCACTAATGATGAATAAACACCTATTATTTTATCTAGGATAACAGGCCAGAATGCTGCCGTGGTTCACAGACAATCAGCTCAGCATTTTCCAAACAAATGCCTGCTTTCCTTAAATGCATATTGCCAAACAGATATGCAGCTAAGAGCTAGTGGACAAAGAATACACATTGCAATAACGATAGGCAGGTCTGTGACAATCCTAATGTTATGCAATGTACTACAGTATTTGAACACAATCCTACACATGGTAACTAGGACCAATAAATTAAAGTGATGGTGGCATTGGTGCATTGATACTTTAATATGCAAACTTTTAATATTTAAAAAAAACAACTGCAGTTGCATTAGTGGTGCCCCACATATCAATACCAACGATCCTGAATGAAAGATAATGGCACACATTTAAGTTGCATTTTGCAGAAGAGCGATTATTGCATTATAGCAAGATTCACACTTTATCAAGCAGGTGCTGTGGAGTCATGAATATTACTTTGCTAATTATTCGACTGTCAGAAGAAGTGCGGGAAAGCATGTCCAAATGGCTGTGACCAAATGTCTTTTTGGAAAAAATACACAAAGTGGACCACTGGCCCAAGCACATTGAAAAAGAAGGAGATTATGTAGAAAAATGACTTACTTGTTCAACACCTACTTTTGCATAAATAAATTGGAAAAACAAGAGTGCAGATAATTTTTTACTTTCCCATGTACAAATATTTATAATTAATTAAGTTAAAGCTGGATTCATAAAAAGTATAAATTTTGACAAATAAATAAATTTCCATAACAATTGTATTTGTTCACATTAATTTGAGCAATGAATAGGTATTGACTATTTAGAAAATTTTGTATCAACCTATCTCTATCTTTTCCCATTTACTTTACTTGTCAGAACTAAAAACAAAATCATTCCCTATCACATCCAAAAAATAAAGCGGTTAAAATATTACAAATATCAATATGTAAGCTTTTAAAAAATACATTTAATCTTCTAATACAACATACAAAATCATTTCACAGTCTTACATAAAGAGACATGCATTTTCTTTCATCTACACTTTTCAGGTTTTAAAAATTTAACTGTCCTTAAGAGCAAAGGACAAAGTCAAAGTTATATGGCCAAAAAACTGATAAGATTTTTTTGTCTAAAAACATGCCTTTTTTTTGTTTTAGTTCTAAATGACTTTTAAAGCTCAACATGACATTGCCAATGAAAACATGAAATGTCTTAGCAGCAACATACTCACCACATGTCTCACAGGCAAAAGGTTTCTCTCCTGTATGTATACGCTGATGGTTATGCAATGTACTGAGCTCCTTGAAGGCACGGTCACACTCAGTACAGACATGTGGCTTGTCATCACTGTGGTACAGAAGATGCTTGTGGTAGGATTGCTGGAATGTGAATGTCTTGCCACAGTGTTCGCAACTATAAGGTGTTTCACCTGTGTGCAAGCGTCGGTGTTTCTTCAGGAAGTACTTCGTAGTGAACAGTTTACAGCATGTTTCACATTCCCACTGTTTGCCATCATGAGTCTTCACATGCTGTGTTAAGTGTTGCTCCTGTCAACATTCACATAAGTTACAAAGAGTAGGAGGTAGTACCTACAAAATATACTACTTAGGGAGACTTTAGTACTAAACTGTGGGGTGTATAGTCCATAGAAAAACGTATGTTAATAAACATACAAGTTAATAAACAGCAATGCCGTGAGATTAGTGATGCTTTCCCCCACTGGATAGGGTTTTTCCTATGACAAAGCTCCTACCTGTTTGCCAAGCTGTGAAGGGGGTAGCAAGCCTGCTTGCTTACTTATTGATCTTGCTAATTGTCACAGTCATAGCTTAGCTGTTCCTGGATGTGCGCTGTGTTGTTCATTTCTTAATTCAACAGTATACATAAAGTGTATTATGCCTTGTGAGTTTACAATGGCATGCGTGTATTTATGTACGATTCATGTGTGTTAACTCAGTGGTGAAAAAATCATAAGACCAATTTTTTTAGCATAAATTGATTCTTTTATTTATGTGAATACCACACTAAACCCTTTTTTCAGTGAATTAACCAACAGGGAACATGATCATGCATTTTCTCAACAAAATTCTGCCAATGCTAACACTGGAAATAATTCCATGAGAATAATTCACAATGTGTTTCCATAAGACAGAGTTATTAGTAGGGAATTGTGACCCCCTTGATTCCTTGATTTAATAGTCTGCGATTATTATCTCTGTGGTAAATTAAAAAATTCCATATACAAGACATACCTGCACACCATACAAGAACTCAAAGATAATATCTGTCAGGAAATTGTCCAGAATTCTCAAAATGGACTACAGCCAGTGATGAACAATTTCCTAAAGAGTTGTCAAAAATGTACAGAGAATGAAAGTGGGCAGTTTTAACACCTCATTTGATAATCTACTTATGCAATGAGTCTCTTAAATTGATATGTGTACTGTTGGATGGATGGTTTGTTTCCCCCTCTTACTAAAACCTGGCTGGCTAGCTCATCCATAAGCAAAACACTCTGGGAGAAAACAAAACTGATTGTACAGTATTTCTGTATACAGAGTAAGGCACTTATAATGTAGTGGCCATTTTACTCTAAAACAATGGAGAAAATCAAAAATTGCTTCAGACAAAATTTGAAGTGTTCATGAAAAGATAGCAACCTTAACTCATCCTTCAAATGCATTTTCCAAAGCCATTTCAAAATTGATTAGTTTTTTTCAATTTTTTCATTTTTTTTTTTTTCATTATTTTATTTTTTCTTCCTTTCTTTTTTTCGTTTTCTTTTTTTTTTTTAACAGCATTTAATTTTCAGTAAAAGGCTCTAGTGCACCTATCAGCAAGGGGTGATATTGGACAAATAAGACAGCAAATGTTTTTCACTCACTTTCACTTCTCTCTCTTTTATTTTGTTATTGCTAAGAAGGAAAACTATTTGTTTATATGCAGAAGCTCATTTGTTTACATTGATATGCAAACAAGTGCTCATTATTCAATTCAAAGCTAAAAGGGCATTATTCTCAGGCAGTTCCACTTTTTTTTCAATCATGAGTGTTGATACATGATCAACGAGAGGATCAATATGATTTACATTTACGGCACAACTCATAAGAATGCTTGCAACCTATATGGAGATCAATATCCTGAAAGGAAGTAGCCATCTGTTAGAAATTTTCAACAACTTGAGAACTTATTCTCCAAAACAGGAGGTGTAACACCAAGAAAACACCATCAAATGAGATGTGCTACTGGGGAAAATTCGGAAGGCGCTGCAGTTCCTGCTAATCCTCACCTAAGTTCCTATTAACTGGAACATGATTCAAGAATCTCTCAAAGGAGTGTGCGTTGAATATTTAACAGTCATTAATACCATTCATATCACATTAGCCTACATTAAGCCCTTCATGGGGATAATTTTCAGAAGAACATTGCATTTTGCCATGAGCTCTACTACAAATTCATAACAGTAACTTTTCCAACATTTTATTTTCTGATGAGGCAACATTCACCAATCTCACTCAAGTAAACCTACAAAACATACATTATTGGGCAGTGGAAAATCCAAGATGGTTACAGGAAGTAGAGCATCAGCTGGAATGGAATGTGATTTTTTGGGTGGCATTTTGGGATTCCCTATAAGTGACCATCTTCATTGAAGGTAAACTTAATGGGTAAAAATACAACAAATTTTTGAACTGAGAACTTCAGTGTTGCCTGAAGACATGTTCCTTGTGGATCAGGCTGCAATATGGTATCAACATGATGGTTGTCTTCATTATTCAGCTTGTAGCTCCAGAAATATTCAGAGAGTATCCTGGTCGATGGACAGGATTCAGAGGACCTGTTCCTTTGGCCTGCCCACTCTCTGGATCTCATTTTTGCAGACTTTTTTTTATGGGGATACAAAAGGATAAAGTTTATGAAGAATTCCTGGTAAAACATGTCAACAAATTAGGAATGTCTGTGCAAGAATCAGCAAAGAAATTTTGAGATATGTTCATTGATCTTTTGAAGCACAATTTTGGAAATGCATCAAAGTTAATGGTAATACTTTTGAGCATTTAATGAATTGAAATTGTTTATAGTGTGAACATGACATTGTTTCAATTATGGTTACAAAAGTGCTATACTGTATGTAAATTGATGCTAGTAAAGTGAAAGTGAGTAAAAAACATTTGCTGTTTTATATATCCAATATCACATCACTTATCACCCCTAGCTGATAAGATGTACTATAACTTTATACTGAAAATGAAATGATCTTTCCAGTCCCGAAAAAAAAAAAAATACACCATTCCATTTGAAAAAACAATATGACTGAAATGACGTTTGGAAATGCATTTCAAGATGAGTTAAGGTCGCTATCTTATGTCTCTTTAAACACTTCAAATTTTGCCTGAACCATTTTTCGATTTTCCCCTTTGCTTGGGAGTAAAATGGCCTTGACACTATCAATACCTCACCCTATATTAATGTAACTTTGTAGAACTTCTACAATGGAGATATAATTATAAATTAAATACTTTAGTTAATGAGATGATTCTTCACTTTTATTACTCTACTTACCAATATTTATTAGCAGAATATGTCATGAACACTTGTGCACATCCTCGACTGCTAGTCAACTGGCAAGTGATCCAAATAGTCTCCTGGACACTTACAACTGGCTTTCAGACAATAGATATTGGTAGTAGAGAGATAAGAGTGTATAATAAAATCATTAACTAAAATATTTAATTTATAATTATATCCCCACTGTGGAAGTTCTACAAAATTACATTTATATAAAAAAAATTATAAAATTAGTAAATCTATTTATTTATAAAACTTGTTTAGTGAGTTTGGGCAGGAAGTGCTTCAACAGATATATTAACATTTTGCAAACTATGTAAAGTTGAGAAAAGATTTACAATGCAGCAACATGTAAGAAATATAAGTGTAGTAGCAAATGATTACTAATAACTAAGAGTTTGGAGACAAAAACAGGTACATTTTAGGAGTTATTTAACATGTTAAGAGTCTGAGAATATTCCATAAAAAAGCTAAACAACCTAAAGTTAAAGAGCTTTCTGGAACATTAAATGGGGTATTCATTTCTGAAAGAAAAAATTATATTCCATGTGCTGTGAATGGCAAAAATAAGAGGTAATGGCTGAGAGAAGAAAATCTTTGTTTCTGCAGTCAGTGTGGAAATGGAAATAATTTCTTGATGCACAATATCCTTAGAGACAACTGCCAGACCTTCACATTCCAGAATTTCTACATTTATATTGTTATCTATTGCAATGCTGAGAAAGCTAATTTAAAGTAGATTTTCATTATTTATTTATAAAACTCTTAATGTATAATTTTATTTTTTGTTCATTTTCTTACGTTTTAGGGACATTTCACAGGTTTTTTTGCCATTCTTTAGGTCATGAAAATCTGCACCCTGACAATCACTGGAAGCCTCCATAAACTACTGCATTCAAAAGTATATGAAGAAGTTAGCTGCCTTTACCAGGATGATTCAACAAGTTAGCTGATATTGTTGACCATACAAAAGTACTGTTTTGGTAACTGTAAGATTGTGATTTTCAGAATTTCTGAAAGTGATGTTAATGTTATTCTATGATCCTCTCTCACAATGACAGCAGTGGAATTAATGGTTTTTTTTTCCATTAGAGCACTAACTGGAAAATCCGGGTCCACTTTCCTTTGAAATTGATTGCCTCTACTCTTTAATTATTTTAACCATCTTCAAGCTGTGCTACAAAGAAGAAAAAAACTCTTCACGAATCCTCTGTAACACTGCATAGGTCTCAACTGAAGATTTGTCGATA
The DNA here is from genome assembly GCA_030762175.1 of Metallyticus violacea. NCBI lineage: Eukaryota > Metazoa > Arthropoda > Insecta > Mantodea > Metallyticidae > Metallyticus > Metallyticus violacea. The sequence continues at coordinate 5,600,409 of CM060844.1, forward strand.
CAAAAGCAGAATTTCAGAGCAGCATATTGTTCATCGTCTGCCACCTCTATTTTGCTGTGGGAGGAACTGAATATTCTCAACTTGTACACCTCTCACAGGAAGTGAAACAATGAAACTAGTAGCACTAGAGAAAAGCACATTAAGCTAACAAAATATTGTAAAGTTATATTCTAGTGCAAGAAATTATGTCTGTAAAAAAATTATAATCATTCTTTATGGAACAGTCCTTGTATATACATTCAGCAGAAATGTTACTTATTTTAAAAGTATAGTCCTTTATATGTGTACTATTTATTCCTACTATATAGTTTTGCAATATGTACTAAGCATTATTCTCTAGATTAAAGTACATCAACAAGCGACAAAACTATGGACCAAAATAAATGACTGCTGGATCTTACCAAATAGTATCTTTATTTGATGTAATGAACCAGAAATACTTGTATCAAAATGTGCAAAATAACTCACCTTCTTGAAGGATTTTGTGCATAAATGGCAATTGTATTTCCTTTCTTCACTGTCCACAATATCTGCTCTACTAGCCAAAGGTTTACCTGCATGAAATGTTATTACAAACATGAGAACTGTATTTTACTTAAGTATAATCTTTGCTGATTTAAGTTACTATCATCATATTTACTGTCATATCTGTTTGCATGTTATTTCCACTTATTAGTGCCAAAGAAGATGGAAGCAGTTATCAGCTTTGAAAGAGTCATGTTGCTTGATATTAAGAGAGATTATCATTAAAGATTTATCTACATTCCACCAGGTTCTTGTACATACATGTAATTCATCATGGAACAAATAAAGATGCACAAAGTTGTGTTACATCAATGATGTGTGTATGTGGACACTTACAAATTTTATACGCACCTATATAAATACCAGTCTTTAAGAAAAGCAAAAGAACAGTTGACAATATTTTTATAATTAGAATGTGTCAATAAATATGTTAGCAACAAAAGAAGAGATAATTGATATTATTGTATGATGTAGTTGAACTACATACTCTTAATGCTTCCCTTACTTGTCATGCTATATAGAACTGGTTTCGAGAACATCTCGTTATCATCATCAGCCAAGCTAAAAGTCAACTGTCTGATAATTCGTCCAGCCATGGAAATCTGCTCTGGTGGCATGTGATAAACTTGTAATTTATGTTTTCATCCCCGGTAGTGTCGAAGTTTATTAGATTGTCTTTGTATTTGTAGATGTAAATTTTTTCCCAAGTTACTAATTCTGTAGGTCCTTGTACTGATTTTAATATTTTTGCTTTATTCACTAAGTTAATTAATTAAATAATTATTAAACGAAGTAGACTTTATTTGTTGCTTTTGGACTAGAAAAATCTTTTAACACAATTTCTAGGGAAGCACTATGGATCAAACTGAGATAAAAGGGAGTAAGTCAGAACATTTTACAGATAATTCAAAATATTTATAAGGAAAATGAATTTTGTATTAAATATGAAAGTGGGAGGGTTACAGATAAAATATCAAACATGTAGGTCTCAGACAAGGAGGTAAATTAAGCCCAGTGCTCTTCAATCGATTTATTGATGATGTTTTAGAAGAAATTAGTAACAGTAATGTATAATTGCCAATTATAAATAACATAGCAGGATGTATACAGATGATCTGGTAAAAGGTTCTTTAACAAGTGTAGTATTAAAGCTATCACTACAAGCTATAGGTACATTTTGTAGAGAATGGGGGTCACAAGATATATAAAACTAAATCTAAGATTATGGTGACGAAAAAAGGGGCTGGCATTATATCAGAGAAAAATGGGTGGAGTGAGGGCTCTCTTTTACATACACTGCACATTTTTGGTTTCCATGTTCAATGTCCATATTTTGTCTTTCATGGAAGTTCTGTCTTATTTTATATTGCAATACATTGGCAGTTGCACTTATGATTGATGTGCAAAAAATGTATTAACCATTCTAGCATTTTCCCATGTCTACAAATAACCCATATACATTTACCTTAGTAATAATTAATGTGACTGTGGTACATACCTAAGATAGCAATACTGCTGTGAGCGACCCTGAGGTGCACCATCAGACTTCCACGCATTTTGAATACCTTGGAGCACAAATGACATGGGAACTGGCTCCTCTCATTACTGCCAACCTTACCCTGAACACAAGTAGAGATGCTGTTATGCAAAGTATGGATGATTTTTGTACATGTTACATCAAACTAGAGAACAGGCTTCTGTGGACAATGGTGGTAAAAGTGAACATTATCCAAATAGAGAGGTAAATGTTGGAAATAATTTTAGTTTACCACTTTTTGAGGATAATTACTATTCATCTTTGGCGAAAGTTGGAAATGTACCACTGCATGTGTTAGTTTACTTGTTCTCCTGGCAAGCAGTCAGAAAAATCATGCAATGATAAAGAATTGCACGTCATACTTATGTTTTTGTTGAAAGCATTGTTCTCTCTCTCTCATTTTATAATGAATGAATTTTTATTTCAGCACACAACATTACAATTAAATTTATAAAAACAAACAAAATAAGAATTTAGCAATACTAAAACAGGTTCTCTCAAACCTTAGCCACCAAATTATATGTATGGTAAAGAATCCCTAAAATAAATCATGATTTGAACATCTGTGCGTGCCCACAAACTCCTTCCTTATACTTCTCCTCCACTTCTCCCTTACTTTTCCTAAGTATTTCCCACTCTTGTTTATTTTTTCTGCCCTCATAACTGACAATGTTTTAATTGCTACTATATCTTGTTATAGATTTGGTCCATATTTCATCCCAGATACTTTCACTCAATCTTTTTACCATTTCACATTCTATTAGAAAATAGAACACATTTTCCAATTTGATAATTTGAAAAATTGACACTCCTCAAGGACACAAATAAAGCTGACTGATTTTTCCAACATTATATGCTTATTATTTTTAAAATTTGTATCACTGACACTGCACTGCAGGTTATCTTTGCTCATTTGTCAGAACTATTCAAAACTACTTTACTTTGTCTTGATCAACATTTCCAAGATAGTTCTGTTGTAACTGGTATGTATCCTTCCGAAACAGCTTGTTTTAAATATCTTTTTTCACCCCGATATATGAAATTTTTGTGTTTTTAAAATGTGTAAATGAGAAAAAATCCATAATGATCCAAAACAGGAAAAAAAAAAAAAAAAGTTGGTTTAAATCTTAAAATAGACAACAGAATGCCAAAACAGGCAAAAAAGGGGGGGGGGGGCAAAATATAAAGTGGCCCTACTGATCCCAAATGTACAGAAACATGTTCATTTCTATTTGACTCTTAAATATATCTACTCAGAGAGAAAAGGCATTTAGCCTAACTTCCAGGCTCTGCTAATTATATTCAAGATTATGAATAAAATTAATTAAAGCCACAGCAGCAATACCGGGCAGTTGAAACTTAGTACCTATTGCATGCATCTTCAGTAAACACTCACCTGTTCATTAGAATTTGAATCTGCACTGCCAGACGTCTGAAGAGTGTGCACCAGCTGCTTGTGAATTGCCAGAATGGACTCATCATTAAATGAGAAGCCACAAATACTGCACCTCACTGAAACCTCTGTCTTTTTCTGAGCTGTATCGTCAGTAGATGTAGCAAGCAGTGGAGAGGATGACGGACACTGAACAGATACTGTCTGGTGAGTGATATGTTGCTGACCTGTACTGATGTTGTAAGGTTGGTATCCTGTCACCTTTCTGTTCTTGCACAGTTCCCCTGCTTGTTTCTGTATCTTGGTACTCTCTCCTGCTTCTACAGGAAATGTGGGCTGTATATCAGTTGTCACTTGAACTTCCACTCTAGGTGGCAGGTGCTCTATAGGAGATTTGTTAGGTTTGGTGTAGGGCTTGGTAGTTTCCTGAGGCATGACCTCTGCAGGCAACACAGTCACATGAGCCTTCATAGGGGCATCCACCTCCCTGATTTGTAGATTCTTTGTGCTGAAGTATGTTTGGTCACATATCAAAAATCTGTTGGTGTGATGAGATACTGGTGCAGGCTTATGGAAGGCGGATGTGTCCAACTGTTGCTGCTGCATGGTGTGGCTGAAAAGGTGAATTGTGAACTTGTCAAGCCCACTGAGGACATCATGGCACACTGGACACACAACCTCACGGGTAGCTGCACTGATGAGACCATACCGCAGTGAGTCTAGGGTCTGGAAGCCCGGCTGTGAGCACAGGGGGCATGTCAACAGTGGTGCCATCATCACTCTGTAACCATTAAAGAGAAGGACAAGGGTTAAAAAATCCTGTAGCAAGTCTAGAGCCATGCCATCATAGGTTTGCCAGATCTCTGGGCATTGCCTTATCCAGAGTTCTACAAGCTAATGAATACAACAAGGTATGTAATAAACCACTACATATTTTTAAATTATTATAATGTCTCTATTTAATGCCCACTTTTGTTAAAACTGGCACCTTTTTCTCCCTAATCATTGGGGTTTTCTTTTTCTTTTATTTCATTTGAAATGCTGCCTGCCTAGAATGTTGAAGAGTGGGCCAGAATAGCAGCTCAGTATTTATTTGTGCATTTATTCTGGTAGAGCTAAGGCCATTAGGCCTTCTCTTTTACTCTACTAATCTAATGATAATTACATTAAAGTTATAGCGGCAATACAATCATAACATTAACAGTAATGTGGACAATACTCTTACACATATAATCCAATGTAAAACATGACATAGATAATAAATGTATGCTAATACATAAATAGAATAATGAAAAATATTAACTTAAGAAGAAAAAATAAAAAATAAAAAGAATAATAGAAAATATACAAATATACAACAAGCACCAACAATGGTAATTATACACATATCAACCTATGTAAGTCCTGGAAATGGAAATAAATATATGAGCAAAACATAAAATTAAAAACCCTAACAGTTCTATGAAGGAGATAGGAACATTTATGATGATACGAACAATTCTATAGCAGGATAAAACAAATAAATACCTGTATTGTAACATTGGGTAATCGATTATTTCTAATAATATTAAACAATTTCTTATGAAATGCTCCTAAAGTTTGGCAGTCTGTGACATCCTATGGTATGAAGTCTGGGGATCTGTGATATGAGTACAAAGGCAGTGGAGGGTTGAAAGTGGAATCCATGCAACACTAGCTGCAAAAAAAAATTAAAATTGCTATAGACTAATAACTAAAAGAGACAGTGTCGGTGGTGTAAGGAGATCAGGAAGAACATCAACTTCTAGAATGGGGGCTCAAATCTCGGAGTTGATTGACCTTTCAGCAGTTCCGATTCGAACTCGAGCTATAAATTATGAACAGAAATTGACATCGCAATCTTGTAAGTTTACAGCGCTCCCTGGTGAAAACAGTGGTGAATTTTCCCTTTAGAGACCGCACTTTGCGACACTGATGAGCGAGAAAGCACTGTGCACAGAATAGAGATGATCAATTTGATAAGTGATCGTGAAAAAAGCTTGCAAATGCATCCTATAAAAGCGTTAGCTATGTAATTACAAGGAACTTTATTTATGAATGTAACATAATGCTTACGCAATAGCATCATATATATACTGCTACAAAAGTATGGTATTATTGCTAGAAATGGAGGAAGCAGAGATGCATCTATAAAGGGCTTGGGAAACCAGAAGATGAACGTCTTACAAAGTTCAGCTATTACTTGAAGGATTGAAATTTTGAAGTCATTCCCAGCCGAGTGAGCCCTCGGCACAGAAAGTTCCTCTACCTTCATCTTTGGCTTGCTGGTTAAGTTGGCTAATAACAAGTTTATTTCTTTACCGAGCAAGGTATTCAAGAGGGTTATAAATTTTTTTCTGGCTCAATTGCCAGCACCCTTCAAGAATATGAAATTTGAAAGCTGATAATTGTTTTGTTAAAATGTGGAACGTTTGATTCCAGTAGCGGCTCGTGGCCCCTGTAGAAGGATGGGCCATGGGTATAACTACATGACATCCAAATAGTGAGGGAGGTCTCTTTTATACTCCTCGACAATCGCTCATAAGAGAAGCGCCATCGTAGGTTTGCAGTCAATTTAGATTCAGCAATTAATTTGTTTAATTTTTCAACCGGTTTACCCTCACTGATGTATCATAATATAACAACAAATTGTGACATGCATGTAATTTCTGCCGTTTCGTCGGCCTGTACAGAAACGAAATTTATCCATTGTATTTCTTCCTACAGAAAAGATACGATATGTTCCTCACTTCACAAGCTGTCAGCCAAAACGGTTTTTTATTTTTTCAAATCATATAAAAACCTTGTTAATTTTGCGCCGTCTTGCTGAGTAAGCTTTCGGTTGATGAGGTTCAAAACGTTTCACTTCCAACTTAACAGTTAAACTTAGACGCGAAAATGGAGGAAGCCACCCAATTTCAAACAAAATTCAAAAATAGCCCCTAGTCAGTTACGCGTGCTGTCAGTAATCCTTGCACATCTAGTTCCTAAGAAAAGAGGGAATATCGAGTACTAACCATGGGTCAACTTCCTGCTGGCGCAAGAAAACGCAGAAATAAACAGAAGAAAGGCTAATCCATCTTGGGGGAAGACAAACATAAGTCCTTGTAAATCTTTGCTGGCCCGTGAGGGTAAAAGTTTATAGCGTAAAATTTTCCGGGCTGGTCCATAAGCTTCCCTCGCTATGAAGGACCCGCATGCTACCGCTACTGCATTAGAGAGGGAATTCGTTGTTGCGTAAGGTATAACAAAAAACTAATCAGTTATACATCGCTGTTTTCATGCATTTTTTGTTTTAAAAGTAGACTATGAGAAGAGAAAATGGTAAATAATTACGGCATTTTCTTTGGGGGGGGGGGCGATCCATCCGCCTTTTATTGATGAGTCGCACCTGTTTGATTCCTTTATGTTCATACTGGAAAAATGATTGGCCGGATTTTCATGCAAATGTATTTTTTCCACCCTGTGGTTTAATCATGCGCTGGCATTTCATTGTGTTTCAAAACATCCACTACATTTTAAGCATAATTTTATGGTGTATATAAATGCATTTTTGAAACCTGTTAGTTCATAGTGCATGTTTAATTTCTTTCACAGAACTGATTGGAACTATGGATGGCGTTAAAATTGTCTGATTCGCTAGGAGGTTGAATGTTAGTCACGCTGGACCCAAAAAGATATCTGCTGTTTTCAGTGCAGTGTACGTCACATTGACAAATCAAGAACTGCGAGGAGAAACAAATAAACCTCTCTTCCAGCTCGAATCCAAACATTTCTATCAGTTGCCTGCTGCATTTTCAGTGCAGTGGTTTACAGTGATTTACTCAAACTTGGGAGTGTGAAGTTTATTTTCTCACACTTTAAACCAAAATGCCTAAAATAAAAGAAGTGCAAGTGAATAATTACGCAGGTTTCAAGAAGAACTTAAACGCGATATTTGAACGACCGACGGAAAACTGCTTTATTGTCAAGCGTGTGAAAAAATGGTTTTGCAGTGAGAGAAACTTCCAAGTCATTCAATATTTCAAATCCATTAAAAACAAGGGAATGTGTTCCTAATCAGAAACTTCTTGGTAGTCCTACTGGGGGATCTCAGATGGAATGAATCTTGCCATTCCTTAAACTACACATTCAATCGTATTCAGCTGCTCACGGCATCGTTAATTTGTTTTCCGTTTGTGCCATCTCCAGCAAATAGCGCCATGTCTTGAACTTCATTCATCCATACTGTGCGACGTCTGTCATGCTTATTGTTGTCATCACTGTGACTCATGTTTTATGCCTTTCTCGAAGATTTCCTAATTAAATTACTAAAAGAACTTAGTTTCAATTTTGTTACTGTTGCTTCTAGGGAAATTTTTGTCTAATTCTTTGTAAGATTTCTGCATGTGTTTTCTTCTCTGGCCATGATGCTCCCAGTAGCCGTCTCCAGGTCAGTTATTTTTCTCGTATCTACATAGAGTCCAACTTTCACAGCCGTACAGGACAAATGGGAATAGTATCACTCTTACTATCTTTATCTTTGTGTTCTTTGAAATTGTTATGTCTTTCACGACTTTTTTCAGTTTTGCCATAGCAGCTTTACCAAGGCTTATTCTTCTATGTACAGGGTGATTCTACAGTCTCTCCCTGGTAGAACAGTAATCATGACAGACATAGCGGGTACGTTTATATCAGTGGATAGAGCATCTCTCCAAGTTTCGTGACGCGGCACACAGCAATTTTGTAGTTAAGCTCTTGCCACACAAATCCCAACATCTGACGGTCAATGCCAGTGACTGCATGCCTACTGTGCTAAATCATGTGGCAAAGGTGGCACGAACATACGATATAACCGCATAAGAAAAAATCGCATGGGGTTAGGTCAGGTGATCGTGGAGGCAACAGAAGAAGAGGAGAGTAATCTCGAGTAGCACTTTGGCATTAGCCACTGTTAAAGCATGTCCAGGTACACTGGACCGGTAACAGTTTTCTCCGCAAAGTAAAATGGGGCGTACACTTTTGACGAAGAAACAGCACAAAACACGCTGACATTAGGCGAATCATGGACGTGTTCTACTACAACACCTGATTTTTCCGTGCCCCAAACGTGACGGTTCATTTTGCCGGACACATGAAACGTGGTCTCGTCATTAAAAATCAGTTTCTTAGTAAAACCGTCATCATCTAGCCGCTCTTGAAAATCAACACAGAGCTGAAGACGACGATTGTGATCCTCGAGACTCATCGCCTGCAACAGCTGTATCCGGTATGGTTTTACTTTAAGTCGGTGACGTAAAATACGCTAAAGAGTTGGCTGCAGAATCTGCAATTCCTGGCTAGCGCGATGTGTCGACTTTTCGGGTTCCTGACAGATGCTTCTCGGACACGCTCAACGGTTTCAACTGACACTCTTGGTCGGCGTATTCGTTGTTCATCATACAAGCAAACAGTCGCTTCAAAATTTCTGTACCATACCTGAATTGTTTTGGCTATGGGTGGTTCTTGTTGAAGGGAAGGCTTTTAGATTCGCCCTTTATTCCCTGTTTGAATGTCCATAAGTGTACTCAAGAACTTGTAATTCTTTTACGTTGATCTACATGCTTGTTTGTTGTCGTTATTTCTGTTTTCAATCTGGCTTTCTTACTTTCATTTCTAACGTTTTTTAGCGGTATGGCTATGCCGTGTTTTGTTTTGTTTCAGCCAGCAATGTACCAGCATCATCCGCGCACCTTCTCCCCCCTCCCCTTTATAGGCATATGATCTGTTTGTAATCACATAGATGATCCGGTAGAGGATGATGTTAGTACATGCTTCCACCTTTGTGCCTGTGGAAGTGAGATTTGAACTGTCTTAATTAACCTTGTGCTGTCGGCTCTACCTAAGTAAGCATTCCACCCTCTCTTTCTCACTTTTATGCTTTTTTTTACATACCTCAAGTTGTTAATTGTCTTCAATGTTTGTTTCGGCTAGTTCGACTTCTCTCATGGTATATTGACTGCGTAATTTAGAGGAATGCGGACAGAATACATCCCTTTTCCTATTAGAGACCAGTCTTCTCTACAAGTAATTTAGTCTCATGTTCTGTGTATAACTCCTTTATCATCATGACCAGATATTTTAGTATTCCCAGTTTATCACTGTCCAAAGTTTTAGGTGGTTCACACTGTCGAAAGCCTATATTTGGGTACCAGGAAAAAATCTGCCAATTTGCCAAGATTTGTGTGAAGCTTTTATTGCAACTGGTGTTCTTCCGTGAAAATTTAATCCAGCTCTACGATGTTCTTTGAGAACTATACACAGTACTAAGTGTCTGACGAACCAACTACGCGCGCATCAGTGTCACACGGAAACTAATGAAACGGGTTAAAAAAAACGTTAATGACAATTTTACATGTTATCAGAAACAACGGCTTTTGCAAATTTTATAGTTATTTTTGCTCGCCGTAAAAGAAATGGAAATCCCAAATAGTCCCACAATTTATTGATTCAAATTTTTACTATGGTCAGATGGCATTCTGTACAAGCGAATATTGGTTTTTATTAGCTGGTAACATTATCAAGGTCGGTAAAGCTTTACTAGTATTCCCAAAAATGACATGTCTGACTTATATTGCCCATGGATCAGAAACAATCAGAGTTGTGATAAACTTGTGTCTTCTGTAATTTAAAAAAACAAGTTTCATGAAATCATCACATAGCCATCAAGTCTTTATAAAACAATGGCACCAGATATATCTCTTTACCCCAGCCAGGACCAATTTTAACTCGTAGAAGCACATGACCGCTTGCTGAAGTCACTAGATAAGTATTAAGACAACAAATAATGAATACTAATAGAAGCGTTTTGTTTATTCCAGTTTCTCAAAGTACTCCCCCTGGCACTGTATGCAACATTCCATCCTCTGGAACCAATTCTGGAAGCATCCACGCCACTCTATTTCCGGCATTGCGGATAACTTCTCCCCGTATGTTGCAACCGCTTCTTCGGGCCTAGAAAATCTGTGACCTTGAAGTTGGTTCTTCACAGAAGAAGAAATCGCATGGTGTCAGGTGGGACTTAAGGATGGATGAGTCATTAGTTTTGCCTCACTTACTTGCAGAAACTGCATTGTTATATTAGCGGTGTGAGCTGATGCATTGTCATGATATAACAAAATTCTCCTTACTCCTGTCTTTGGACGCCGTTCTTGGATTTTCTGAAACACTTTCGGATGGTAAACTTCTGCATATCATTTTGTAGTAACAGTTCTCTGATTTTCGAGCACAATGATAGCCACGTGACCAATTGTGGAGAAGGCCCAACATTTTCTTTCCCATCTCCTTGACCTCTTGTTGGTCATCAGGTAAAACCCAAATGGAAGAGTGGCGTTTTGTTTCTGGATAAAATTGATATCCATGTTTCGTCATCCATAACAATATCTGAAACAGAGCAGGATTTTCCAGTTAAATCTTTGTAGCATTTCTTGGCACCATTCCACCCTTTGGAGCTCCTCTGCCTCAGAAAATGATGAGGCACCCATCTTGAAGACATTTGTCGTACACGAGGATGCTCATGAAGGGTTGATTGAAACACTTGGCGAACTAATCACTAACGCCAGCTCGATGTCCTTGTAGGTCAGTCTTGGATCTTCGCTGATCATTGTTTCCACAGAGGTGATGTTCTCAGTCACTACTGTTGTCTGCTACTGTTCTCTTCATCTTTAAGAGATTGCCGCTACTCTTTTAATTCTCCAAACTCACGGTAACACGTGAAGGAAGACAGTTACCTGAAAGCCCCCTCAAACACTCAAGTGACTGCGTTTCATTTACGCCACGTTTGATATGGTACAAGATCATCGCACGAAAATAATCTCTCTGAATCTCCATTGCACTTACAAGCACGTTCGCACTTTCCACACTTAAAACATAAAATGCAGGAAAATGAATAACACAACAGAGCTCTGCCTGCTACCATGGCAACATCCAATATTTAGCTAGTGACCCTCGTATCTAGTATGCTAAACACCTAGAAGCAATTAGAAATGCAAATTCTTTTGGTCCCAATGATACTATATCAATCGAAGTAGCTGTAAATCTTTGTAAGCTCACAAATAGAGGCTTAATCTTTGTCATACGTGCACATTTCACTCATTTTCCTTCTGTCAAAACAAAAGCATGGGCGAGTAATTAAATGCTTTTAAGACAATATGATGCCAGTTAATGTTTAATACTGGCGAAATGTTTAAATAAAAGTTCAGAGCATTTCCAAATATCCTGGATATGAACAAATGCGTGATGTACTAGAAATTCAAGTGTCAAGCGCTTTAATGTAATTCCGAAGAAATAAAAAAATCACAAAGTAACATACGTCACCTTTTCTGTGTGCTGCTTTATCGCCATGTGAGGTCTAAATAAAATGTTAAGTTATACTGACATCGTAAGACGCAACAGACGACTGGCTCTGCAAAACCTGCATCTGATGGTGACCAGAAAAGATGAACCCGAACAAGTCTGAGATAAGTCCAGAATTAACAATAACTGGTCTTGCATATAAATTATGCAAATGCTGATTTTAACTGCATACATCTGAAGTTTAATTACATATTTCAGTGATTTCTAGTGCATGAAAACTACGTCTCTAATTATGAAGTCATTCATTTGATCACGGAGCGTTAGCTGTACCGAGAAGTCTCACGTTCAGTTTCTGCGGCTGATTAACCTGATTTTGGTTTTCCTCTATTTATTTTCAGCAAGGGCAGAATCCGGGTTAATATTTCTCTGCCACGGATTCCCCTTACTTTATCTCTGTGTTTGTGCTGTCTTCGATGTGGATCTGACCATTGACTGCTCAGCCGTTTAATGTACGAGTGTGTGTACAGATACAATTAGTTCCCTGATAGACGACGGATTTGAGAATTGGACAGGGAGAATAAGTCATAACACTGGATGTTAAACATCAACAGAAAGAAAAAAACCAAACATTTCGTTTATTTTAATGGTGTTTAACACCGCTTTCTACTACTGAGACATCACAGACGGTGGACACTGATGATACATTGGACGAAGTGATCAATCGAGAAAGGAATTCTTTTTTAAAGGAAAGAAACATTCCAGGCCTCCAAGTTTATGGTACCTCCCTTGCATTTGCCATCGATTAGGACTGAGAAAAACTTGAGAAAAAAAAACTCAAGAGGGTCCTGGAGGGAATCGAATCCCAGACCTCTAGCTCACAAATCGGAGTCTTTAACGACCTCGAACACCCCAGTAGGAATTCCATTTATGGCATTCCACTAATTTTGAAGTAAAGCACTGCATTTGTAAGAATTAATTATTTTCTTCCAGTTTAATAACGATAATTTGCACGATAAAAAACTTTGTCTTTAAAATTCAACACATGCAGAACTGTCATTTTCAAAAACTGTCATTTTATCACAGTCTTGTTACTAATGTACCCCATATAGACTGCAACACAGCCTCTACCCATTCCTTTCGCTCCGAAAACAAACAATACATTTATAAATAATATTAAATGTTATTTTATGTTTAAAAAAACCCCATTCCAATTAACACTTCCGTATTGAGATATCATGACAGGTTTTTCAACACGCTCTTACTAGCAAAATTATAATAAACACACAGAACACGTTTCGTTTTCTCTAGCAAAGACTGTAACAACACATCAATGCTGGCCAAATCATTGTATGAACCTCGGTTTACATTGTCAACAAATTGATGAAAGCTTGCAACTTCGAATTACGGTTAAAAATAATTTATGAGAGTCAGATGCACATGACTTACCCCGTCTAGTGACAATTTGCCAACACAACACAACTTTTGTAAGAGGTTACCGTTCAACTTGGCATTGGTTTTCGCCATAGACAAAACGATCTTACCTTTCACAAAACACATTCACAGAAAGATTGCTATATACACTTATGATTAGCAACAATGACGTACAAGAAAAATGCGATATTTGGCAGACGTTACAACACTGCACTGCTGCTTGGTGCTGTCGAAAGGAAAGGGGTTAAAAATAGCTGTAGGGGAGTGGGCCAGAACCAAGTCGGCGTGCCATGTTAAATGTTCATGTTCGATTCGCTTGAGCGTTTCTCCAGGGAATCGACCCCGGGAATTTAATGTGCGAGCATTGCGTCATAATATGCATGCACTGAGAAGTGTGTCACTGTTTCTACAACAGTAAACTTGCGGAGTAATCAAACAATTTATAGCCCACTTTACTTCTTCGCCAACACACTTCATTAATGATATTATAAGATACGCTTTGTTATTTGTTAGTCTGAACTTAATGAAAACAATAAGGTCGTACTCACACTTATCAAAACGTTAAACAAAAAGGCAAGACGAACGAAGCTGAATAAAAAAAAAATTAAGAAAATGTCCCATTTTAAAAAATAATTATAGAACCGTGACCTAGTTTGAGTATGACAGAACATTGTTTGCACTTTTTAATGTGAACTATTTTATTTATTGTCGCATTAACTGATTGGTCTTTTTTTGCAAAGTCTGTAAATTGTGGCCTGAATACTATGGGTATAAGTCTGTAGGGATGAATGAAATTATATGAATTAATGCTGCCGTAAATGAACTCGGAGTTCTTGACGCCTACAGATATTTGGTATTCTCCTTCTCAGGGCTAGGAAAAAATACACAAACGGTTTGACCAGATCGGATTCGAAACCAGGACCTCCGGATTAATAGTCGCAAACGGTATCACTAGATCACGGAGGCGAACTCTGTTCCATTGTTACAATGTTAAAAGGAAATATATTAAACAGGCATGCCAATTCATCATAACTCAAACATTTCAATGAGCAACTGGGTAGGAAAAAATCTAATTATTTTTTAGATTGCTTCAAGTTTACGCATATAGGAAAGGGGGTGTGTGATGGGGAAAGGGGCCTCGCAAGGGCTTGCGAGAACCCTTCGTTAAATATTAATATGAGTGTTTTGAGTTCTTTGTTAAATAGTTCGCAAAGGAAAAGCAATAATAAAACCACACTTTTCTAATTTAACCATTTCTATTCTACGCTCTGCTAGATACAATTTAGCAGCTTTTGCGATAATGGTTTGGAGATTTTCATCGCGTATCATTAACGTTGACAACTACTGTCATGTGTGAGTTGCACTTCAGTCGTTGATGGGAAAAGTTCTATTGTTGTTATTAATTTTTAGAATATCATAATTACACTGTAACTTTTCTGTGAAGTGATGTTCAATAGTTAGATAAAATGAAACGTAATTCTAATGCAAAGGGGCGAAGTTCTTAACACATAAAAGGCACTGATGGTAATGAAAGTTTAACAGTTACATCTGATTCTGAATTAAATTTGAAATAACGACAGACAAGATTAAAGAAACTCTCTTACGTGATGAGACAGCGCATGTACCAGTCCTGGGTTTGAAGTAAAAGCACGACAAATAGTTTAAGTGATAATAGTGATATCCCCCGATTGCTGATAAAATATTGTTTTATTGCAAAGGAGCCATTGTTTCCCCTTTCTCTGTTCCCATATTTTACCGCTGGCTGCCATGTGTCATGCACTTAGGCAAAATAATTGTTTTTGCAGTTAATATCTGTAGGGGACTTGTTGCAGTCACGGTGCAAACTACTGTCTCGGCGACTTTATGAAGAGGTGGGAGAAGGTGCTCATAAGAATCATAATGCATATGTGCACCACATGAAACGTCACCTCGTCATGTGCATGGTTGTTCTTGCATTACAAAATAAAATAAGACATTTTAAAAGACTATTAGATATTTATAGAGAAACAGTATATTAACGGCTACATAATCATATACTAAATATGGCAAAACTTGCAGATACTTCAATATCAAACGGTATTACAGTTAAAGTAACAATGTTCTGCAACATCGATAATCATTCGTTTTGTTAGCAGTCAGCTGTTACTGAATGCACGGTAGTGAAGTTTTGTGTGAATTATTTGCTTTTCGTTTTATGTTAATTGAATAAAGTAATGAAAATTAACACTATGCAAAACCTTTGAAACCACTGAAAAAAAATAATTTATAAAACTGGGTAGACTAATTGCAAGTATTAATATGAGTAAAGGTGTAATTTTAAAACCTAGTAAATACACAATGCCTTCTGTGGAGACGGACTCCGTCCTGCACTCCAGACTTTAATCATAGGGTGTTGGTAAGTTTGATGCCATGAAAGCCATGAAATTATTTGTTTTAATAAATGCGTTACTGCGATCCTTTTATTAAAGTCTCTCGCTCTCTTTTTGTGGGTATGTTCATTCACTGACATTTGAGTGTTAATTCCAGTTATTAAGATTCTAGAAACTTGTGATCTGTATTTAGCAATGGCAGTAGTGATACACACAACGGTTTTATTGATTCTTGAGTCGTGTGCGGTTACAAAGTCCTGTTGAAACCAACCTTACACCTTTTCCTCTTCTGTCAACTATTGAGGCAACGGCTTATTGTCACATTAAAAATATTGCACCTCTTACTCTCCTTGCACTTAAGACATTCATTTTCTGGTTATACTGGAGGGAGGAGAAGGTCTTTTCACTGAACTGAATTGCATTTAGAAATCAATAGCAATAATTTCTTGTTTGATCCAGATCACCTCGCAAAGCATTTTTTGTTTTATTCGTTTTATTTAAGGACGCTCTTTAACATCTCAGGTCATCAGCGTCCCATTCAATTCAGGGCGTGAAACGACCGACAAATTTTGCTCAGAGGCCTCTTCTTTCAGGCTTGAGGTTCTCGCAAAGCATGAACACATATATAACTGTATGGTTTTTACTTATTTTCTACAATAAAAAATGTTCATTAAGCTGCTTTTAAAGTAACTTTTACAAAGAAAAAAAAAACTCATTTTTCCACTGTAAAATGCCACATTATTTTAAACATGCTCATCGCCACCAGAATAACTCTACTATGATTAATATGTTATGTGTCTAGTGCGGCGTGAATCATGTGTATATTATGTCTCGTGTGTTTACAACGGTACAGTGTGTCTTTATGTACGATTCATATGCACATTATCATGAAATGTACATAATAATGTACATTCATTCAGTGGTGAAAGAATTCTTTTTTGTTCTGTTACTTGTGTGAATACCATATTAACTCTTTTTTCAGAGAATTAGCCGACAGGGAGGGTGATGATGCATTTTTTAACAGGACTCTGCCGCTTCTCGCACTAAAAATAATTCCGTGATACAAATTCCCAATGTGTTTCCACAAGACAGAGTTATTACTAGGGATTTATGGCCCCCTCCGTCCTCTGATTTAACAACCTGCGATTATAATCTCTGGGGTAAATTAAAAAAAAACAAAATACCGTTACAAGACGAACTGACACACCGTACAAGAACTCAAGGGTAATATTCATCAGGAAATTGCCAGAATTTCTCAAAATGAACTACAGCGAGTGATGGATGAATAAAGAGAAGCGAAAAATGTGTGCAGAATGAAGGCGGGCAGTTTTAAAACCACATTTGATAATTTGGTTAAGTAATGAGTATGTTATTGGTTTGCGTATTGCTGTATGTTGGTTTGTTTTATTGTTTTGTCCTCCCGTTTATCACCGAGATCCGGCTAGCCGGCTAACGAGCGGCGTGCTCACACATAGATAAAACACTCCGGTAGAAAACAAAACTTATCGCACGGTATTTTGATGACTACTTATATTCTTATATATTCATAATAAACTTCTTTCTGATAACAAGGTACACTTTTGCCTAATGCTTATATTGTATATTAGCTTTCTTTGGTCTTCATTTTTAATGTGAAAATTAGTAAGAGAAAGTATATACTCACATGGAAATGTTAACATTTTTTGTTTTCAGAATGGATCTATGCATAATTTTCTATAGCATTTTTTTCTAATATAAAAAGGCGATTTTGTTATAAAACAGACATTGGAGAAATGTTGGCGATTTTATTAGGGTTCAAGATTGGCCTTCTAGCAGTCCAGACCTGAGCTCTCTGTGATCAGAGCTTGAGGGTATGATTTGCAAGAAAAAAAAAAACTAATATTCAGAGTCTCAAGCGGATTTTTCAGTGGAAGTGCGTGCTGGTGAAGATAAGTTATTACAGAAACTTCGGTTATGTGTGAGAGAAAAGGGATAATTTTGAGATAATAAACGAGAGGACAATAGATGCAACAATATTAAAATATATTCTAGTTACTTAACTAAAACCATGTAACAGTATCTAGAGCATAACCTTCAAAACTAGTCATAATGAAACAAAATGCAGTTTTCAATACAAAAAGATATTATCATAGTCTGTAAACCCGGAAGATGTCCAGAGTAAAAAGCCGATTTATAAAAATAGAAGTCATAATATTAATGAGTTGCTTACACTTAATTTTCTTGTTTTGTCACATTGGTAACTGATCTTTCTCTGGCTAATGAGCATGTTCAGTAAACAACAATCAACATTAAAGTTAAATTACGACTTTTAGAAGTATCTTCTGTAAACAACAATAGAAATGTTGAAAGGCACGTATTGCACATCCGAGTATGATCAGTTGTATTTACCATTTCACGCGGGGATCGCAATGAGTCTTTCTTTCAACAAGTATGTTACATACTATTCTTTTTTTTTTTTTGTGCTACCATAACATAATGTAATTTATTTTTGATTTATTATAATTTATTGAAAAAAATAACGAGAACTAGAAATACGGAACTGATTAATATTTATTCATGTGTTTCTATAATTACAGGTTAGAGTATTGTTGATTTTATTAAAACATTTAGTGGCTCGATGACATGAAGTTTAAATGAAAATTATAATGGAATTTGATAAAATATTTTGAAGGAACTCCAC
The DNA here is from genome assembly GCA_030762175.1 of Metallyticus violacea. Lineage (NCBI taxonomy): Eukaryota > Metazoa > Arthropoda > Insecta > Mantodea > Metallyticidae > Metallyticus > Metallyticus violacea. Next base: position 5,618,675 of record CM060844.1, read on the forward strand.
CTGAGGTGGTTGAAGCAGCGGTTAGTATAACAAATAATTAGCTGTCTGAAAAATCTATAAAAAGTGACTTGTTCACAGCTTGGTGTAAAAAGAACAATTAGTGAAATGTTGGCATGTTTTCTGGTGGAACCGAAGGTAATAAAATGCTCAACATTATGGTCCATTTATCCCATGTAAAGTACAGTGCTTGAATAATTTCGTAAATGTATTGTATTCAATTGTGTGTTGTAGCGAGACTATCAGCTGTAAGTTACCTTGCAGCACTAATCTTTTGTGTGCCTCTAGACTGTTACTTTCGGTTCTAAAATTGGATAGGCATTATTTACTACGATACAGATTTACTACGATACAGTAATATAAAAATATTTTGTAACTTCAAGGTATATCAATGGATAAATTGTGAAAAGAATTACAACCTTACAAGTGCTTCTGGTGTCTTTTTGTTTGCTCCGCTGTGATTTTTCACGAGCACATAAGGATGTCATTACCACATGGTCGTTCATTCAAGTAGGCTATACTATACTAGATTATGTAACTTCGGCGTGTTGTGCTGCGTTTGCGATGTGTGGAAACGCACCTAGGGTTTAAATAGGGCGCTGATCAGCTGTGCTGACCACTACGTCAACATGAAGACCTGCATTCTCCTACCGCTAATGCTGGTGTTGCGCTCTGACTTCAGGTAGGTGCGTCATTGTCTTGCAAGAGCACGTGAGCCCATTTCATATATTTCTTAATAAACAGGTTTATATCATTAATAGCAGCAAAAACACTGAAAAGCACATTTTTGTTTTAGCACGCGTGGGATCCAATTTATATTTCAAAAAATTTCGTAAAAATGTCCATTTTTTCCAATTTTAATTTTTTCAGCTTATTTTAAAAGTTCTTGTATGATTTTTAAGTTTTATTTTACATTCTTCGGGTAATTCATCAACATTTGTGCATTAGGTCCCCCCCCCCCAAACTTATGAATTCTATTCTTTCTTTTCATTTGTTAGCATTCCTGTTCCGACCTTTTGATGAATTTCGGAGAGAGTAGCTTTGAATTTCAATGTTTTCAAAATGTCACTTAGATAACCAAAACATGTGCAATTGTACAGGGTGTCATAATGAACGGAATTTTTGTTTAAATAATACAACAAAAGGTTTCTAAGTCAATACGAAGCATAAGCACTACCATTAAACATGAAACAAAACATCAGGCAAATGTCCCCCACGACTTCGTTGGCACACCTTCACTCTGTTGGCAAAAATGTCAACGACTTCAGAGCAAAGTTCCGGCCGAACTCACTCATAACACGTCCAATTTCTGCCTTGAGTTGAGGGATGGTTTGCAGATTGTCCATATAAACACAAGATTTTACATACACCAGCAAAAAATAGTCACGCATGATGTTAAATCACACGATCTCGGTGGCCGTTGCGAGAGAGATAAATGTTCGACGCTGCAAATGATCGGTCGGTTTCAGCTCAGCTCCATCTTAACAGGAAGCATATGCAGCTCTTTTGTTAAAATTCGCTGCAACCTGCTGCTCGGAATGGTTAATTGTTGAGAACGGCGGCGAATCGACTTCACTGGGCTCGTAGCAACGCTCTATCTGACGAGGGCAACTTTCTCTACACCGATCGTTTACCAAAATGTAGACGAAATCTTCGAACGGTCTCTGCATAACATTCACCATATTTAAAATGCATTTTCAAAATCTGAACCGGTTGATCTCTCGTGCATCGCTCCATTTTAGCTGATAACAGCACACACAAATGACAAGGGTTAATAGCAATACAAACAGATGACAGTCTGTTAAATTTCAGGTGCGGCAAAACCGACAGAGGAGCTCAATTTAAAAATTGCGTTCATAAACGAGCACCCTACATTTTCAATTGATTTTCTCGAACGCACTTCAGTATTATTTATAAAATAATTGGAACTTCATTTGCTCATTTTTTAAAGGTGTGAGAAGATTTTTGTTCTCTACTAGGAAGAATTTTTAATACATAAAATGACAGACATTGTGATAGAATTGGTCCAGTTACATGTAATCCTATAACAATGTTGTAGTATCAGTAATTTAGTAATACGACACACAGATGTTCACTTCATATCTGCTTCCTGTGTTATTAATTTCATCAAGATGCCGAAAGAAAATGTAAGCGAGTGGAGCGTAAATTTATGTATTTCAGTGAAAGTCCTCAAAAAGGAAAATATTTGCATATTGCTAATATGAAATTGTTTCTCTGTGCCAAAGAATTATGTCGTCACATAATTTGTATGAACTTATAAGAAAAATAAATTTCCATAATGCTCAAATAATAAAAACTCTTTTTTATTATACCCTTGTATCAAACACGACAATGAACTCGTTATGTAAGAATGACATCGGATATTTGAAGTTCGTTATGAGAATCAAACTAAAGTTTTGAGAATGGACGCAATAAATTTTAAAAATGTAAATCTAATCATTGCATCTTTTCAAGTATTCTCCATTGCATTCTATACGACGCTTCCGTTCAAAATATTTTATAAATGTTGAACGCCATTCTTCTTTAGATAGGGTCCAAACACATTCCTCGTAAGCAGCTGCTACGGTTTCAGGTTATTCAAATTGTTCACCACGAATTTTCTTCTTTTATTTTGGGGAAATGAAAAAAGTCACATGGAGCCAGACTGGACCATTATTTGATTCCTGAGGAAATTACTTATCACTACCTTGTGAGCGCAACGGCTGCTGCAGTAACGCCTTCTTTCACGATCAAGCGCGGTGGGCAGTGGAGAAACCCGAATGCATCATGAATGCACCAGTGCGGAGAAGGTGGACTTGTAGTGTGACATCAGGAACAGCAGTTGACTAAGCATGACTTCAACAAATACAGGCAGAAATAATAATCGTAACCCAGGGAAAGCAATCAAGCGTACACAAAAGCAACGTTATAGAAAGTATGTAATACATTTAGTGTACAGCGAAATCAAATGAGAAACTGTACTGCAGCAACGTAACGCTTAAGGGAATTGATGATCATTCGAGAAAAGACATGTGATTTTAACATTAAAAGTTTTGCATGTATTCCTAACTGTATAAGCGAGATGTTTCTTAATTTGAGGTGCGGCTAATGGCTTCTTTTTCAGAAACAGTGCGAGTTTACAAACGTCGACCCCATCGTCTCCGCAATTTCCTGCTTCCGGTTTTAAAATCATCAACGAATGAGAAATGTAGTGCTTCCGATTTTCATGTACTGATTGTATATGATCAAACAATACGTTGGTTGTTTCATGACTACATAAACTGCACGTCATTGTTTGCTTTACAGCTGAACCCTCACCATGGTAATCTCGCTGATGTTGCGTGCATCACTGAAATTCTAGTTGCATACTTCACAGTGATAGGCCTACGATTGCTGTTTTTTTAGAACAGATGCGATAACATCTAACTTTCCGGGTGTACATGTTATCTTAGATTTCTCTGTATTCATATACCCTCCCACATTATACGCATTCGAACTGTTTTGATGCATAAACAAATAAGTAAAATACTACTTTCACACTAATATTTTCACTCACACTCCACGCTAAAAGAAAGAAAAAAATTTTAGAAGAGGTACTATAACATATGTGCGAAAAAGAAAGATTTGTTTACAACAGAGATGATATAGGCGAGTTAATTTTCACAACTTCAAACGAGCAAGATACATTCGGTTTTCCCCGTTGCCCTTCGCACTCGTTCGTGAAAGTAGGCGCGACTGCAGCAGCCATTGCGTTCACAAGGTAACGAAACAGTGTGGGCAAAGGTGTTGTCATCGTGCAACAAGATTGCGCACAAACCAGTCCTTAGGACGCTTCATTCTCAGTCCATTGAAGACTTGTGGCAGGTGGTGTACCATCTGGCACAACATCGTCCTACATTTTCTTAGTTATATCGATTTTAAAAACTAAATTGTTTAATTGATTTTTCAAGCCTGGTATATTTTAATCATCTACTTTAAAAAAATATGTTGCCCCTTCCTCAAAAACATTCTGCGGACGACTTAGATCTAACAGTGACTCCAACAGTTATAAAAATTCCCACCATAAAAACATGTAAAAAAAACATCTAACTGAAATCAAAGCAATCTTTGACCCAGAAACAAGGGGCAGTTCTAGCCCCCTCTTCCTAATTTTATGAAATTTTAAGTCCCTAATGTTAAATAAATGCTTAATTTATTTTCAAAAGAACAAGATAGTTAATTGAACTAGCTAATTCTATGCAGATTTTAAAATTTGATTTATACTGTATGTTATTTTTTAACATTAAGTATATTGGTATTAAAAACAACCATGAAATAAAAAAAATTTAAAAGTAACTAATGACAAGTTGAATCTCTTTAAATGTTCATTTTATGTCATGTAAGTATTAGCCCTCCTGATGCTGTGGTATGTAATTTATGTAAACTACCAACAGGGGTCCAAATGGACCCCAAATAAAATTTTTAAAAAAAGTGCCATAATTATTTATGATGATGTGCTGAATATTTAACATTTAATGATCATTAAATAATAAACAATACATATAATCAAAACTTCTACTCCCATTGTCTGATACAAAATCAACCCAAAAAATAAAACAGTACTTTGTAGAGCTAATATTTTTACATTTTCTTGGTCTTAGAGTTACTGCGCATGAAATTTTTATATTTACAATCTATAGTCCTGACAGTTTAGACACACTATTTATTTACAGTCTCAGAGTGACGTGAGCACACGAATTTATGACAGTTGTTATACTTCACTTTTGTCTTCCTGTCTGTTTTCCTTGGACACTCTTTCCTAAGGGTTAATATTTTATTTATTGGTGAAATCAACAATCATTTCTATCATATTATTATCAAAAAATATTCTAAATGAATCACTTGAATGAATTCAAGCGAATTCATTAAACCTGGGGACACTGCAATTATATTGTGTGTTGTGCGACATGATACATTTGGTGGATGAGTTGGCCGCATACCATTCTTGAGTAGCATTATTACATACCCCGTTATCACTACTGTTTTCTAAATCACATTTTTTTCATCTGTATCATCATATTCTATTTCTAAAGATCTTCATCTTCCGACACATCTGAAAAAATATCTATTTTGTTGTTGATTTGGTTTATTTACGGATGCTCTTTAACATCGCAGGTCATTAGCATCCCATTCAATTCAGGGTGTGAAACAGTCAGTAAAGTTTGCTCAGAGGCCTCTTCTTTCAGGCTTGAGGTTCTTTTTTGTGCTGTAAATGTTTGACACGGAACTCCTGGCTTTATTTCCTTTCTAAAGAAAGTCAAACTTAGGATTTTTAGGCCCAAAAAAAATCAATTGATCCTGTCCAGGAATGAATCCACAGGTTTGGGTTTATGAGGCAAGCATTCATCCTCAGTCATTACATTGTATTATATGCAAAGCTTTCTCTAATCATTTTCACCATTATTATTCAAATCATATACCTCTCTTGTTCTCTTTGACATTTTTCTGACTGACTGCACAACTATTTGTTTGAAGGCCAGCAATAAGACTGGCAGCTTTTATTTTCAGAGACTGAAAGCAACTTTGAACTCAACAATGAAATAATCGACAATGTACACAAAATATTGTGTTGAGTAATACATGACAATGGAACAAACCAGAATAGTGCACTTATTACCAACTGTGAAAAATGTTTCTGTAACACCAAATACTATGAGAGGTCTAAGTGGACTCCAACGCCTATATTAATATTTAATGTTAAGATTGAACATATGTTTTAAAAGACTGTTTAATAATCCTGAACTGTAATACATTTAAGACACAGTAAGACTGGAGTGCATAAGTACTCTACTTAGGCAATAGGAAGGTTAATGGGGAAAGAAGAACATGGGTATTTCAGCACTAAAGATCGCATTTTTCTTTGAACCTTGATTCCCTATATTCCTCTTCTGTTTTAATACTTTTAAGTCAGTTACTATATAGAAAATATCATTGCTTAATGCTACCTCATACTGCATATATAATTATATACAGCTTCTTCTCATTGGCGCTATAATCTGGGATGAGCCTTGGTCTACTGCAGCAGCCTCTGCTTTCTCTACCTCCATCTGATGACTTCATTGACAGAGGGCAGTATTGAAAGGGGCATGTGATCAGAATGGAGGCACCCAGTCGGCCTCTTATCATACGGTTCCTTAAATCGCGGAATGCCACCTCCTCATCAGGCAGCTTCCCAATTATCTTCACAATACTGGGTTTCCAGACCTCCCTGACTTAGAAAAATTCTAAGCATGTACCAGAAATCAAACAAGGGTCTAATACCCAGCAGTCAGCAATGCTAACCACTAGAACAGAGGTGATCTCTGAAGGTATTACATGTTCTTAAAAAATAAATAAATGAATACATATTATATATGTATGTAACCAAACACATTTCCATAAAAATGTCTGTGCTAATGCTGTCCACTATATTTTCATAACAAAGGTCACTTTTCTTTGAAATTCTATTACCTAAATTTTCTGTTTCAATATAGCCCCTACCACTACGGGTGGCTGAAGTCTTTCAGGCATGGGCTTGAGAGCGGGAAGTCTGGGGTTCAAATCCTGCCAGGACTGTCCTCTCTGACTGAGGTTTTTTCCAGGTTTTCCTCAGTCCTCATAAATGGCAAATGCCAGGAAGGTACACTAAATGTAGGCCTGGAACGTTTCTTTCCTTTAAAAAAAAAATATATATATATATTTTCCCAAATTATCATTTCATCTCATGCATCATCAGAGTCCAGTGCTTCTGGTGCCGCAGTAGTAAAATCGGCCATTAAACATTATTAAAAAAATCTATAGCACCCCCCCCCCTTTTTAAGCATCTAGAATTGCCAATGCCAGAAAAGAGTTCCTTGAAGGAAACAGTAACCAAAAGAGATTTGACAGCTTCTACCAAAAATTAAGCTCATGGCTTAAGACATTTCAGAACCATAAAAGAAAAATTATGAAGTTAAGCAGCCCAATTCACTTTACGCATTTTCAGAATCTTGCTGTACTGTTTACTATTAAAAACTGCAGAGGCACTGAGTGAATACTTTATGAATTATTTAAATGTTTGCAATGAATCTGATATGAAACTAACGTAAAAGAGTGTGGAATTAACTGCTAACAATTAAAACACATGTAAAAAGCTCCTTTATACAGTTCTAGTGAAGAGGTAACCTCCAATGCTCTTGGAAGTGGGAGCCCTACACCTGAAATTGCTGCGCCTTCAGGACCATTCCCCTGCATATGTGGGGTGTTTCTTAGTGGACAATTCACTAAGGGCAGCTCAGAACAACCACGGGGCAATGCTGCTCTTCTCCATGAACACCCAGAATCCTTCGCTTGCAACATCTTTGGCAACAAGCAGTGCACCAATAAGTGTCTTGATGTGGTCAGTATCTCAAGTCTTAATTTTCTTTTTTAGAGATGCTATTCAATTCTAGCTGATCTTCAACATTGCTAACAATAGCTTACCAGTAAGTGTAACACAGTCATGCAACGAAAAATTGTCTAAAAAGTATAAACTGATTTATTTTTACAGATTTTGGATGCCTGTTTCAGTAAAAGTAATTAAAAAATTACATCACTTACCATTATTTCTCAAATATACAATACCGAAATGCAAAAGACCAAGCATAAAAAAACTCATCAGAATTAATAGAAAGAATCAGACTTGCAAAACTAGAAAACAAATATTTGCTAGTTTCTTTTGATGTGTGTCTGTTTCGTAGAACCCCAAAGAAAAACAAATGGCTAACCTTAATAAACCTACCTCGAGAAGTTATAGAATACCTAAACCCCATAAAAATTTGCATTAATCTTCACATTCACAGACTATATCTATGCACAAAATAATGGTCTAGCAATGGGAAACCCACTCTCACCATTCTTGGTAGATATGTATATGGGTTTTTTTGAAACAAAATTAGTTTATGCTTTCCTCCCCCTTCCCCCCAACACACACGTGCTCACACACACATGTTGGTACCTTTCTGTAGATGATGTCTATGCAACTGTAAATGAAAAATTGAAAGAGGTTGAAATAAAACTATTCAACCTACCAGACAACACCATTAAATTCACAATGGAAATAGAAAACAACAATGTTCTTCCCTTCCTGGACATAAAAATCATAAATATGGCAATATATTGGAATTTGGAATATTCAGAAAAGATACCCATATAGATAATTATACAACATTCTGAAGTGCTTGTTATTTAGGATATATGTCTTTAACTTCCTGGTTGCATATGCTATAGATCCGTACTTCCTACTAAATACCCCTTGCACTGTTCTCACATATCTGCCCTCTTTCTTTACTTTTTCTGAACCATGCTTCATCAATCTTACCATGTAACTCTTTAAAATCACCAATAAACCCCTTCTAAATACTTTTTTTCTATTTCTTCCATATATAACATGTTAGTTCTGTTTTTGCAACACTTTTTTCCAATTCCTATATTTTTATCATCCTCTATTTCCATCAAACTACCTCCAGGCGATGCCATTACACTCAAACCTCTTGACCACATACCATCTGATTTTCCACCCCCCCACTACTTCTCTCCACCATATCATTTACCCCACTCTAAAGATTCGCACTCGGTGAAATCCCCATCACTCTCACTGCTAAATACCCTTCTTTGCCACTGCAGATTGTTCCCCCCTACCTCCTCTTCTCTTTCCCTCCATTCATCATTTCTTGACCTTGATGCAGCATCAGCAAGGGAGAAAGTAAAATACAAAACATGGAAAAATCAGGAATAATATTTCTGGCAATTAAAAAAAAAATTTTAAAAAAAAACATGAATTCCAAAATGAATCAAAACTCTTAAAAGCACTTAAGAAACTAATAGAATTAACAATAGGGGAAAATATATTTATAAACAAAAACAAAGAAAATTTACTTAATTTTGATCTTTCAAACAATAACCTCTTCATCAAATCCATAAAATCTACAGAGCAAAATCGGAATACCACGCTGGGAAGCTGACAGTGGAATCATGCTGATGATGATGGAAAGAATTTTTGAAACATGTCCAAGGGGAACAAAATTGATGAAATTTCAGTGATTTCCTCATAAAAAATGTATAGTTAAAATATATTTACACATGATGCAGAAAGCAAAAAAATAAGTCAGAGAAATATAGATAGGCTTCCTTAAAGCATCACAGTTTAAAGTAACAAAAAGATACAGTTTAGGTTGTCAAATTAAAAAATGTCAGCAAGTGAGGCTACTCAACTAAGAACTGGGCCAAAAAACAGTGATAACTCCCAAAATGGAAGAACAATTACTTCAATATGCTCTTACAATGGAGAACCACTTCTGTAGGTTAACAAAAAGGTACTTGCAGAACATGGGCATTCCAGTTAGCTAAAAGAAACAATCTCATGTCATTTCTAAGTGACAGGGCAGGAAGTGTGCAGCTTTGGCTTTTTATGAAGAGACCCTAAATGGGGTATCTTTCCAGAAAGCCTTAGCCACTTCTTTCTGATTTACCAGGGAAAATGTGATCAAGCTCTTGTGTTAAATGTACATGTTGTGAACACATGCTATTGTGATTACTGAAAATGAAGAACACAAGGGTAGATTTGTTTTTTTTTTTTCCTTGTTAGATTCACAAAAAAAAATGATTTGCTTCATTTTAATAAATAGTTTTAACTAAACTAAACTTTCAACATATCCCATATTTGTACCTAGCTTTTCAAAACAGCAGAAATGCAATTTCTTCAAAAAAGATGTACTTTCTACATTTTTAGTTATGTTACACATTTCATATCCCACAGACTCTTTAAAATCTTGATGTGGCTATACATTGTATAGTATTTCATAAGCCTTTCCCTAGTTAACTTTATATTAGTGGACAAAAACAAAATGGTATTCCATATTTGTATCTCTTCCTCTACTCTGTGATTGTCTGACCTGCCTCTATAACCAACTTGATATCTTTGAAATTTATACATATTATATTGAGCCAGAACATAAAGAGTAAAGCCAAACAATGTGGACAAACTTCAGATTGCTATTCCTGACAGGAAAACAATCAGACAGACATCAACAAATGTATTATATATAGTATTAGTGTTATAATGCATCAAAGTGCATGTCTAATGTATACAGTTATTCTGGCAACGTCATGGAAATGTTTGAAGTGGCTGCTACTTTCATCATGAACTGCCACACCCTTGTAACTGAAGGCTGCAAAAGTCTCACTGACAATTGTTCACGTGCCTGCAGATTAGGTACCAGCTCAGCTACACAACAGCTTTCAACAGCTCCTATTGATCCAATTGCTCTAATAAGTGTTTCTGTAAATTTCTGGACATAGGCCTGGTTTTGTTCGCTTCCCTGTCAGGAACCACCTCCTGAAGTTTGTCCCAATTGTTAGGACTTTGTTGTTGATTTGGTATATTTAGGACGCTCTTTAACATCTTAGGTCATCAGCATCCCATTCAATTCAGGGCATCAAATGGCCAATCAATTTGCTCTTTCAGGCTTGAGGTTTTTTTTAGTGCTATAGATCTACAACATAGGACCCACAGCTTTACTTCCCTTCTGAAGAAATCCATACTTAGGATTTTACACCCGAAAAATCTCTTGACCCTGGTTGAGATTGAAGTAATATTTAGGCTTTCACGTCTGGCATTGAAATTAAAATTAATCATTTTCCAAGTATGTTGTCATGGACATTGATTTAAATGAATTTAAAAACCAAAGCTTTGACTGGCCACTGCAGCCAGCATCATCAGTGGACTGAGTGAAAGTTTCTGGAGAGAGACAGAATCATTAGAAGTGGGAGGGGGTAGGAGTGATGAGAGTTGTTTGTTGACTTGACTACTAATGGAATTCATCATTCCTACCTCCTTGCACTTCTAATGGTTATGTCCCTCTGTTTCTCTAAGACACTTCCATTCAGCCCACTAACAATCCTGGCCAGGGGCAGTTCTTTAGATCAAGCTAGTGAACCATACTTCACCTATTTTCTGGCTAGATACATTCAAACAAAATTTTGATTTCTATTTTAACCTTTTTATTTTTAAATATCCTAGTATTTATACAGGAACGTGTTTTTTGAATCACTATGTGAAGAGCAAAAGTTGTTATTCTTGAAGTTATCGCAACAGAAACAAGAGAGAGATGAAACATTCCTATGAAAAGGGAAGGGAGGTTAGTCGGTGAAAGGTTCCCTTTCTTTCAAGAAATAAAGTTGCTTATTCAAGTGCAGATATTAAACCAATTCAGCTCTTTTCTGCTCTTTGATGTTCATCTACAAATTTATGCCAAGTTGCCATGACAACCAAATAAAGTTCGGACTGCATATGTGTTGTTATATTACCTGCTGGTAATATAACAGGGCCTTAGATTACCTATGGTGAATCTAAGGCCCTGAATTTTGTGGGAGGAGAAAGGCTCATTGACATTCTTAAAATCTTTTGTAAATGTTGCAAACCACCACCACCCCTTGGGTATGAGAATGTTTTTTGTCCTCTTAATGCCATTTTTGGTCACTTCCATTCAGTGTGATAGAACTTTGTATAGAATAGTTACTGGTGCATTTATTAAAGCTAGATGCTCTGAGTTGTATGGAATTAAAGCACATTAGTAACTTAATTTTTAAAAAGGTTGGTGATTTGCAATGAATTCACAAAATCACACAGTGTTTAGCTGCTACAACACCATTTTCATGATGGAATGAGGTTCATAAAAGGAATGTGTTAATGATAAATTAAATCAATTCTTAATGTCAGTGCAAAACGTGGAAAGAAAATGTATGAAATGCTCCAAAAGGCATTTTTAAAGTTTAATATATAATGAATATGAGTGTGAGCAGTAGTTAATTGCAGAAACCGTTTTGTTGGCCTTGTTTATTACTTGGAATAAAAAGATTGTGGAATTCTGATGGCTTTTGTGACATGCTGAATATCAACCAGTCATTGCATAAACATTCAGATTCTGCTGAACATCTAAAATGCAGTTGCAATTAAAACAGCTAAAGAATATTCAGAATACCATTTAAATACATAGCCATGAGCTGCCACTTATGTTGGCCAGTAGCCAGCACAAGTTTTGGTTCTAAAATTCATTTAAAACGACAACACAACAACATAGTTGGGTAATTATCAATTTTAATTATATTAAGGCATAATTATGTTACTACATTATATTTACATTTAAAGCATGGTGTTTATTTTTCTCAAATTACAAACATTCCTTTTAATAATATTAGTTAGTAACTGTCATTCGTTTCTGAAACATGGGTGCCTACAGTGAGGGAGGTGAGATGAACTTAATATTTTTGATTTCATACCTGGAAGTGTCAAAGTTCATTAAATTGTCTTTGTATTTGTAAATATACATTTTCTCACATGTTGCTAATTATGTAGGATATTTCGTGGTTTTCTGTCCAGAAATGTGAAGCTGCTGCTGATTTCTCTACTTATTTGTATTTTATGATCCCGAAATATTCTTTTAACTATGTGCCTATGTTTCTCTTTGTTTTTCCAATGTAAATTTTTTCATATTCTGCATAATTTATTTTGCAAATACCTGCTTTTTTCTCCTGTGAAATATTGCCATTATCATTGTCTATCAGGAGATTTTTAACATTAAATCTGTTTACAGGAGTTAACATGATATTAAAATCTTTAAGAATATTCTGAAATTTTTTCATGATACCATCAATGAGCTACGAAAAAAATTCAGAATATTCTAAAGATATGAATATCAGGTTAGCACCTGTAAACAGATTTAATGTTAAAAATCACCTGATAGACAGTATTAATGACAGTATTCCACAGAAGAAAAAAGCAGTTATTTACAAAATAAGTTGTGCAGAATGTGAAAAAATATACATTGGAAAAACAAAGAGAAACATAGGCACACTTAAAAGAACATTTCAGGAAAATAAAATACAAGCAAAAGGAGAAATCAGCAGTAGCATCTCATTTCTGGACAGAAAGCCACAACATATTGAATAAAGTAAAATTATTAAAATCAGTTCAAGGACCTACAGAATTAGTAAATTGGAGAAAATCTACATTTACATTATACATATTTCCTTCAGTATGTGTTCCATCTATATGAAATATGTTGCACTTGCACATGCACAAAGGACAAAATATGGCCTATGGGCACCAATTCAAGAAGCCTGGGATGCTGTAGCCTCTCATCCACACTATTGTAGAAATCTGATATCATCTATGTCGCGAAGAATGAGGGCAGTTATATGCTGAGGGTTCATACACCCAATATTAATTTGTGTTTATTTCTGTGTGTTTTCACTTTAGAAGGTAAATGTTTCTGTTCATGTATTTATTTAGTTATTTGTAAAGAATGCGTTAGTTTGTGATTATGTTTTTGTGTGTGCATAGGTAATGCCATAAAATGCAAATGATTCATTAAAATATAATATGATATTAAGGTAACATGATGTTCTACATATACACATGTAAAACCAATAATAAAAAATAAAACAAAAAGGTTGAGTGGAATATGAACCCAGGAGCTTAAGCAGAAGAGCAATGCTTTTTCAATTGCTTAGCCGATGTTTTCTTTTCAGATGCTTATAATTGTGACCACTATGTTTACAGGTATAGCATCCACTGCAGTGTGCACTTGCTGCATGAGCATTGTAAATACAGCATTTAGAAGCATCCCTAAGTTCTCCAATTTACACATACAATATGGGAATGACATATTTTTTGTCAAAGAGCATACAATTTGACAAGACTAAACTTTTAGTAGGAGTCGAACAAATTACTAATAGAAATATTTGGGATACAATAGAAATAACAACAAAAATAATATTAAGAGAGACGCTGGTTACTCATTGAATAACATTTGAAAGTCTCTCTTGGAAAGATGTTCTACTGGGCAATATGCAACCAATTGGATAGAAGTAGGAGAGGCACCACTATATACAGCACTGCAGTAGAACTGTTTTTTGACATTAGAATAAGTTCCAAGAAAGCATAACATGGGATGTGCAAAACATCAGCAAGAACTTTTATTGCTAAGACATAGGAAACCCAGATACATTATAATGACACCAGCCATAGAAGTTTAGATAACATTTAAACTTTCACTTGTCATATTTTCAGATTGTCAAGCATCTGCCAAACAGCCCTACTATTCTCTGTGGGTCCATTGATCGTGACTGTCATAAGGAAAGGGTAAGTATGTTAATTTATACAAGAAGAGCTTGTGTATGTTTCTGACATTCAGTAAGGAATTTCATATGGGTCTTACCACAGGAAAGGCACATCTCTACTAATCATGTTCTACAAGAGCTGTTTGATAAGCTGATCCAAAAATAAAAAGGATTTAACTTTTATTTGTCGACAATCTCCTTTCAAATCTATACACATATTCCTGCAATTTGTTTATTCCATCCATAAAGTGCGAATTTCTTTCCTGCTAGCCCTTTATGTTAAGGAACAGGAAATAATCTGAGAGAGTCAAATTTAGAGAGTAGGGGGATGGGGAGGATTTCATACCTAAGACCAATAATTTTGAGTCACAATCACAGATTTATGGGCTGGTGCATTATCTTAATGGAACAGGACCATTTTCTTTGCCAAACAAAAACAATTCTTATTGAATCTTTAATTCCTCAAGTAACATAGCATAAAATTCTCTAGCTATGATTTTCGGCTTTTCCAAATAATAATTTAATTATACCTTGGCAATCTGAAAACATAGCCACCATCACCTTTCCTGCTGAGGGGATTGTTTTTACCTTCTTTGGAGTGCTTTCTCTGATTGCAATCCACTGTTTTGACTGTTTTTCTTTGTTTCCTGCCTGCAGAGTGGATCCATGTTTCACTGACCATTACGTACCATCTGTGAAATTTAATTGGAATCCATTTTAACAGCCCCAAATTCTAAACAGAAGTGACAACTCATTCTCTTTTATGGTAAATCACTAGCAAATACAGCACTCATCTCACCAATAGCTTTTTATTTGCAAATGATTGTTCAAAATGCTTTATTCCCCAATTTCCATAAATGTCCACAGCTTCAGAAATCTGCCACATCTTCAGTCTCTGATCACTCAGCACCACGTCATGAATTTTTTTAATCATTTTAGGAGCCATTATCTCGACAGGACATAAGATACAGTCTGCATTGACCAAACCATTTATGTATCATTCTAAGCAAAGGTGCACATTTGCATGTTTGTCCCGTTTCACCGTCGTTAAAGGTGAACATACATTAGAAATAGATAAGTTGCTTTTGCTTCTTGATTTTTTTCTATTAGATCTAGATATATTTCTGGTTTTTTAAATAAATAAATAAATATATATATTAAAATAATAAAACATATATTTTAAATAATTTTCTTATTTGTTTGTAGGTTCGACAATTACCCTGGTTTGTAAGTTGTGTAGATAATTGGTGATTATGTGTGCAGGTGTTTTTAATTTGTTTAAGGTTTGCTCTTCAACCCATTTTTGATCAGAAAAAGATGCATGGTTAACATACATTGATGCAGCCTGGATTTTTATTTCATCTGTTATTGATTTATTACTGGTATATAGTTGTAGTGCTGTTATGGATGTTGCTTTTACTGCTCCACAGATGAGTCTTAATACATTATTTTGTGTGTGTTCCAGCTTTTGTAGTTTACTTGGTTTGGCAGTAATGAGGGCTTCCTTTCCATATATCATTATGAATTTTACTTAAGGTTGTAGGTTTGGTTCAGCATTTCTTGAGAACTTCCCCAAGTGGCTATATTTAACCTTTCTAGTAAATTGATACAGGATTCTGTTTTCTTTTTGTCATTGTGATAGGGTGCTCCCAATTTAGTTTGCTGTCTAACTTCATGCCCAGGTATTTTGTGTTATCACAATATTATTATTTGTAATATTGATTTCAAAATTTTCATTTTTATGTTGGAGGGAGAAGCATTAGTATACGTTTTATTCTGACTGACTTTATTATTCTCTAATGTCAATTTTTGTAGTATTGTATTGCTGTATTGCTGCATTGTTTGTTATGCTTTTTGATTTTACTTGTCGGGTCTTATAGGTGGTCCATATCACTATGTCATCCACAAATACACATGTACTAAGCTTATTAAGGTTTTTAACTCTGTGATTAGATCATTCAGATAAATATTAAAGATAGTACCTGTTGAAGTTAGTTTCCATGAAGTGGATCCATTATAATTGGTTAAAATCATTCTTTGATTAAGGAATCATTTAAACTAGTTTGGCATTTTATTTTTTATGTTAATTTTCTTTAGTATATTAATTAGTTTCTTTCTCCATGTTTTGTATGCTCCTTTCAGATCAATTAAAATAGCCAGTGTATTTTCTTTCGGATTGTATTTGATTCTTCTTTTATGGACTGTATTTGTTCATTGATTGTTGGTCTGTTAAACGATATGTCCTGAATCCTGCTTGTTCTAGTAGTATGATGTAGTGTTTATCCAGATACCAGTTTAATCCAGGTTTATCATTCCAATGTCTTGGCCATGATGGAAGCAAGGGAGATTGGTAAACAGATGCTAATCTTTATTTTGAATTATTTGGTTTCAGCATGGGCTTTGTGGCTTTTAAGCAGTCAAATGGTACATTACCTGATGAGTTCCATATTTTATTGAAAATAGAAAGGATGACCAGTATAGCCTTTGGTCCAAAATGTTTTAGATATTCTGAAAGAATATTGTCTGGTCTGGTTGCTTGCAGGGTTTGAGTTGTTTGATAGTTTGTTGCAGCTCTAGGACAGAGAAATCTTTGTAAATACATCTTCATCTGGTGTTCTGGGGAATGAAGATAGATACCCCTCCCTGTGGTGCCACCTGGATAATGCTAAACAATCTATTATAATATGCAAAATTCTAAAGTATTATCATAGATAACCATTTGGAATAATGACTTGATATTTCAAAGAATGTTTAAGACACTTAAACCACCTGACAATATCTCATATATAGAACCAATGCACAGTCAATGATATTTGTCAGCTTATGAAGATTATTCTGAGATTTTTAGGAAGCTTCTGGGCTTTAATTTTGCAGCCTCAGTTCAAGGTGATTAATTACATTTATGAATATAAAATTTCAACATGATGATGCTGACATACTATATATAGGTCCTTAATTCCTTCTTTGTATGCGATTTCCCTTATTCTTACTCTAGCAGTGGTCTGTAACTGATGATAATGGAATGTTGTGTTACAGGCTTATCTATTCATCAAGAATTGCAATGACACCTGGATCAACACCAACCTCTCAGCAGGACGGGAATACTGCTGCAAAGATGGCATGCCTTATAAGTGCCCCCTGATATAGTTAATTCTTTGTTAAATTTATTATTGTTGTTAATGTGTGTACAAATATATAGCATACTTTTATAACCATTGCAGTGTTCTAGCACACACATGTGCAAATTACATCAAATTTAATTTGTCATGAAATCATCTTTAGAATATTTGCAGCAAATTTTTTATCTTTAAGATAAATTTAATATTATAAAAAACTACTAAATTTAGATTTTTTGTTTCCCTCATAAATTTTTATATTGAATAATGTCATAAGAAGAGGCCGGATATTAAAATGTCATATTTTCGCACAATAGAGACCCAGTTTTTTTATTCCATATTTAAAGTCATTAGGTTGGTTGTACTAATATAAGTAAACTTTCCCAATTCATGTGCTAACAGATGGCAGAAAATGTTATTTACTTTTGGAAATATTTATTTCAGATAAACTATAAAGTGACAAAAAAGTTCATCAGTCTCAGAACAAGTCCCTGTTTCAAAAAACCATTTCACACGTGACAGGCAATATTTTTACAAATCAATAGCTTGACAAGCTTCTGTTCCAATTAACATGTCAAATTTTACAAAATTATCACAATAAATTTGTCATATTCTATATAAACAATGTAATACAGTTTTTTTCACACTAATTCCATTCACTATGAAAAAAACTGTATTACATTGTTTATATATATACCACTCCATTGTCAACATCTTCGTAAGTACATTTAAATGAGTTGTCATATTCTGTTTATATAAAACTTTCACTTTTATCACCTTTTATCAAAAGCGACAAATTGTCAGAAATATTTTGACATATCCACTTTATGAAACAGACATTGTCACATACAGTAGTGATTAAATGACATATTTATAAAATTGTCAAACAAATTTGACCAAAGAATGTGTACCTGTCATAGCATGTGTGGCAGCAATAATTTATTCCAGTATATATGATAATTTTAGTCTTAATGTGATACACAATAAAGTCTATGCAATAATAAACATAAAATTGTAAAAAAAAATATTTTTTAAAAAATCTGCAAAAGAAAGGGATGATTACTATGTATTCTTCAATGTTCATTTAGCTTATCTGACACTTATTTAGTTGAGTTAACATTGGCTATAGCTAACTTATCTTTTGGCAAAACAAAAAAAAAAAAAAGCATTGGAATTAGGCTAAAGGAACACTGGAGAAACATCAGGTATAATTACATAGATAATTGGCGGTTGCACATTACTATTGGAGAGATAAATGTGATATAGAAATGGAA
Source organism: Metallyticus violacea (assembly GCA_030762175.1). Lineage (NCBI taxonomy): Eukaryota > Metazoa > Arthropoda > Insecta > Mantodea > Metallyticidae > Metallyticus > Metallyticus violacea. The sequence continues at coordinate 5,637,219 of CM060844.1, forward strand.
GTCAAATTAATGAAATTCATAGATTAGACCCTTGGAGCTGGGAATATGGGAAAAAAAAATTTATTAAAAAATATGAAGATAAGGTTATGAACTTCCAGATCCCAAATGAAGACAAATTAGTCCAAAAGTTCATAAAATGTCCACGAGAACTACCAAAGTCCATTCAACCAACAACAAATATGGCAGTTGACATACAGCTGATGATGCAGGCAAAGGCCTGTGAAATATGTTCTGTATAATTATATGGTAAGTGCAGTATAAGTGTATTAAATAGACACACAGTCTAATTAAGAATAATATAAAAAAACATATTGCCTTTTCCAGACTTGAAGATGATAAAAAGGAAAAATAAACTTGACTTTGGCATGTATAGAAAGAATACACACACTGACAATTATATAAAAGCTTATGGTTTTAAAGTAAGACCTCATAAGGAAGCAGCTTTCAATAGCATGGTATTTAGGTTAGTTAATGTGCCACTCAACAAGAATGAATATAGGAAAGAATACCTACATATAATAAAAACAACCATATCTACGCAGATGATTGATAACAAAATTAAAAGATTTCAGAAACAAAAGAGAATTAAACAAATTACCACCCATAATTTAACAATAAATTTCAAAAAATTTTCAAACAGTATAACATCACATTAGCAATTAAAAACAGATACAATGTTGGCAAACTATTGCAGTTGAACAAAACAGATTCCAGACCTAAAGAAGAAAATTCCGGTATTTACCAAATTAAATGTTAAGACTGTGAAAAAATACACATAGGCAAGACCAAAAGAAATAATGGTATCAGATTGAAGGAACAATGAGAAATATTCATTATAAACAGATAGGAAAACCAAGCACATTTCTGGAAAGAATACCATGAAATAGAAAAGAGCATTACATTATTAAAAGCAGTTGAACATCTCAAAGAACTCAGCATACGGGAAAAAATTTTCATAAAGAAATATGAATATAAACTCATGAATTTTGATATTTCGGAAGCAGACAATATTTTGTATAAATTCATCAACAGACCACCAGAGCACTCATGGTTACCTACTTTTCCAACACAATATGATCCGTCAATTGTTTACAGTTGACAATGTGAACAAGAGCTTCACGAAACATGTCCTGAATTTTAAAAATTTTGAGAGTGAAATGTCAAGAATGTTTTAAAATTTTAATGTTTTAAATCACTGTCCTTTATTCCTTGGAAGTGAAGCCACAAGAGTATTTCTAACATTTTAAATGTTTTATCTACTACAGATTTAACTTCGTTTCACTGTGTTAATTCCTGAATACATTGAAATTGAAAAAACATGCACAGGTATTTGGATGCAATATTGAAAAATGATAAATGCTCTGACTCTCAACTTGCAATATAATTCCATACAGTTCACTATGGAAAAGAAGAAAACTTGATGGCTTTCATTTTTGGATTTAAAAATTATAAGAATGTAGATTGACTCAACTATGGAATTTATAGAAAAGAAGCATTCAGAAAAAGTTACATACAAAATAACAGCCATAACCCCATCCCTCACAAGTATGCTGTATTCAATAGCTTGGTACAGAATAGTTTACATTTCAATCGCAGAATGAGCATACAAAAAAATAGAATATCAATAGAATTAACACATCAATAGTCATTAGTTTCAATAAACACACAATAGTAAAAGGATCAATAAATTAAAAGGTAAAAATCTATAAGTGAGGTTTCCACACTGGAAAACATCAATAGCAAATTTAAAAGTTTCACCTTTCCCCAAACTTAACATAGCAACTTCGACAAGATATTTAAAGAGCATCAGTCACAAAGAACAAATATTTACTAGGCTCCCATTAAAAGACACCATACCGAAAAAACATAACATCAGGAATTTATGAAATTCAATGCGCAAAACATAATCAAATACAAAGGGGAAAAAAAAAATTTAGAAATTTAAAAAAGGAACCTGTTAGGAATATTCGTTTAAAATAAATAGATAAATAAGCAGTAGCAGGACCCTTTTGTACCCAAAATCATTCAATTAAATCAGAGGCTGAAAGAATCTTAACCCAACTGAAAAAATTTTCATCCTGAAAAACAAAGGAAATTTAATGAATATTGATGTTCTATCTGCACTATCAGTGATGCCTCAGCAATAAAAATGAGCACTAAAGACATGTTAAACCTGCATATGAACTCAGCAAGTTCCTATTCAAATCATTAGATGTTTCCGAAAAAAACAAGAGCAGCCAGTCAAGAGTGATGATGGGAGCAAGTTCCTCTGAAACATGTCCTAATGTCATACATGTAAGTATTCCTAAATGTATTAAAAAATGGAAATATGTAAGCAGATTTGGTGTTGATATAGTTTATTAGAAATACAGTATGAGGATGGTTTGATACCAAGGAGAACATGTTCAGTCTTGCAATGTACTTTGTTTTTTGACATAGTCCCTTCGAAGTTCAACACACTTGCTCCATTTTTCCAGGTTCGTAATTCCCTCTTGGAAGTGGGTTACTCTGAGGCCCTCAAAATACTCATTCACTGAATAATCTCTTCTGAGTCTAAATATTAAAAACACACTTATTGCAATAAGCAAAATCATAAAGAATGTTCTTAATATTTCAACTTAGAAGAGATTATTAATGCATGTTTCACTGTGTTAAATTCCAAATTGAATTAATTTGAACTCATTTACCTGCTGTATGATCTCTTCCTTTGACTTAAATTTGTATCCAGCCAGGAAAGTTTTAAGTTTCAAGAGCAAATGGTAATCCAAGGGAACCAGATTATGTTAATAGGGTGGATGTCGAAGCATTAAAATTGTAATTCAGACAATTTGTCCTGAGCAATGTAGTATGAATGCACCAGTGCATTATCATGTGAAACACCAGTGGAGTGTTTGGAAAGGTTTAAGAAAAATCCACTAATATTTTGCAGCATTTTGTGACTATGGATTTAATGTGGATTCAGTGCTATACACCAGAAACAAAAAAGCAGTCTAAACAGTGAACCAGCCCCAAAAAAGGCAAAATGTATTCCATCTACTAGAAAGGAGCTTGCTTCAGTTGAGATGGCCATGGCCTCTGCTAACTTGTGCAGTTTCATTAGTCTGCCAACCAAAACAATATAACTTTTAACGATTTCTAGCCTACCAGCTGATTTTGGAGCTGGGGGACATATGTTCAAGATTTGTTTTGTCACACTTGGAACACATTTTCAGATTAGATTAGGAACAAATAGTTCCAATGAAGCTACAAATTTGGAAAAGAAATGGAAAATATTGAAAGAGATACTGATTAAGTCAGCAGAGAAAGACTGTGGTATCACAAAAATGAAAAAATACATTAAGAAAACAAAATGGTGGATGAAACAGTAAACCAAAAATACAGCAAAGAAAGCAGTTCAGGAAGTAAAAAGGGATACATGGGAAACATTTGGAAAGGAATTACAATTCCAAAATTAGAGAAAGGAATTTTGGCAAATATCAAGAGACTAAAACTGTAAGGGAAAAAAGAATAAAAAAGATAAAAGATGAGGATACTGAAGTTAAAATGGAAGAGCATGAGGTATTGGGAGTTTGGGGGGGAGATATTATAAAACTGTTTTGGGGGTTAGAGAGGAGAAAGTACATAAAGAGGAAGGACAAAAAGGAAAAGAAGGGACATACAATGAGGAACAGACAGAAGAAGAACTAATAAATCTATTAGATCTGGAAATAGCTCTAGGGGAGATGTGATTGAAGAAAGTAGCGGAAAGCATAATATAACACCACAGATTCCGAAATATGCAGAGAGGGCAGCCCATAAGAGATTACTTGAAATTATGAAGCACGGAAAACTGAAAAAATCTCAATGGACTGGAAAAGAAATATAATAATTCCCAAACATAAAAAAGGGAGCACATTAAATTGTGAGAATTACAGAGATATATGTCTGCCACCTGTGTCACTAAAGAGAAGAAATACAAAAGGAAAGTGGGGGGGAAAGCTAGAAGAGGAACAAAGCACCTTTAGAGAAGAATGCCAAACACAAGATCATATTTTTCAAAATGAGACAAATAATGGATCATAAATTAAACAGAAACAAGAAAATATTAGCAGCATTCCTAGATCTTAAGGCAGTATTTGATGCAGTACCTAGAGAAGAAATATGGATAGCATTAGAAGAGCTAGAAGTATATAGTAAAATAACTTGGGTTATCAAAAGTTAGAATGAAATAGGTGTGGGGGTAGGGAGATAGGAAAATGTCAGAGGAGTTTGAGATGAAAAAATGGGTGAAACAGGGAGACATCTCAGCCCTTTGTTATTTAAAATCTTTATAAATAAAATTATTATACACTGCAAAAGGAGAACAACCAGAATGAAAAAAAAAGTCAGTCTTGGTGATGTAGTGATAACCATACTTGCTTTCTAAACCCAAGATTGCGGGTTCAAACCCAGCCAGGATCGATGGATTTTTTCGAGCATAAAAATCCTAAGTATGGCTTCCTTCGGAAGAGAAGTAAAGCCGTGGCTCCCATGCTGTACATTTACGGCACGAAAAAGAACCTCAAGCCTGAAAAAAGAGGCCTGTGAGCAAAATTGATCTGCTGTTTCATGCCCTGAATTGAATGGGATGCTGATGACCTGAGTTGCTAAAGAGCATCCATAAATAACCAAATAAAAAAAATAGGGAATTGGAAGCTGAGACCAATAAATGTACAAATGTTAGCACATATATGCAGATAATATAGTGATGCTGGCTGAAAATGAAGAAAAATTACAAACATCGGTAATAGAATGAGTAAGTGTGTTAGAGGAAAGAGGGATGAAAATAAATATAAAAGAGTAAGGTAATGGTGATAAGTAAAGAAAAAATAGTATAGAAAGAAGCATTGTTGGAAAATGTTGAAAGTTTGAATATATGGGAGTATTAGACACAAATAGATCAGAGAGTTAATAATAAAATAAAGAAAGCAATACATGCATATCATCAAATATATAAAACAATAGGTAAAAGGGAAATTAATTTGAAAATAAAATCAGAGTATATAAAGCAATATATGAAGCAAGTTTATTGTATGGGAGCAAAAGTTGGACTGTTCTAGGTAAATATTCTAGTATAATGGAAGCAGCTTAGTAGAAATATTTAAGAAAAATGGTTGGAAAGACTAAAAGAGATCAAGTAAGAAATAGAATAATATGGGTGAGTATAAATCAGGAAAATATAATTAGTATATTGGGAAGAAAGCAGCAGAGATAGTTTGGACATTAAGAATGACAGAAGATAGATTGCCTAGTTCAGTATTTGATGCAAGGAGGGAAGGAGGAAGAAATAGAGGAAAATCATGATTGGAGTGGAAACAATACATGGAGAGATTGGCACACAGACATGGAAAGTCAATAATAGAAGTATGAGAAATGGAAGAAGATGGAGCAGAGTTTAGAAAGTGGCTCAACCAACATGAGACCTAAGAGACATAAGAGAGAGAGAAAGAAGAAGAATTCATTAGCCAAAGTCAAACTGTTTCATAGAAATGGAATGCATTATTTAATGTTGGCAAAATCCTCTCTTTAATTTCCTCTGCTGTTTTCCCTTCTAGAAAAAAGAATTAAGCTACACCAGAAATTCTAATCTAATCCATTTTTTACTGTCACTCAAATGCATTTAAACACCTCCCAAACAATGAATTAACACCAGAATGACTTGTGACCATAGAATATTGACACATTTCAAAGCTAACTTTATGACCAAAGACAAGATGTTGCTATTGTCCTCTATTGGTATGCAAATTAATTTACTTACCAAACCACCCTCGTAATTATATTTAAAGAATTTAAAATGCCAACTAAATTTAAGATTATAGTTTTTATTTAGCACTGTTGGAAAGAGTTATAAAGCTAATATCATGGTTCATAAAATTGTGAGATGGAAGATAATGAACAGAGCCCGGAAGCTCAGGCATTTATTTTGTTTAAAATAGACAGGTACAAACAGGACTTAAATTAGTAAAAATAGGCAGTAATATAATTAAAATATGCATTTATTAAAAGTGAAAACAGAAGTAATATCACTCATTATAATTGGAAATAGATATTTAAGATACTCAATAATTTCTTTATCACATAATAAAGCATTGAAGCTTACTTTTCCTGGTTACAAGGAACAACAAGGTATCAACTATCAAAAATCAGTCAAGAGAGAATATTTTTCATTATGGAAAAAGAATGTTTTACTTCCACTAAACTGATTCGAGCATATTTAAAGCAAACTATTTTAGAAGGATTCACACCAATTACAACAGAACATTCACCCTTCAGCAATCATAGAAATGCTGATCAAGACAAAGTAAAGTAGTTTAAATAGTTCTGGCAAATAAGCAAAAGATGCTTATTTGGTTTTTGGTAGAGTTCATTTTCTGTTTATGCATTTAGAGGGAAATGAGGTTAGTATCTCTCTTAGCTCCACACTTAACACATGTAGGGATGGTTTATTGAAAAGCTATATCCCTCTCGTCTTTCTCAGTTGCATTTGTTTGTTACATTTATGCAGCTGAAAACTTACCTGCACCACAAATTTCCTAGAATTGTCTCACACAGGTCAATACAAGGTCATTTGCCAGGACTATTCAAAACTACAGTACTCCCCTCATCCTGTCTAATTCCTGGTATACGTATACCGAAGGTAACTGTGCATTTCTTTTATTATTGAAGGTTCTACTATTAAAAGAGCTTAAGTGAATGGGTTAAGAGAAAATATTTGACTGCTTGAAAACAAATAAACATATAACCAGATTCTCGATACAAATTTTTGTTAGGTGAACATGCCATTTAATTTTTATAACTTTTTTTCACTTGAATATAGTGAAATTCTTTATGTGTTTTTTAAAATTTGTAAATAATCAAAAAAATCTATAATGATCCAAAACAGGCAAATAAAAGTTTTAAACTTTAAGGCCATCTATAGCTATGGCCTTTGAAACATATTCTGTATAAAAAATTCAAAGTAAAGAATAGTGTTATTTACCAGTGATTTTTATTTTGTATGATTGTATAGATAATATTTTAACTCTTAATGAAGCTTACTTTGAATAAGTTTGGCCTCTCCATCCATGACAATTTTTCCTCCTTCCACACTACACTGGTACTTGCATGTGATGATCTTCCTAGCAGATGTTATCTCGACAGTGATGATCAAAGTGTCACCCACATAGCAAGGTGCTGGAAATCGCAAGCTCTGACTCACGACAACTGTTCCCGGACCTGGAAGTTTTGTACCAATTATGCCTGACACCAAACCATTTAGCAACGCTCCATGCACAACAGAATGACCTTGTGCTGCAAAGTGAATTGGATTATGGTCTCCTGTGAGTTCAGAGAACTTCTCTAAATCATCCTGTGTAATGATTCGCTGGATGCAAAATGTATCCTTTTCTTTTATTCTTCTTGTCCCCTCCTTTCTAATGCCTGTATTGACATCTTTCTCATTTGCAGTGAAAGATTTTCTATTAGCTAAGTTTCGCATTACATAAAAAACATTGTTACTACGCTTAATTGCAGCCTTTAATGTGTACTTAAACATGCCTTCTGAAGCTGCAGGTCACTCCTGAGTAGGCGGCAGTGGTATATTTGATACTGGTACTGGCTCAGTCTGATTTACTCTCGCAGCAGACACCTGCTCTGGAGTGCAGTAGTCCTCCAAGAAGACAGTCGCAAGGTTACTGAGGCGAGAATTGCGACTTCTTGCAAACCGAAGCATACAATCCACTATTGCTGGTGAAGTGATATCTGAAAGTAAAAGTAATCGGTAACTATGGAATATTTCTTGGAAACAAAAATTTACTAAAAGCATAATATGATTAATTATTTTCAAGTTTAAAGATGTGTTCAATGGTAATTAATCTCATAAAATTTTTTAATGCTGTCACATGAGAGGGTATCAGATCAAGAAAAAGCACAGTGTTGAACAATCATACATTCATATCAGAGACAAGAAAGACCAACATAAAATAGCACAGCAAGTGTGTCATTTTAAATATTTATATTTCCTTTAAATTTTATGAAATATAATAATTATCTCTTTTTCCACTCCAGAAAAGTTAACAACTAAATAACTCTATATATTTCGTGCAATGTGCATACACAAACATTCCCATGTGAATTAATCAGAACAACGTAATTTTTGTCATAGTTTTCCTAATGATTGGCAACATTATGCTACACATTGCTTACTCCTAGATTGTGCACTCTGTATGCATTCTCTGCATTGTTATTCATTGTTAATTAATCTAGTGATTATTGTTTTAGAATAAAAGTATATTTATTTTGATGTGTGCCACTTTTAAGGTTTCTTATGCATTTAGTAACACTTATGTCTTCAATGCACATTACTCCCAGGAAGAATAGTGCGATTATAATATTATATCAAAATACTTCCATGATACAAAGAGAGTTAGCTACTAAATTTGATATCTGTGAAAGAAGGATCTATGAATTATTCAGCGCCACAAACAGACTGCTCAATTTCACCAAAGATAAAGGGAGATTATGGAAGGAAAAAGAAAATGTCAACTGATGAGCACAATCTCTTTAGAAGAGGCAAATCAAAGACCAGGCTCACTGCTGTTGACTTTGCTCATGAATTGCAGGAAAGGAGAATGAATAGTATTCATCACAGACTTCTGGCATTTGGAAGGAAAGCCCCCAAGCTTATAAAGAAATACCTTCTAATAGTTGAAATGCACAGCAAACATTTCTTATTAATAAGTAGTCATCAGGATTGGACAATGGAACCCTGGAAGAAAATTCTTTTCTCTGATAAGAGTCACTTTTTAAAGTGAAGGGAGAGAGCAAATTCTTAACTGATTATACTATTAATAGAAACTTGCTTTGCAATAGTGACATCATTCATTTCATTTTATTTTATTTTTATTTTTTTTTTTTTTTTTACCCAGAAGGCATTATGGTTGCATAACGGTTTGTAGGAGTAAAAACTGCTGTAGTCAAATCAAGAGTTTATGTTGTATAAGAAGATATTTAAAAGAAGTGCAAAATGACTTTTCCTGGTTACAGTATCCAAACAATTACAGTGATAAATTTTTACACTGCGCTAAACGAGCACAGTGATGCTACCCTGGTGCTGCAAAATTAACCATTTGTGATCTTATGGTAATTTGCATTATTCTGCTTTATTCTCTGTTAGGTGAGGTGCAAAAGATACAAGCTCTTTATCTCTCACACATTTTTCTTTATGTTGAAGATAATTATCCTCACAAATTCCAGTTCAGAAATGCATTCATGCATACCAATGTGTTTGCATCATTTATGACATGTGTTTCCAGTATATACAATGTCAACTAAATTCTTGTCTCAATAAATCATTCTAAATTCCCTTTAGTTTGAAAGAAATTAAAAAATTACAGCCATTGTACCATGCACTCTAGCAAGCCTACCCTGTCATAACCAAATATCATCAGGCATCTGCAACTATTCACTGCAATCCCGGCACCAAAGACTTCTTTAGGGACCACCAAGTATTTTACAAAAGAGCAGTTGTTCTGTGTGACCCACAATTTATTCATCTCTGCTGCTTATGTGATTCAGATTTTGGTGCTTGTGCATTTTTATAAAGATTTGAAGCTATCCATTGCTATTGTGGTATCAATTGTTATGTGTTGATATGCCATGGTGCCCACTTAGTACTCTGCTAATGCTATATTATGAAATTCACCTCTGGTATATAATGAAAATAATTTGTGTTTTACTCTAGTGGTTCTCTATATGCAATTTACACCACCATAGTGGCTTCTCTCGGAAACTTTTATTTTTTTTATTGATTTATTTATGGACGCTCTTTAACATCTCAGGTCATCAGCGTCCCATTCAACTCAGGGCATGAAATGGCCGACAAATTTTGCTCAGAGGCCTCCATTTCAGGCTCAAGGTCCTTTTTTGTGCCGCAAATGTACGACACGGGACCCACGGCTTTACTTCCCTTCCAAAGGAAGCCATACTTAGGATTTTTACGCCCGAAAAAATCCATTGTCCTGGCCGGGTTCGAACCCGCATTTTGGGTTTAGGAGGCAAGTATGGTAACCACTACACCACCATGACCGACTCTCTGGGAAATAAAAAACAAATTAATAAGATGACATATTCTTAAACATTACCGAACTAAGTGATCCTATTAATATGATTTCCTTATTTTCAATTGTTAACAAAGACATGCTCATCGGTGCTGCATAAAAAAAGTAATTACTTTCAAGAATCAACAAAAAACACTGTGTCTGTTGCTAGAAAATAAATGAAAGATGCAGTTAAACCTTTAGAGTAGCTTGATAATAACATACGTAAACTAAAAAAGTACATGCCAATGTGTGACAAGTACCCAAAATTCTTTTCACTTAGGAATAATAAACGGATAGTAGCTTAATGACCCAAAGGTGGGTACTGCAGCACTGTGCAAAGGTTAACATATGCTTCATACTTAGTAAATTAATCTTTGTAAATTAACATGGGAAGTGTTGGTTATCCTACCTGGTTTAGATTCCGGTGTAACTAGGAACATAAGTGTAGTGATGGCAGAGAGCACAGTAGCTTCACTATGAGATGACAGGCAACTTGCGACAATTCCCACTCCTCCACTATGTAAAATGTAGTCTTTGTTCTCAACATCTGCAAATATATTAAATGGAGTAACTAACTGAGAAATAAAAGCTGATAATAAATTTGGCAAAATTCATTTGGAAACAAGCATGCCACACTTTATTTTTGTATTTTATTTCCAGAAGAAGGTGATGAAAAATAAATAATCTTACCAAGTGCTAAGTTGCAGATACCTCCTAGTGCAAACTGAACAAATTTTGGGTTTTCTTCAGAAATGTGGTCTAAGAAAAGATCCAGCACCTTTAACTGACGAAGATGCTCATAGTTTATTGGATCATAGGCAAAATTGGCCAGGTTAGCTAACACCTGCTCTTTGGCTTCTGAAACAGAAATACCTTATATAAAAGGAATGCTGCAAAAATAGCATTTAAGTTGAGTAAATGAATTAGTGCACCCCACATTACCAAACACTTATTAGTCAGTCAAAAAACAAAATAAAAACTACTTAGAATATAATAAAACAAGAAAAAGGCAAAAATTTGCAACAAGATCATGCAATAATCTTACGCATTAACAATCAAGAGATACAACACCTTACAGATGTAGCAAATATGTTTAATGATTACTCTCTTAATGTAACAAAAAATTTAAATTTATATTCTGGCAATAAAAGAGATGCTTTAAAAATTTTACAATCTTCAACTCACCGTCAAAATAATGAATTCAAACCAGGTATAACTATCCCACTAAAAATTAGTAATATCATTAGAAAACTAAAATCAAAAAACTCCTCTGGCAATGATGAGATCAACAGCAAAGTTATAAAGGCCTGTGCAAAGGAAATTAGAACCCCCCTTAGTTAATTGTGTAATGAATCTTTAACATTGGGTGTATTTCCTGAGAAACTAAAATATTCAACAGTGAGGCCTCTGTACAAAAAGGGAGAAAAGATAAATGTCTCTAATTATAAACCTATAGCTATTTCACCTACATTTTCTAAGGTATTTGAGAAAGTAATGTACAATAGGGCTTTACCATTATCTTAAAAGTAACAATATTCTAGTTAGTGATCAGTTGGCTTTAGAAAAGGAATTTCAACAGAAAATGCAATCTATAAACTCACCAATGAAATTTTAACTGCATTTAATGAAAAAGCACATGTAGGAGGAATATTTTGTGACTTAGCTAAGGCTTTTGATTGTGTCAATCATAAATTCTGATAGATAAATTAGCTTTCTATGGAATAAAAAAACCAATATTTAAAATGGTTTATAGCCTACCTTGACAAAAGGATACAAAAATTAGTGATAAATTGTCCCTTCAAAAATAAAAACAATGCATCAGAGTGGGGAAGGATTAACCATGGAGTGCCTCAAGGATCTGTTCTGGGACCTCTCCTTATCTGTCCAATATGTAGGAAATACTGTTCTATTTGCAGATGACACAAGCATATTGATGAATGGAAAGAGCCTTAATGATTGTGCATTAAATTAAATCTGGTTCTCAGTTGATTGTATGTATGGTTCAAAGCAAACAAATTGTATCTAAATCTAGATAATGTTATGAAATTCATTACACACAGATCTCCAGATCCACAATTACAGATAGGATATTATAACAGTGTACTTTCACTAACCAAATATATTAAATTCCTTGGTTTTATAACTGATAACCATCTGAATTGGAAAGATCACATTGATCTTAGTACACCTAAACTTAGCAGTGCATGCTATGCAATACGTGCATTAGTAATGTTGGAGTCAATTAAGACTTTAAAACTAGTTTATTGTGCTTATTTCAACTCAATAATGAAGTAGTGTCTAATATTTTGAGGAAATTCAGTTAAAAGTGAATGTGTCTTCCTGTTATAGAAAAAAATCATATGAATAATCGCTGGTATACATAGCAGACATTCATGCAGAAACCTCTTTAGGAAATTTGAAATGTTAACTCTTTCTTGTGAATATATTTTATCACTCATGAACTTTTATATAAGAAATAAACAAAAAATTGTTCAAAATCAAAATATATATGACAAGAATACTTGACAAAAAGCAAATCTACATCGCCCAATTTTCAGCACTTTCATGCCATCAAAAAGGCATTTATTATGCATGCATTTTAGTATACAATTCTCTTCCCTCTAGCCTAAAAGCCTTAATAAACAATGACAATTCCTTTAAATCTGCTCTTAGAAAATATCTATGTAAAAAGGCCTATTATTCTGTAAAGGAATATATGAGTGACAATATTATACTGTGCAACATATCAACATACATGTAAACATGTATATAATAAAATTGGTATGATTAAGTGACTTGTCTGTTTTTGTTGTTCTAGGTGTTGTTTTTTATTTTTATTGTAATTATTTATGTAGATGCAGACAAATTTTTGTAAATACAGATTGAAAGCTACTGTGGTAATTGTATATGACAAGTTCACCACGAACTCGCTGAATGCTCCGACAACTAACTAACTAACCACAATAAATTGCTTAGCAAACAAAGACGTCCGCTGAATATTTTGAAAGTAGATGATGATCAAAATTTACCATGTTTGAAAAATCAATTAAACATTCTAATTTTTAAAATCGGTATAACAAAGAAAACAGGTTAATCAGCTATGTTCACCTTAAATGCTTTGCATTAAAATATTAGTGCTTTGGCTATCAAATGAAAATGTATGATTTTAAAAAGCTTGAGGGGGGGGGGGCGCAACTGCCCCTCTGTGCTTCTCCTTGTAACACCCTTGTATAGTACACATGATTCTTACCTTGCGAATCTGTATCTTGAAATTCTGTTACCAACTGCTGTAGATACTCGAATCTGCCAGTTCCCTTCTTGCCTGTGCGCTTAATAAGTTGGTGTGGTGTGCTAAACATTTTACATTTCCTAACAACTTTTATAAAGTACTAATTTGGAATTAAATATGCTCATTACATTCCCCAGATTATCTTTGAAGTTTTCGTAAACAATGCAGTGTAGCCAAAAGGGAAAACTTGCTTTTTGAAATTATAGACGATAATGTGCCCTCTGTTTTGGCACATTACATATGACCGTGAATAAACTCGTAAATAAAAGGTTATGGATATAATCATGGAAATATAATTGTGAATATTGTATAATGTCAGTTTTTTATCCAGTATTAATTTTCGCTACATTGCAGTTCTGCTCCCAGCATTCATTGTAGTGCTAAGGTGCGTAAAGCGCGACTCAGAAGTCAGATATAATTCGCAACTATAATATAAATTTGGAATAGTTTTCAGAAGTTAAGGTTATATGCGTTATTATGGACATATCAGGTAATTATTACTATTTATATCTTCAACTTCTGTAAAGTTATATTCTATTCATGTGTTTAAAAAAAATCCAAAATTTCAAAAGAGTGCTTTGTGGGTATCGGAATAAAGTTTAGTTTAGTATATAAATGCTTGGTTAATTATTTATAATAATTTGACCAATACCACACGTTGAAAAGGACAGCATAAGGCACTTAAACATATAAAGCATAAAAATACGAAAAATCAAAAAAATGCATAATTATACGCATATAGGCAAATTAAAGATAATCTCATTGAAAAGTCGCTATGGAAAATCTGCAGAAGAGCATTTCGCAGATTTTTGCTTTGTGTGCTGATTTGTGTCATTTATCCGTGTATATCCGTATGTTAATGAACTTTCGGCGAATTATGGTTCTATGTTTATAGATTTCTCAATTTTTACACTTTTGCGTAAGTTCATTTTCGGTGTTTCTTTCCTGGTGTTCACTTGTGACTGCTGTAATTGGTTGGTGAATTGCGTGCTTCATGCATGATTCATTTGTGAAACTGTTCAGTTCTTGTTGGCTCTTAAAAATTATCCTCAGAGTAACGATCCTGGTTAAGGCACTATAGAGATAAGTATTCCCATCCGCCATTTAGGTGCCAGTGGGGAGTAGAACGGAGCAGAAGTCGGTATAGTAAACTCGTTTGTTGATGTTGAGTGTGTTTAATTTATCATTCAAAATTGTGTTGAATCTCACCAACAAAATTGATTTCTGCAATCTTTGTTGGTTTATGTTTCCATTTGTAAATCACACGAAAAGATTAAACTGCGTAATTTAATCAAATATTTAAGTCAAAATACAGGCTGTATAACGTCTCTATTTCAATGCATCATTTACATATAAAGGCAAAAACAGTAAGTTTCAATATAATAAATTACTTGTAAAATAAATGAATAATTTTATAACATAATTAATACTTATAGAATAAAATGTACGATTATATATTGAAAGATAAATTATTATTTTAACAGATGAAGAGTATGTCAGTGAAAAAAGATGTATATACACAATTCCAGGAGAAAGGATCATTCGTGAAAAGTGTAAAAACTCGAAAAGTAAGACAAAATGTAGAAGGCAAATGTATAGCCTTCAAAAAATGGCAACTTTTTTCACAATATGTTATGTTTTATAATACTAAGTAATGTTAATAAAAGTAATAAAAAAAGTTAAAACAATGTTTCACACAGATATTTTCACTTTCTTAATACTATAGTTGCGATTATCAGTAATTCAGTTATAATAAACATAATGTTTTGTAGAAAAATTAATACGTACTTAAGGAAGCTATACACGAACAATAAAGCGTCTATAAAATAGCCTCTAAGAATTCCATCCCCTGCATCAATTGGAAATTTAAAAAGTTCCTTAAAATTCCTCCATTTTCACCTTCAAATCCGTGCTCTAAATCAATGACACCGTCATCTCTGTGCCCTCGAAGTGGAAAGTTCTGACGACTGCACAGAATAATGGTCTTCACTATGGAGACCAATTTCATACGATTTTTATTTACTCTTTTGTTTCATTTCATTGTTCAATTGAACTTCAACATTCTGTTTATCCCCTTCATATATTCTCCTAAAATTCTCACTTTTAACGAGAGCTGTTTTGTGGCAACTGTTCTCTGAATGTTTCCTGAATATTTGAAGTGCCTTCTTAAATTTATTTAGAATTTTAAAAACTAAAGCTTGTAACTGAACCCTACTATGACCTCCCTCTTTAGAGCCAAATAGAACACACACCCGACAGTAAGCACCTTCATCTTTTTTGCTATAAGCTAGTCAAGGGATACTGTCTAACCGGGAATTCTGGAAACGCCTACAATGTACGGCTTCTAAAGTTACCGGAAAATCATAACTTTTTGGTGGAACCAACGGACTAGTCAAGACTCTATAGATAGTATCGTCATTACAGAAATGTTAGTTCACAAAATGTCCTATGTCAAGTCCATCGCAATAATTAGATAGATTTCCTTTTCCTAATGATGTTTCCGGTTCACACTTATTGCCACTATTGGTACTAACATTCAAGTTAGTAACACAATCACTATTCGGCACTACTTTTTCGTGTGTCCGATCTTTATCTCCAGCTTCAGTACACGACCTTTTAACGAACTGTAATAAATTAATCTGAATTTTGCGTTTCGACATCTTACAATAACAACGAACCACCAAGGATGGAATTTCGAACTGCACACTTCGCTCCATTGAGCACTACTGAGAGATGTTCTTGTAACTGGAATATGTTTTTGAATCAACAATTAACAGATCACAGTTTGAGCCTTGAAGTTCAAATTAATGAAACGGCCGGTTCCAAATGGATATTTAAATAACGTAAGCGGACAGATTTGTTTTTTCTTTGCCGCTTTTCCATTGTTGAAAACAGAGGTCTGTAATCTGCAAAATCGTTTCCTCCAGACCTATATTAATTTTCAATTATTCAAATCATCTGCGCGAACTAAATGAACGTAGTTATAATATAATTATCTTCATTTATACTTCATTGTATTATAATATATAAAACGTAGCATATTAAGATATTATAATAATAAAATAACTTCGTTTCCCCTCACGGAGTAAACCTGGGTTCGATTCCTGTCAGATCAATTTTATGGCAAAACATTTTTATTTCAATAGCTTCAATTTGATCTTAACAATAAAAATTTTACTTCCTTTTAACTGGTTATATTAAAAAAAATGACGCTATAATGGGAAAAAAAGTTTTAAGAAAAGGTAAATATGTGTATATAATAAGCAACACAATTGCTATCGACAGTGGAAAATAACGAATGCAAGAAGTACTTAAGCACGGAACCACTAAACTTTATAATCGTATGATCTGAATCCGCACCTGATCTTATGCGCTTCTAATAATGCTCAACTACTTTTTACAACTTATAAATGTCTTACCTAGTCGAGACTCGTACCTGCGTCAATATGGTTCCAACCTAAGCGCCTAGATCACTGCGCTACAAGAACCCTGCTGAAGATAATTTCAGATATTTCTAATGCTAATTAAAATTATAAATGAATATAATCTAACTTAAAACCTACCAAAATTTATTAAAAGTGCCCATTAATTACTAAATTAATTAGAAGTATGCATAATAACTCATAAAGTAAGAAAAAAGTAACATCATGAGTCATGACGTCACTTAAACGAGCAACACGAAAACAATCATCTTGGACCAGACACCACATAAATAGAAAAAAAGTGAACATCTACCATTACTTACAGAATAAGGGAGAAAATAACTCCTAAACGAATGAAAAATGAACCTAATTGATAGTGAAATATCAAAAAGATAAAAAACGAGCAACCTTATTAAAAGATATAAGAGTGGGCAACATAACTGGGATTCTAGCGGTATTTTAAAGGACAGCTGGGAAAAATTGGAATTTTTAATTAATTCACACGTGCGCGCACACACACTGACTTTAACCTAATCTTGAGTGTATCCTAGAAACCGGTGGACCCAGTGATTTGCTGGGCTCGCCTGCTTTTCGTAAATATAAATTGATAGCGGATTGTGTGGTACCAAGTTAGCAGGTATGATGTAAAGAAAGCACAGTGTTGTTCTGGAAATGAATAAAATGTTTACCTTTAACATATATATGTTTTATATCCCGCGTTAGACGAGCCAGCTACCTAACACATAAGAATTCTATAGTGCTATCAATTTGTGCACCATTATATAATACATGGACAGGAACAGTGCGAGGTGATAAACGAAATAACTGAGTGCAGCAACAACCTAAGTACACGATGACCGTATCCTGGAGCTTAGCCAATATTAGAAAATATTTCTCATGCATGTAAAAAAAAAGTTAGTATGTTTGGCTACAACTAACACAGACCGTACTTCTATTACATCTCTCTCTGAGGACAGTGTGTTTTAATATCTTTGTATTTTGTCCCCGTTACAGATCGCGAAGATTCGTCGCAGTGTTTTGGTCTCCATATCGACCGTTTACCCATGTTCGACATATTTATCGGAGTCACTGTGTCCCTCATCTTCCTATGTGTCACTTACTACACCTATTTCACGGTTGGCGTGTACGTCTACAATGAATGTTATGACTACATGGCGATCTCTCTAGGGATCATCGTCACAGCTGTCCTGGTCACCTCCTTCTCCAGGTGAGAGCTAAACCTTGTCTCAGAGAGAGGAAAAAATAAGGATTTACAGGTGACTTATACTGCCTTGTTAGCGAATTCCAAAGGAATGTACCCATGAAAAATGATTTTTGAACATTTCCATCGATCCTACCTTCTAGGCACCGAAAAAAAAATATATATATTAAGTATTAACGCTCTATCAGTCGCAATATTTGGTTTTTCTCAACGAAAGTCGGTAATAGCCATCATTTAACAAACTATTCGTCCAGTTCGTTAACCGGCAAAATTGGACCATTGGGGCTGGGGGTTAACCTAAAGCAAAAATGTTTTTAAAAAATTAAAAATCGCTCCATTGCCCGCAATTTTTGTTTTTTCTGAACGAAACTCAACATATTTCTTTAAAATAATTTGATAAAATTAGCTTCCGAAAATCAGAGCAATTGGGCCATTAGGAATGGGGTATATCTGAAAAACGAATGGGGGTTAAAGCGAAATTTAAAAATCGCTCTAGCAGCCGCAATTTAATTTTTTTAAAGGAAACTGGGTGTGTGTGCCGTTAAAATAAAATTAGAAAAATAATTATTGAAAATTAGGAAAATCGGGTCATTAGGAGTGGGGATTTGCCTGAAACTCAAAGTTTAAAAATTGCTCTAACGGCACCAGTATTTAATTCTTCACAACAAAATTCGGTATATATCATTTAAACAGTATAAAAAATAATATCTGAAAATTAGGGATATTGGACTGTTAAGAGTAAAGGTATACTTGAAAACACAATTTAAATAACGATTTTGTATTTAATTTTCTGTATATTGTTTTAAAATAAAAAGGGCAAATTAATTCAATATATAAACTATTTATAACGATGCATATGTTTTATATTTAACAAAAGTATTGTTGTGAAGATAGCAAATGTGAAATATTAATGTAATATGAGTTTGAGGATTGCATTTATATGTAAGAGCGCTCTGTAATAACCTTCAGAAAACGTTTACGTTACATGTTAATAACATTTAAATTAAATTTCAAAGTCAATGAAAATCGATGAAACTTTCGATTGTATATTGTTGATTGTGTATATTTACTTAGTACATTGTAATTGTTTTGTAATAGTAGCACTTTTTTCTTTTATTGAAACATATGAACAACGCCATCTTAAATACACAATGCAACTCGAAACTTTCTGTTATTTTTCTCTAGTTTCTTGAATGTAAAGATGATATCAAAGGCTCAGTTCATAAACATAGTTACATTTTAAAATGATTAAAAATACCTACATAGCATAGCTTTGTCTCTCAGCTGTTATATTTCATTTAATTAACAGTATAAACTGTCAGAAGCTCTTGAATTGCGTTAATGGGATGTACCCTCTATGAATATCATAATCATTGTTGATGAAACATGGGTCTGTGGCTAAGTCCAATGGGTTGTGACATCAAAGTTTTCTTCTACATTTCTGCCTGTATCTTGAGACGTCTCCGAGAAAGCGGGGTGGAAGGTGTCTCAGAGAGAATTCATGATAACGCACCATGCTTGTTCCCGACTTTTGCCTGTTCTCCCCACCCTTCATATCTCCTCACTTAGCATCTGCTTATTTCCAAAGCTGAATCCACGACGAAAGGACGAAGATTCGATTCGGTTGAAGAGATAAAATAAAATTCGCGCCATCTTGAAGAACAGTTATCAGAACTGCCTACAGAAGCTCAAGTGCTATTGGGAGAGTGTGTCAATAGAGGGGGAGACGAAGCTCAGTAATATGCGGGTAACGGCAAATTAAAATAAATTAAAAGTTCTGACATGTTTCTAACATTTCTCGTTTATTAATTTGCAAGTCATTATATAAATAATGTACCTTTTTATAGACGACCTCTAGCCGAGAATCGCGCTGTATTAAAGTGCAGGTGTTACATATTATGTAAAAAAAAATCATTTTAATAGCTAAAATAGAAACAAAGAAGTGCCAAAGGTGTAACAGCCGTACTGAATACAATATGCACACACTATTATAAGCAGAGCCCGAAGTTGGGCAAATTGTCTTTTCTATCTGGGTGGATATATTTAAGAGTCAGTTGCCTTTTTTTTTTTTGTGCCTATTTTGGCTTCTGTTGCTAATTATACGGTCTTAACTCCCCCCCCCCCACCCGTTTTGGATGGTTATGAATTTTTCTGCGATTACTTACGCATTTTAAAACCATTTAGAGAATTTCATACATCCAAGTGAAAAAAGTTTAAACATTAAATTGCATGGTCACTTCCCAAAAATATCTACTGAGAATCTTGTTATGCATTTATTTCTTTTCAAGCAGTCAAAAACTTTCTCTTCAATCCATTCACTTAAGCTCTTTAAATAGCAGCTCCTCAGGCATAAGATTACCAGGAAATAGAGAGGATGAGGGAAGTACTGCAGTTATAAATAGTCCTGGGGAATGATCTTGTATCGATCTGCGCGAGACAATTTGTGGTAGGGGTAACTTGCCAACTGTACAAATGTAACAAACAATTACAAGCGAGAAAGATGAGAGCGATAGAGCTGTACAACAAACCGTCCCTGCAATGTGTTCAGTGCGGAAGTAAGAGATACTAACCTAAAGCATAAACAGAAAATGAACTCTACCAGAAACCATGTGCATCTTTGCTCATTCGCCAGGACTATTCAAAAGTACTTTTCTTTGTCCTGATCAACATTTACAAGATTTCCTGAAAGGTGAATGTTCTGTTGTAACTGGTGCGAGTCCTTCCAAAAGAGCTTGTTTTAAATATGCTCCAATCACTTCAGTGGAAGCAGACCGTTCTTTTTCCATGATGAAAAATGTTCTCTCTGACAAGCGGCTGATTATGACAGTTGATACCTTGAAAAAACCTCTTGTATTTGTTGTAACCAAGAAAAGTAAGCTAAAGTAGTTTAATTGTGTGATAAAGAAAGTATTAAGTATCTTAAATACCCATTTTCATTAACAATGAGTGATATTACTTTTGTTTTCACTTTTAATAAATGCCTATTTTAATTATATTATTGCCTATTTGCAATATTTTAAGTGCCTTTTTACTTGTCTATTTAAATCAAACTAAATGCCAGAACTTTGGGGCTCTGATTATAAAAGTTGTGCATTTATTGAACGGTAATTTTAACTTTCTACCAACTCTAAATAAATATTTAGTCGCTTTAAGGTTTTGGGAATAATTTGGTAGCTTCTCTAAAATACAATATTAAACACTATGTGAATGATACGAGACAACCTCTGTCTCCCATTTGCTTATCTACGTTCAAAGAATAATATTTTCTTCAAATTCCGGAAGTTGAGTAGTGACTCTGCCGTTGTTTTCGCCGCTTAAATGAACGACAGTCATTCGCCCATGTGTAGAGACAACTTTCCCATAAGTAACTTTTGTTTTTTTCTTTTTCCTTAAGGTATGATGGTGTTAATGAAGTGCTAAGCTCAGCAACGTGTTTCAGGATTGTGAGAATTGCTTTTGGCGTAGAGACTATCTACATGTAAGTTTTCTGTTATAATATTTTAAATCTCGAAACCTATATTTAAACATGACATGCGAATAGATAAGTGAATCTAGGAAAATGTCGTTCAGGAATAGTGCAATAAAAAGGACCCCTGTAAGATCAACAGCTACGGAGATATTTGGAGAACTGTGGATTATCATTGTAACTTTAAAAATAAGCATGCCACATAGGGATCTGTTGGTTGTAATTATTAGTTATATCGAAATGACAAACTCCACATTCTTAAAATCTATTTATCCATTGCCACAAAGACGAAAGAGTTCCTGGAAGGGTAAAGTGCATTACTTAAGTTTATTTACCAGGGCTCTTCAATACACAACAGGCATAGTTTCTCTCGCTAAAATTTTACTTCACAATATTTTGTTAACTCAATGCATATGTACACTTGGTACTAGTTTCATTTATGTTACTTCCGGTTCCTGCCTGTGAGAGGTGTGAAAGTTGATACATGTTCAGTTTCGCTTATGCAAAATGCAACGATATGCTGCTCTGAAGTTCTACTTTCGTCTCAACAAAACTTCACCTGAGGCCTATGCAATGTTACAGGAGGTCTACGGAAAGTTTGTTCTTCCTATAGCACAGCTCGAAGATGATTTAAAATATTTAAAGAGCAGAGGCGATCAATTAAAAAAAAAGTGAACCCGGCATTACAATTTGTGTTTTAATGGAAGAAAACATTACACCGCTGCTAACATTGTGAGAAAGAGAATCGTTGAATAACATTAAGGAAACTTATGGGGAATGTTCTGTCGTCCTGAACAAGAAAACACAAAATTTATGAGAGTTTTTTTTTTGTTTTTTTGTTTTGTTTTTTTTTTCAACATTTTCACCTTGTAAATGAATATATTTAGTTCAACCACTTTCCAACTTTTAACACTCTCGGTAAAACAAGATTTGTCAAAACGTGGAAATAAAAGAGAGAGGATGAAAAGAAAGGAAGAAAGAAGGAAGGAAAGAAAGAAAGAAAGAAAGAAAAGAAAAAAGAAGAAAATTCTGTTTCAGCTTCAATCTCATCATTTGATGTAATTCTTGGTCCACTTGCTTCAGGTTTGGGAATAAAAAGTAATCGCTGGGAGCCAAATCCGTCGAATATGGCGAATGTGGAAGCAAAGGTCACGCAGTTTTGTAGCAACAATCCCAGACATGCATTAAGACGCATTATCGTGAGGAACAAGAACTTTTTTTTTCGCAAGATGTAGATATTTAGCCTGAATATTATCCTTCAGTGGTAGTGTAGTGTAGTGGTAGTGAAGCATAATATTCCCCGGTGATGGTTCTGCCCTTCTGGAGGTAGTCTATGAGCACCACACCATGAGAATCCCAGAAAACCATAGACATGAATTTTTCTGCAGATGGAACCGTTTTTTGCTTTCTTTGGTGCACTTTCACCTGTTGTCTTCCATTGTTTGGACTGTTCCTTCGTCTCTGGCGTGTAGTTATGAAACTCGGAGAAACTTACTGGAATTGCGCAAAACTTCTACGAAATGTTCATTCGAATACGGTTTTTGATCCCATGTCAACAGCCTATCAAGAAAGAGACCATTATGCTAACGTACAACAATGGGTTCATGCCGCATTTTGAACCATCGTTGTATCTTTTACCAAGTGTATATCTTTTATCAAGCTGATGGAGGGAAATGCAGTTATGTGGTTTCCGCACAAACATTGAATTGCTGAACCACGTCCTCACAAGTCTGGCGGCTGTTCGCCTCAGTAGTCACTAGTTGTGTTGGGCTTCCTGTCCGTAGATTTTTTCCATCTTTGAAATCGTTCGGCATTCAATATTAATCAGTTATTAAATATTCTTCGCAGCGCTGTAGTGGTTTGTTCCCCAGTTTAAATTCATACAGCAAACAAGTTCGTGGGGCGCTTCTCGCAATACTGGGTAACACTAGAAAATATTGAACCTATCGGCTGAAGAGTCTATCTCTCCACCTTAACTTTAGTTGTGCATATGATCGTTGTTAACGCTTCAAATTTAAGGATCGCGAAAAAAATCGACAGAACTTTTTTGGTCAACTATGTAGCACTGAACATGCGCAAGCAGAGCAGCTTCAGACGTGTAAATGAACTTCTTTCTCTTGACAGATCCGCGGTTATGATCATCGAGTCTGTGAAGAACAGAGAGGGAGTACGGCGTATCCGGAATGCCAATGTGATAGCTAGCGGTAGTGTCCGGTACTTGGAGGTGGTCAGGACCTTCATTGCCAGCAAGAAAACCGTGAGGCGTCTGAAAGATTTCACGCTCCTCTACTGTCTCACCTTCTGCGTGCCTCACATCCTCTTCAGCATCTTCGTCCTCGCCAGGTCTATTGTTACTAAGTGGAACTTTGATTACTGGGGAGCCCAGCTGGATTTACTGCTGCTTGAGAGACGGAACTTTGGTTAGTAATTAAAGTTTGTCATCAGTAGTTCATAGTCCAGTTGACATACGAAGTACTTCTAACCGTGTTCCACTTTATTTCTCCTTTTTCTTTTTGACCTCCTGTTGCTACATCTTAGAGCCATCCTAGCCATGACCTGCGCCATTTTCTTGCACCCTCACACCCACGCAAAGCTAATTTCAATGTTGTTCCATATTACGAGAGCTGTTCAATAAAGAATCATCGTGCATTTTTATAGGCATAGTTTTTCGAGCTAAAATTTACGTTCCAAAATTTTGTTATCTTAATATGCAATGTACACCCTTTCACAAAAAAAATCATCTATTAAACACAAAATTCTTCAACGTCGTACTGTTACAGCGCATGGTTCACAAGGTATCCAGCATAGCTGTGTTGCCACTGCAGCAGTTGTGTTATATGACGTGCACTTAAAACGCTGACTAGTGTTGTTCCGTTACACGGATTCCCTGCACATGCACGAACCACAAAAGATGGCTTATGGGCACAAATTCAAGAAGCCTGGGATGTTGTAGCCTCTCGTCCACACTACTGTAGAAATCTGACATCATCTTTACCCCGAAGATTGAGGACAGTTATACATACTGAGGGTTCATACACCGAATATTAATTTGTGTTTATTTCTGTGTGTTTTTCACTTTAGAAGATAAATGTTTCTATTCATGTATTTATTTAGTTATGTGATTGCGTTTATTTTGCGTGTATAGGTAATGTCATGAAACTTAAATCCTACGTTAAAATATAATATGATATTAAGACAACACGATGTTCTACATGTACACTTATAAAACCAATAATAAAAAATAAAACAAAAATGTGTGGGATTTGAACCCAGGAGCTTACGCAGAAAAGCAATGTCTTCTAAACCTCTCTGCCACCGCTACTCTAACCTGATGTACTCTTTGCAGATGCTTATCATTGTGACCATAAAGTTTACAGGCAAAGGGCCCACTGCAGTGTGCCAGTTTCGGCATGCGCATTGTGAATACGGCGTTTACGAGCGTCTCCGAAGTTCTCCGAACGACACGTTGAATCTGACGACGATACTTTTTTTCTCCCTTCCCCCCCTTTCTTTTCCAAAGGGTGTACATGTGGTACTAGTTTAATAGTTGCCGCTTCTGGTTTTCATCTTTAAGAGATGTGCAAATTTAGACATGTTCAGTTCCGCCTGCAGCAAAATAGAAATGTCACGCGAAGAACAATGTGCTGCTTTGAAATTCTGCTTTCGTCTCAACAAATCTTCAGCTGAAGCCTATGGAGAGCTTGTTCTTCCCTTTAGCACAGCTGGAAGATGGTTTAAAATGTTTAAAGATGGGAGGCAATCAATTTCAAAGTGAGGTATACCCGCCGTACAGTTTGTTCTAACGGAAGAAAATATGAATACTGTGCAGTCATTGTGAGTATCGTCGAATGACATTACGAACACTTTCACACGTTGGTGTAATGAGATGTGTTCGTGCACGATGGGTTCCAAGATTGCAGTTGAACATGGTGCGAAGTTTCTTTCAAAGGTAATCAATCACTGCTGACAGCAAACCGCAACACACACAAACAGAGTTATACACAAAGTTATAGTCATCTCATGTTTCAATATTCAAGGAGTGCTTTACCAGCACATCGTAACTGTACACACAACTGTTACTGAGCAATACTACAGAGATGTTCTGCAAGGTTATATAATACGCAAAAGGCCACATTTCCGTGCAACATGCTGGATGATGCACGGGCACACATCACAAATGTTGTTGCTAAATGTATTCCTCGTCCTTTCTATACTCTGATTTAGTCCATGTGACATTTTCCTTTTCCCCAAATTGAAGAAACTCTTTGGGATTTGCACCATCAACACAGAAGTGATGACTGCGGTGTCCATCGTGATGGTATTAAAATTGGTTTCCATCATGTCTTTGAAGAGTAATAGAACCGCTGGGACAGTACATTGCATACAACGAGAGCTCTTTGAGAAAGTAAAGACATGTTGTCAGATCGCACGTCTACACGCCGATCTCTGTAAGGGAATAACACCCCAACAGAAGACAAAAATTCCTACAATTGTCTTCACTTGTGTTTCCCATCACTCATTGTTTTTCCACTTTTGACCAGCAATTCCAACTGACGATAATTTGACAACCTGGCAATCATATTCCATTTAACTATTTGACATACAGGGTCACTAGATAACTATTGAGACAGTAAATAATAAATACTCATAGAAACGTTTTGCTTATCGCAGTTAGTCAAAGTATTCCCCCTTGTCACCGTATGCAGTGTTCCATCCTCTGGAAGCATCCACAGCTTCGGACACCGCAGATAACTCCTCGAATGCTGCAACCGATTCTTAGTGGCTAGAAAATCGGTGACCACAGTTATAGACCTTGGGGCTATAGGATGGATGAGTTGCTAATTTTGCCTGAGGTCTTTCCACAAACTGCATTGCTACATTAGCGCTGTGAGCTGATGCTTTGTCACGGTGTAACAAAACGCCCCTTAGTCCTGTCTTTGGACGTCGTTCTTGAATGCTGTGAAACACTTTCGGAAGGCAAACTTCTGTGTACCATTTTGCAGTAATAGTTTCCTTAGTTCCGAGCACAGGTTGCCACTTGACCACTTTGGAGGAGGAAGAGGCAACCATTTTCTTCTCCGAACTCCTTGGGCTCTTAACTTTGACGGTTGGCTGGCCATCAGGTAAAACCCAAATAGAGGATGACGTTTTGTTTCTGAATGAAATTCTATATCCATGTTTCGTCATCCGTAACAATATCTGAAACACGGCGAGACTTTCCGCAGTTAAATCTTTGTAGCATTTCTTGTCATCATTCCACCCTGTGGAGCTTCTCTGCCTCAGAGAACTATGAGGCACACACACGAAGACGCTCATGAAGGGTCGGTTGAAACACTTGGAGAACTAATCGCTAATGCCAACTCGATATCCTTGTAGGTTAGTCTTGGATCTTCCCTGATCATTGTTTCCACAGAGGTGATGTTCTTCTTAGTCACCACCGTTGTTGGCCTGCCACTGTTCTCTTCATCTTTAAGAGATTGCCGCCGCCACTTTTATTCTCCAAACCAGTGGGACACACTAACACCTGAAGTACAAAAGTCCCTGAAAGCCCCCTCAAACGCTCAAGTGAATGGGTTTAATTCACGGAACATTTAAAATCGCGCAAGATCATCGCACGAAAATGCTCTCTCTGAATCTCCATTGCACTTACAAGCACGTTCTCACTTTCCACACATAAATCCTAAGATGCAGGAAAGTGAATAACTCAACAGAGCTCTGCCTGCTACCACGGCAACACCAATAACTCGACAATTTCAACCCAGCAACAATGCTTATCCTGTTCTCAGTACTTATCTAGTGGTAGTAGTATCTTATATTCATATTTTTGTTGACATTTTTATAATGTAAGGCATGAAAGCCTTACGTATGAAATCTTCACATTCCAGTTGACACTGTGGTACACTTAATCTTCATACACTGCTATGGAATTGCCTTGGCCTTCAGCTTTTGCCTGCCCATCAGAGTAGAAGAGAGAGTCCTGCCCCCACTGTGGATATGTCTAAGGAGTGTCTGCAAGTTTCTGTGGATGTTCCTTGGCATAGGTAGGTCAAGCAGATTTCTTCTAGATATATGCAAATAGAAAATTAGTGTCATGGCATATTTATTACCTCAAAAGTTATCTGTTAATACATTTATCCCATTTTAAGATAAGATAGCCAATTCTATTCTAATGGAAGCTTTTAGACTTCTGCTACCGAATCCATAAGTTTATCCTCACATAAACGTCCTTGTCTCTTTCAAACCGATTTCCGCGAGTCTCTCCTCAGGTAGCCAAAAAAGTGAAAATCGCGAGGAGAAGTTGTTGGGCTGTTGGAAGGGTGTTAAAGCGTTTTCCTTGAAGCGCATTCTCGCGCCCAGCTGGTAAGTGTGAGGGAGGGTGTTATCATGGAGAAGGAAAATCGGTCGTCCCCTTGCGGTGGAACTTCGGTGTACAGCATTTGAGTTATTCGGCGCGCAAGAATTCACTTGTTTCCATTTGATCCCAAATTGTGACAACATGTTTCGTCTCCAGAGACGATAAGGGATAGAAACAATAACACCTTAGCAGGTCCCATAGTTTTCAGCGTTTCATGGACACGTTCCAGCTGGTTTACACTACACAATGGCGTTGACAGCAGTTCACGATGCACAATACACCAATTAAAAAGTATATCCTGCTTTTGGTGCAGTGGTGGTTTCGGATATTTGCGGATAGATTCACTTGCTGGTAACCAGAGATAACGATATCTTTATATAATATGTTTTATTGAAACATATGAACATGTCCTTAAAGCATAATGTAATTCAAAACTTTCTGTTATTTTTCTCTGTTTTGGCTTATCTAAAGATACCAAGGGTTCAATTCATAAAATGTATAAAAATACTCGCACAGTATAGCTTTATCTATCAGTGGTCAGATAGTTCATTTAATTAACAGTATAGCATTAATTTTTGTGGTTTAATAATAATAATAATAATAATAATAATAATAATAATTTAAAAACATGGTTTCTCTTTTGTAATACTTATAGACTGCAAAAATTCTAATTTTGTTTCCCTAATGCCGTACAGTAATGCTATAACTTATTTCATTTCCCTAATTAACAAGGTCATACTTTGGATTTTATATTAATTTTGACAGTTATTCAACTTGCTGAGGAATTTGCTTAGTTTACGCAGCTTCTGTTCAAACGTTTTATGTTGCAGTTAGCAAGATGATAGCCATATTGATATTCACCCAGACGTTTGGGACTGTCATCTTCGTCTTAATTGCACTCCACTGGTCCGTGTTGCTGGTGTTCGCGATCATGTTCTCTCCGGGAAACTGGTCACGTAACGCCCATGGTCCGGGTTTCTCTGTTTGGGACAACTTTGTCTACAAACCTATTCTTGTCCTGGCGTACACTTTCACGTTCATACATCCCCGGGAAGGTATGCTCGAGAACGTTTACGGTATCTACTTCCTGGCCAACTTTTTGATCAATCTCTGGATGATGTACGGGTCTTATGGCAAGCAAGAGACGCGAATTGACGTCGTGCTCTTGACGAAAGGCGTAGTCTGCTGTGTCTGCTCCAGTTTCTTCCACTATATAAGAACTTGTGTGGACGCCCACTGGCCCCTCAAGGAGACGGTTCAAATCTCAGAAGACTTGATATTGGAAACAACAGTATAATTGTTAAATAAAAAGGAATGTTTGTCGTTAAAGTACAAAAGTACCCCTGGCCTGTTATTAGCACCTAAGTTTATAGGCATACAACTACATGTAATAGGCAATAACTGTAAAGTTGCAGTTAATAAAAATAATCATAATTGCTTCTGGAATTCATTAGATAATGCTTAATTATAGACACACAAGATTTTGAAAAGGTTTAGAAAACATAGCTTACACGCTCTAGCGTTTATTGCCTCTACCACTCGCATCTCCTCCCATCAAATTAAACTGTAAGATATCAAGTACAGTCTATAAGTTTCTGGACTGGCATAGAAATTCATTACTCCTACTATCTGATATTCGCATCTTTCAGGAGTGTAAACAGTGAATTTCTTTCCGCCATCGCCATTCATTTGCTTGGAGAAGCTCGTTTAAGTCTACACCGCGAAGTTCAAAATTGAATACATGTGTAGTGATACTTTTAAATTTTACACAAAGAAGGACCTTCTCCGAGTGATAGTAAACAATTCGATACAAATAACCGCAATGCCCCATGGGGTTAATTATGAAAAGAAAAGGAGTAAGTGATATTATAGATAATGTGTTTACATATTGGTATATATTTATGCAGGACTTAAAAGCAAATGCTGATGAGATACACATATAGGAATGGTGTTAATAATATTTTATTTTACAATTTTTTTTTTTTTTACATATTTAACATGTTACATATTTCATCCATGTTACACATTTTAATATTATTGCAGAATTATTATAAAAAGTTCGGCTTATTTTGTACGTTTATTGAAGTATCCAATAACGTAGCAAGAAAGGAAAAATACTTCGAACGCTATCGTCAATCAAAACTAAATTATCGCCAACAATGACTGGTTTCCTTTCGTGTTCTCAAAACGCATCAGAATTCGACTTACTCTTACAGACAGCACCATGCCTGGTGCTTCAGTCCTGAACGGCAGCGGAGAAATCTGAATTCCGTAGTCCCAAGTCGAAATCCGGAAATGGTGGATGGCTGCCAGGTGGAGAGGACGCACAATAGCAAGAATCGTACGCCAGAAATTAAACTTGTAAGATAGTGTTAATCACATTCTGTATACATCGAAATGAAATGTAGCAATGTAACACGTAAATAATTGTAAAGTTAAACGTTAACGTGAGAAATAGTATTCCGTGACTCCCCTAGGATCGCGACTCACAGTTTGGGAAACAAGCTACGCGCAGCTCTGTGGCCTTGACTGCGTAAGCTGCAGTGATTACGTCAGTAGCCTTGGTAAAGACTCTCTCGTTATCTACGCCTTAGTACTATACCACGTGGAACTGATTCTAGTGTATGGCAGTGTTTTCCTTTTGTGTTAACTAAACATATGTATTATGTTATTGTGTGTTCTTACTCATAATAATTTACGTGCATAACAGGCAGTGCTCTCAGTGATATTAGTGTAGCTATAGTGTGTTCTGTACGAGTTATTGTTGTACCATAGCTTTCAGCCGGTTACAAGCCCTAACCAAGCATCTCTCTCGCTGGGTGTCTCATTCTGAGACATGTACACAATTACACAGCACCAACAATAATTAACGATTATAAAAATGTAATTGCTTTCTTAAGCAGCTTATCGGTCCAAGAGGTGTGGCGGTAACCACACTTGCCTTCTAAACCCAAGATCGCGGGTTCAATCCCGGCCAGGATCGATGAATTTTTTCGGGCGTAAAAATCCAAGTACGGTTTCCTTCGGAAGGGAAGTAAAGCCGTGGGTCCCGTGTTGTACATTTACGGCACGATAAAGAACCTCAAGAATGAAAGAAGAGGCCTCAGCCGTTTCACGCCCTGAATTAAATGGGACGCTGATGACCTGAGATGTTACAGAGCGTCCGAATTAATCAAATAGCTGAGTAGTAGTGGGAAACCTGGAACGTTGATACAAAGTAAACATTTGGAGGTCAATAATTGAAACTGGCATTAAACACTTATTATTGCCAACCGTCTAAACAATTACAATGATCAAACGAGCTAAGTTAGATTTATTAGATTTTTTAAAATCAATGTAATTAAGCTTTAGCTCTTTCTGTTCAGTTTGAGATTACAATTAATAAAGTTGACCATTCGGCAGCATTCAGTAACTGGACAATTTTCTGTTCCATAAAAATGACATATTTACAAAATTGTCATGACAAATTTGTCGTAAAGTCAAAGGCCAAGTTTTGATAAAAAATAAAAATCAAGTTTTAATTTTTTGTTCCAAATAATTATTTGGATTTTTCTGCTTACTTTGGTAAATCATTTGTTGAAATTTTCCAATTGTAAGTGCTTCAAATTAAGCAATGTGTTTTATGTTTAAACTACTCTTTCTTTAATATCCTATACTTTTGCATAACAATGAAAATATCTCCGAAACCATTTGTATAGAAGGCTTTGGTTTGATGTATTTAGCAGGTAAATTACTGTTTCAAATGTCAATAGCACTAATGGCTGCTTAATTTCTGAAGCGATTGGAAAAGTTTGTGTTTATTTTCAGTTTTATCAACTATATATCCCAGTTTTCTTTCCTAAATACATCTAGTATCATGCCTAAGTCCACGATTTATAACAAAATTAAAAACAAAGGAAATAGGTATTAACAAAACCTATTTCCGCCTGTGGTGCCTCAGTAGCAAAAACGGGCGTTAAACACCATTCAAAAAAAAATAAATAAATAAAACTATCCAGTAAAGCCTGGTAGTAATAATGAAAATAATAGGCCTATTTCTGAAAAGAATAATTCAGTGAATGATAAACCAATTACTTACACTCCCCCTAGTGCTTCCAAAAAAAAAAAAAAATATCTGGTAATAATACGGAAAATATTGAAGAAAACAAAGGAAATATTAATATAGTGATTGACTGAATACTTTAATTATAGTATTGAGTGAAACTGTCTCCTGTGGTGGTAATATTACTTTGTATGATGATGCAGGTGCAAGAAATGAATTAGTATGTAAATTGACAATTAACTGGATTAACTTTATATTTTAGTCGTAAGTGAAACATTCATCTTTTCTCATAAACTAATGAAGATAAAAGCATGACATATTTACAGCTGATAAAGTTTATTACATTCATTGCAAAGCTCTGGTGTATATGAATATTAATATAACTTTATTTTTATAAAGCATATTCTCTAAACTAGAACTCAGACTTTAAAAGGTAATGAAAAATATGCAGTAAAAGTTTCACTGAGAAATCTGTAATACTTTTTTGAGAAAAGAGTACATAAAAATGAATAACTTGGCATTTGTAATATGGGGCCTCTGATCTCACCTTATGTTTCATAAACATTTTACTGTCACTGATAAAAGGTGACAATTTGTCAGAAATATTATGACATTTTTGTTTTATGAAATACAATACTGACATATTTGTAAAATTATCAAATAAATTGGACAGGCGAAGGTTTAGCTGTTGCAGCATGTGCGGCAGCGAAGTGCAATATGTGACATCGCAATAATTTTACCGTAATGAGATATACGATAATACCTATGAGATAATAAACATTTTATTGTAAATTTTATTTGTTTATATTTTTTTTTCAAAATATACATTATAAAAATGCGATTATTATGTTTTCTTCAGTGATCTCGCAGCTTATTTACGGTGTCTCTGAGCAAAATTTACCGCCCGTTTCATGCCCTGAATTGCGGCACACTGATGATCTTAGATGTTAAACAGCGCCAGTAAATAAAAGACGATTATTTTGTATCTGAGTCACAGATTTCTAGTTAAAGTTGATAGACCGAGTTA
Source organism: Metallyticus violacea (assembly GCA_030762175.1). Classification (NCBI taxonomy): domain Eukaryota; kingdom Metazoa; phylum Arthropoda; class Insecta; order Mantodea; family Metallyticidae; genus Metallyticus; species Metallyticus violacea. The sequence continues at coordinate 5,670,139 of CM060844.1, forward strand.
AAATTGTCCTTCATAGCTAACTTTCGCTTGTGTTTTGTTTAAGTTTATTATAAAATACGCGGTAAGGTGATAGAGATCATTCTGTTAATATACATTATTGCGATAATATTAGTAATTTCATTAGTTGATAAATATTAAATACATTGCCCTGCGTCAGATTTATTTTATTATGATATAATAATTATAATTAATATATAAAGGCACAGAAAGTAGTGTAGTGTCTTGAATAAATATAGTTAATGTTTCTATGATGGTAGCAACTCAGTCGTTTGTTTTTACATAATTATCAGTTTTATGAAACAGCAATTTGCCCTGTGACAAGTTACACTTTTATGCCTATCACATATGACATATTTGTAAGCTTTTTTTAAAAAACCCATGTAGTGGAACAGACGGGCCATTATCACATTTTACCGCCACGGAGATGTCGTTAAGGAATGCACTCGTGAGCGGGAGGTCTGGAGTTCGAATCCCGCCAGGACCGTCATCTCTGACAGGTTTTTTCCAGATTTTTCTCAGTCCTCATAAATGGCAAATGCCGGGGAGGTACTCTAAACTTAGGCCTGGAACGTTTCCTGCCTTAAAAAATCCTTTCCCAATGTATCATTTCATCTCATGTATCATCATTGTTCACCGCCTATAGTGCCTCGTTAGTAAAGCGGGCGTTAAACACCATTCAAAAAAAATTATCACATTTTCAATGCAAATACCTGCCCGCAGATTGTCTTGCACATTATGAATTCGTTGGCCATCACCTTTATACGCTTCTTTATAAATTTTACAGAAAGCTACATCTACATTCAGGATTTTACAATACAGTAGCCAAGGAAATTTGTCACATCAGTGACAGCAGTAGTTACTTCTTTTATTCCTACATATAGTTGGCGTAGTGTGCAAAATTCCCGCTTGTTTGACTTACTGTTAGCAGTTAAAGATGGTTCTGTAGATATAGGAACATAATGGGGTGGTAAAGATTTTATATTCCATCCTAAAACCAAGTTCTTTTTTTTTTTTCTTTTTTTTTATTTTGGCAGTTTTTTTCTTGTAGTAAAAATGTGATTGCCAAACAATGTAAACAAATTTATATACATATAAATGATCAAATGGACTAATAAAATAAATAACCAAGGTCAATCAGGAATATCGATTCTTCTGCCATTCCTCGACAAAATTGTGATTGATGTTGCTATGTATCCGTGTGCGATTAATGTCTCAAAATGATTTATTGCACTTGAATAATGCATAATATTTTTACGCTTTTATAAATGCATAACAAAGAATTAAATTTATCATTATTTCTGTGGAAAAAAAAAACAAAAACAAGACGTATTTAGAAGGAATGGCAATAATCCGCGTCTATACATTAAAAAATGCGAATTTATTTACGGGAGTGCTCATAAACTAATCAAGGTATGGCGACCTGTGGCAATGCACTTGTAATGGCCTCATACCACACTTCTGTGAAACAGAGCCCTGGGGTTGACGATAATCTGCTCATTAACTTTTAACTACGCTCAGCTTACATGCACTATCCCATGCACAAGAAATGCTGAATGGAAGAATATCGAATATAATTTTGTTACCAGGACACTTCACTCAGGAAACAATTGACGCAAGATGTACAGAAGGCCTTGCCTATAAACGCTATTATTACTCTGCTATCATATAATTCAGCAAAAACCAATTATATTTTACCATACCCCAAAGAGGAAAAAATTACGGCCATAGTCGCTCTACCACTGGCAGTATTAAATATAGACTTTTAACCAGTATTACGTTTACAAAATTACATTATTTATCATTAGAAAATATTTCGGTGGTTTTTAAGATTTTGAAATCGTTTACACACAATATTTCTCAAATGTAACGAAATATAAAATAATATAAATTATAAATTTCTCCACAGTCAGGTTCAAATCTTCATAAAATATACGAACTTCCAAATTAACTGGACCCCTTAAACTAATCGACATAGTTGAGACAGCATCATATTCATGCTCATCGTCTATTTTAATGAAAAGGACATAGTGTTCCTTGGCAATAGTTATAAACAGCGAGTGAATCTGTCAAGTCTTAACCGCACTACCAAAGGAGTCAAAACATAATATCCTGCTCTCGCCATTCGTTAAAATTCTCTTCATCTTGCTCCAAAACCCGCTTCGTACATTCTTCCGGATGTTTCCTTACATTGCTAACTCTCACTGTCACAAATGATGTTAGGTTAAGAAAAATTGTACAGGGAAAATGTCCTCACTAACCACATTGTTGGTACCAAATATTTAATATGCCTATAATTACACCATTAACTTAAAAATTTGCACGGTATATCCACTTCTCCCTTAATGACTGCTATTTAGGTCATTTAAGTACGTTATTATGCGGTGTACTGCCATAATTAAGAGCAACTCATGGTGCACTAAACACTTTCTATTACACAAGTCCCTGGTGTCAATATTAACTTACTAAAGAACAAAAGAATTAAAATGCTATTGTTGATTTACTTCCAATGATAAATTACTATAATAAACCAGATAACTGCAAATAACCAATTCCATGGGGTAATACCAGCAACATGACTGACTTCACTGCGGGTGTACCTATCTCTGCATAACCTCACTGGCAAACGAGTCCAAACGTGTTATAACATTAAACTCACACCATTCATTAAAACTCTCTTCATCTGTATTCAAACCCTCTTAACACTCCCCCCCCCCCCCCCCCGCATATTTCCTTTTATTGCTAAGACACGCCGTCATATACGATGGTTGATTAGGGAAACTTGCACATTTACTCCCTAACCACAAAGTTTGGCACGAAACGTTTAATGCACACACAGTTTTATATAATTTTACTATGCTCAATTCGGTACAACGTTTGTAATTATATAAATAGCCATATTAGCTTCAGGTCCGCTAATACCACGAGTAAACACTTGAACCTAACATAAAGGCTACATTTTAACATTATTATGGGAAGCGATCACAGTCCTAAAATCGACCAAAACTAAATGCTTTATGATTATTTGTAATACACTAACAATTAAAATGGCTATGAAGTTAGCATAGATGTGGTTATAATGTTGGTATGTTAAGTCAAGTTCCTTGACAAAATTTTAATTGTGTAGCCCCACTCACTTCGTAGCTTTTATTTTCACATGAAACCCGCTTAATAAAATTGGAGCGGAATATTTAATTATGTAAATATTTATTTTCCTACACATTTATGCGAGAGTATCTATCAATATTTTTCCTGTCCTTACTGCATTTGACAGCTTTTGGTTTTCATATAGACATAGCATTGAAATTGGAGAAGCTTGTCTAAGAATTTCGGTTTGATTTCTATTTGAAATGAGCGACTGGCTCATCATTCAGTAAAGGGGCTGTGGTTGACATTTCTTCAACATGAAAATGCACGACCCCACACCAGCCACACTACGAACACAAAGTTAGTATCGCTGGGGTTATTGTTGTGTCACATCCACTATATTCACCGGATATCCTACATCTGATTATGCGTATTCGACAACGTAAAGGATTCGCTGCGAGGTATAACAACAGCAACAACAACAACAACAACAACAACAATAATAATAATAATAATAATAATAATAATAATAATAATAATAATAATGTAACGAGGAAATTAACGAGTTCGCGAGTGATGGCGTAGTACTTGCAAACAGTGGTTCTGCGAGGCCATACCAGGAAGATGGTGACACTGATGAGTACATTGAGAGATTCCCACGTGCATTGAACCATGTTGCATAATAAATAACATATAACAACTACTACTACTGTAAATAATTTACTAACGCCCTTCGTAGTACGTGGTTAATGATTTTACTTGTCTTGTCGAAACTTTAGAAAATGCTGTTGCGCCGGAAAAAAAATCGCTTTAGGGGCAGGCGTTATCTATCCTGTATTATAGTATAATGTTTTGTCTGATATGTAACTCGTGAGGGAAAAGAAAACATATACCCAGAAGTGCAGTTCAGTGCTTTAATTGTAAACTATAGGCAAGTAGAGTAAGCCTGCAGGCCGCTTGGAGTATTTTTTTTTTTAAAGCTCTTTAACATCTCAGGTCATCAGCGTCTCATTCAATTCATGGCGTGAAACGGCCGACACATTTTGCTCAGAGGTCTCTTCTTTCAGGCTTGAGGTTCTTTATCGTGCCGCAAATATACGACACGGGACCCACGGCTTTACTACCCGTCTGAAGGAAGCCATACTTAGGATTTTTACGCCCGCAAAATCCATTGACCCTGGTCGGGTTCGAACCCGCGAACTAGGGTTTAGGAGGCAAGTGTGATCACCACTACACCACTAGAACCGACTGAAGTACTAATTGAATTGTCACTGATTTAATTGCTGTGGCATTAATGCGCGCCTATTCGTTTTCTGCACATTGCTGTCTCAAATTTAAGCATGCGCGTTACTCATTTTGGAACAATTAGTGAATAATACCTGAAGTTGTATTGGTTTTATAAGTTCAGCTATAAATAGCATCACGAGATGTTAGTGCAGACTCTGGTGTTAATGTTTGTTCGTAGTGCTCTCTGTGATAGACCTCACATCGTGTTCATTGTCGCAGATGATCTGGTAAGTAAATGTGTACTGCATCATGTTTAAATTAGTTCCCACACAAATGCGTCTCACGCTGTAAGTTCTACAAGAAAGCCATTTACAAAAAATGGTGGGTTGCATTCCCGAATAATATAGTGAAATCGTATTGCCTCTCATCATAGTCAATATCTAATTTGTAACTTAGGAGATAAATGATCGACTTGACCTTATGATAAAAATATAATATATAACCGTGCATTCGTGGAAACTCACAGCATATGAACTAAATAACTTTTTCAGGAATAATATACAAAATAAGAACAAAGAACTACTTTGAAAAATGCTGTACCACATGTAATGCTAAAGTCGTTGGATGTACAGATAACAGTCCTACCGCAACTTTATGTTGCAGGGTTGGAACGACGTGAGTTTTCATGGATCTGCCCAAATCCCAACTCCTAACATAGATACAATTGCCTATAACGGGGTGTCTCTGAACAGACACTATGTACTACCCGCTTGTACACCCAGCAGAGCAGCACTACTCACCGGCAAATATCCAATACATATCGGTAAGTGTTGCACGTTATGGTCATCTCTGTTATTAATAGTTTATAAAGGTTAGCCATGTATCGCCTAATTCGTTCACATTCATTGTTCTAAGTCATGACCACCTCTAGAGTTAATAAATGTCGGCCATGTATCAACTGAATCTCTATCTATCTTAATTGTACAAAATAACAATCTCCATTATTTGTAGTTCCCTCCATATCATAGCGATACCAAGGGTCAATGACTTCCTTTTGGTGAATTCCGAAGGAATGTGCCCATGAGGTTGTACCCTTGGTAAGATTTTGAAACATTTCTTCAAATCTCTAACGATCCTTTGTACTAGGCAACAAAATGGCCCTTATTTTTCAGCTTTCTAAAAGTTTAGCTCCCACCCCTCTATCTTGTTTCAATATTAATAAAAAAGAAGATCTGTACAAGTTTTCAGCTCAATCACACAACTTGTTCGTGGCTCTCAAACGCTTTGAAATTGAAACGTAGCATACGCAACGATTAATCCCGTATACAAAAGCGATGTACTCTTCCCTACGTCGATCATTTTCTTTTTTCTTCTTAGAGAAATTTGTGTTGACACTCAGGCAACCCTAGAAATTGTTTTAAAACGTTCAGAATAAAATTTCCCAAAACTTAATTTGAAAAATTTCTGAAATTACATGAGAAATTTAAGAAATAATATTCCTTTTTAGTAACGCAAACAACTTCTATAAAATTATTTGTATAAAATAACTTTAATACAAATAGTTTCTATAGATCCAAAACATTATGTGAAAGAACGAACGTTGAATCCCAGGATTTAGTTGTAGTTGGGCAGTTTTTACGGTCTCACACAATTGTTTCTCGGTTTCATATTTTGTGAGAATGTTATTGTAATTCTGAATGAATTTGACTCCTTTCTGCAGCGTCATTCTAAACGAGTATCTCCTCAAGGTTTTCAGTTTTTGTAACCAGATCATCCTTCCAAGTTGAAGGGTCTTTGTCTGCTGACAGAAAATCTCGTAAAGCAAAGTTTTGTACCAGGAGTTACAAAAGACGAAAACTCGACATTTGTACAGGAAGAAAATAGTGCAGAATGTACGTCTTCAGTTGATTTGTTCTTCTTCCTCTTCTTTACCTGTATCTGTTTCCAGTATAACTTGAGTCATATTTGCCCGTTGGAGCATTGTCATCAAATGAGGACAGAGCCACAGTTTCGAGAACTATCAGAGGCGGTTGGGGAAAAAAATTGCAACAGAGTTGCTGATTTCTGGATCAATGTCCTGATAATAATTTAATGCTAAACTGCAGGCAAGAAAAAAGAATAAACATCTTTTTGATAAATTATGGACGATTTCTTTGATTTATATGCTTTCGGACAGATGACAGTATTTTTCATTGAGTTATCACCCTCACTGTTTTGGCTGCTTGGTGTTGAATCATCAGTTATTAACTGATGAGAGCAAAATGTTCCATTTCCTCATTAGTCCTGGAAGTTTCTTTTGCTGTGCGCTTCAGTGCTCTTTCTTTCTTGTGTTAATTTTTGATATACACCAACTATGCAGCAGCCTGGTACTGAAGCGTTAAACTATACTTATCTTCTTCAATTATCATCTGAATGATGTATGTCAAATAGATCGTCCGTAATTTCCACGAAAAGCTCTCTTTTTTCTTTTTCCTTGCCTGCAGTTCCAATCAAATTTTTCTGTAAAGCCTTTTTTCATTATAGAATTTGAATAACTTATCAACACAGTGGTCCGCTCTTCTAGTAGGAACTCTTGCTTTTTGCGAAATAATGGAAACTTCTTGAATCACCCGTGTTGCACATTCCTTTGTTGTAAGATTTAAAACTGTCACATTTTAGGGGGGAAAGGGGGGACTCGAAGGCAGTTTGGCTCCGACAATTTGATTGGAGATGTAGTACAAGAGAGACATAAAAATCTTTTCTTAATTAGTGAAGAAGTTAATGCCATTTTACAGGTCTAGGAAAAACACGTCATAAAATTGGGCAGCAGCACACACAATAGCTGTGAAGCAATAATTCATCAAATACGCCATCTTTAGTTACAAAATAAGACATTGAAGCAGATAAAATAACAGTAATAAATGTATATCTAATAATATTAGGAAAAAAATTATGGGCTAAGATTTCAAACTTTCATGGTCGATGAGGGTCACCTTGCAGGATTTTTTTTTATGGAAGAAGATAAGGAGGTGGGATGAGCACAATTTTAACTTTAGAAAAATTACCTATAGCTAAGGATCACCCCTAATATACAAGCGAGTCTGAATAACACCGAACCACTCTAAGGCGTGATTCAGGGGATATATTTGAGGAAATGTATCCCCGTAAACTTCTTTTATCAAGTCAGAGAGCATTGAAGTTTTTCAAAAGACGTGTCGGATTAGATGAAATTCCGCCGAACAGATTACTTACTCCTCTTTTGCTTCAGAGCATTGGGAGGGTTTAGGAACAATCTCTTTAACTTTAAACATTGCAATTGACTTGTGAATATTTACTTAATTCTACCACACTACAAGAACTGAAAAAGTGCATAAGTGTTTCTAAAACCTTTTCAAAATGCCGACAGTTGATAGCTTTGTTGTAATGGCTGTAGAGTTCTTTCAGAAATACCTGCGTGTCAAGAATAGCATCAAATGCTACAAAAATCCTGCCCATCAACTCCTCTTCACTGTTAACCAGCGTCTCACATGTTCTCAAAGGGAAAAAAATGCAAAGGGGTTAAATCTGGGAACGCACTGGCCACGATGTCGGTACTCCTCTATCAATCCAGCTATCGCGATAGATTACACTTACGTCGCCGGAATAATGCATAGGTGCTCCATCACTGGCCGATTGCTAAAGGAACATCTTCCAGAAGTTCTGGCAAAGTATGCTGTAAAAACTGTAGGTAAACTTCGATTATGCCATTGAAATAGATTAATACAAATAGTTTCTGAAAACCATTGAAACCAGATTAAGGTCTGAAACCCAAAATTTAAAAAGCGCTCTAACGACACCAATATTTCTTTCTTCATAACAAACCTCGGTATGTTCCATTAAAATTAAAATAAATAGTGTCTGAAAATTGGGGAAATGGGACCATTAGGAGTAAGGGTATACCTGAAACCGAAATTTAAAAACTTGTAGCGTTTAATTTTATCTCAATTGTTTCAAAATAAAGGGACAAATTAATTCAGCATGTAAACTGTATTTATAAGGATGCATATGTTTTATATTTAACAAAACTATGTCATGAGAATAGCAAATGTGAAATATTAATCTAATATGTGTTTAAGAATTATATTTGTGTGTTAGAGCGCTCTGTAATAGCCTTCAGAAAACGTTTGCGTTACATGTTTTTACTACAATAACATTTAAATTAAATTTCAAAGCCAATGAAAATTGATATACTTTCGTTGTATATTATTGATTGTGTATATATACTTAGTACATTGTAATTGTTTTTAAATAGTTATATGTTTTTGTTTTATTGACACACGTCTTCTTAATACACAATGTAACGCGAAACTTTCTGTTATTTCTCTCTATATTAGTGAATGTAAAGATGTATCAAGGACTCGGTTAATAAACATGGTTACATTTAAAAATATTTAAAAATTCTCGCATAGAATAGCTTTGTCTATCAGTGGCAATATATTTCATTTAATTAATAGTAATCCTTAATTTTTGTGGTTTAATCTCAATAATAATAATAATAATAATTGTAAAATGTGGTTTCTCTTTTGTAATACATATAGATTGCAAGAATTCTAATTTTGTTCATCTTAGTTTACTCACTATAGACATTTATTTTCGAGTGATTGTGAAGAAAAAATACAGGCAAACCTAGTTAAGTAATGTTTTAGTTCAATGTTTCTATCTAAAAGTTATTATACTTGCTAAGGAACTCACTAGGATGCTGCATGATCAACTTTTATATTCTTTCTGTCTCTGAATCCATTTGTTGGCACTTCTTTTGTTGGGGTTGCAGGAATGCAGGGGTGGCCTCTACGTAATGGTGAACCAAGAGGACTTCCGCTGCAGGAGAAAACACTGCCTCAGAGGATGCAGGAACTGGGCTATGTGACCAGATTGGTCGGCAAATGGCACCTGGGCTTTCATCGAAGCGAATATACTCCCATCAAGCGGGGATTCCATTCCTTCTTCGGCTTCTGGAATGGCTACGTGGGGTACCACGACTACCTAGCTGAATTAGGAGTGAGCTTCTCATAGCTGTGCCCTACTTTCATTTCCGAATAGATTGCAAAAGAGTGCTTTCCTGTCTTAGGGCCAGCTGCTTACTTTGACTGTAACTAGGGGTTAGTCATCGAGAGAGTTGAAGTCCAACCTGACAAAAGCAATAATTATCCAGTTTTACCGCCGCCTTGACATACGAGTATTTTCTTTTCCTTGATATGTCCTCAAACATGCAAAAGCCAAAGCGAATGCTAACTGCAAATTTTAACAAATATGAGAAGGATTATCGATCTTGCTAAAATATCTTGTAATAATAATAATAATAATAATAATAATAATAATAAATTCGATCTCAAATAAGGATAAAGAACGTACATGGTAGTAAAATTGCCAAAGGGTGTAATTCTATTCCTGACACTTCTGCATTATCATCCCCATATGTGTGTAGTCTATAGCATCCAAAATCCCAGGAAAGTTGCGAGTGGTACAGAAGCCTAGCATCACTCTCTTCGGTTGGCATTTTAAATAAATGACGCAATTGCTCCAGTACCTTTATGCATGATTCTGTGCGCCAACCCTTTCTGCACTTTGAATACTCCTCCAATAACTATTTGAAAGCTTCCTGTAACATAGAACCTTAAAGTTATTAGCATCATGAGCACCGAATTCAAAACTTAGTTTGTGATTGTAATCGCGGACGTAACATCTGTTCCAGCTGTTGCTAAGCGAAATCGCACTTTAAACTGTTTGTCACTCAGTTCCAGGAACCGATTATTTCTCTATGAAATATACGAGGACCACGGTGAAATTCATCTTCGGATAGATGTCAGAAATACCGTATTTACACGATCTAATGCGTTTTTTTTGCCCTCCGAATATATCATTCAAAATTGTGATGCACATTACATTCGATGGCGCATTGCAAATCCGTTCCGTAATTCGCCGGTAACTTCATTCAAATTTATCGTTTATAACGTCACAATGCTATGTAGTAATTCTCAACTTTGTCATATTTATTGTTGCCTACTATTACATAGAGCGTTTGAATAGTGGGTAATCGCGAAATGGAGGGCAGAGAATAACATCTTATGATGCTACTACTTTCAAGCGTAAAGTAATCCTTTATGCTGGGGAGAAAAAAAAAAAAAAAAAAAAAAAAAAAAAAAAAAAAAAAAAAGATAACAAAGCGGCAGGAAGAGAGTTCAATGTTGCTGAGAGCAACTTGGCGGCAACAGAAATTGACATTATTTGTAACTAAAGCTAGTAGGAGGAAATTCACTGATACTCGCAAAGAAAGACATCCTGACATTGAAGAAAACGTTTTGGAATTCGTATATGAAAGGAGGAAGTATGGGCAACGTGTGACTAGCGACACCATAAGTAATAACTTTTTCTTCTTTGACGTACCCCAACTGTCCTGACAACAGCATGAGTGATGGACTTTGTCCTACGTGTTCCAAGATGTAACAATAGTCCACTTATAAATTCTGTGTTCTCATCGTTTTATGAAGTGGACAGGCTTATCTCTAAGATACCGTACAACAATATGCCATCTTTTGTATGATTTTTATGTTTCAAATTTGGGCACGCATTATTTCGATAGCGCATTAGATTCGCGTAAATACGGCACGTACAAATATATCGCTCGTAAGGTTGCCCTAACATAACCTACCTCTGTCGTTCTACGCAGAAATAAAAAGTGAAACATCGAAGAAAATTTATCTACATGAAATTAAAGTAAACGTGACCCACCATTTTATTTATAAATGAAGTTGTTATGCTTCTGTACTTTGGGAAATGTTTTATTTAACAATTACTAAACTCTTAGTTAGTGCTTTAGTTTTGCAAGTTAGATTTAATTTGAGGTTAAGACGGAATAATCTTACATTAGTGTTTATACACCAAAATTTCCAAGAGAAATATAACTACTCGTTTTTTCTCTACGTGAAGCACGGGTATAACGTTACCTACTTAAAGCCTGTGCTCTTCTAGAAGAGATGTTCGATAAGGCGTATCAACTACTGCATTCATTGTGCTGTTATTTAAAACTTGTATTGCATACATATACGGAAATTTCTGTGTTTTTGTAATGAATGTGAACATTGACAGGGAATGCCCCTAGAGATGCAGATTCTGGGTCACGACCTTCACCGAGACGGGAATCTTTCCTGGGCCGAAGTTGGCCACTACGCCACCGAGGTGTTCACACAGGAGGCAGTGCGTCTTGTACTGACACATGACCACACTCAAGGCCCCTTGTTTCTGCAGCTGGCTCACCTGGCGGTGCACAGCGGGAGGGACTCCAGGCCTCTCGAGGTTCCTGACGTGAAAAATGCCGACACCCGCTTCTCGTACATCGCCTCTCGTGAAAGAAGACTCTATGCCGGTACATATTACTTAGTGTAATGTTCCTGTATACACGCACTCCCTTTTTCATCCCTTTTAAATTGTTACAAACGACCTCTAGGTAGCGTTATTAAGGTATGTCATCACTATTTTCGGAACAATTGACATTGGCTATTGTGAAAACAGTTGCAGCTTAGAAATTTACCCAGTAGATTGTTTAGAGTGAGCGTTTAAGCAAAGCATCTTTGCGAAAAAAATGTAAAAGTTTTTGTTGAATAATTTTTTACGATTTTAGTAAAGGCCTACCTCAATAGCAATGCATAAAATATCGCTTCGTTCAACTTTTGGTAACGAAACACCATCAGAAAAGACTGTTTACAATTAGTCTGCAGAATTTCGTCATGGTCGTGCGTCCGTCAGTGACGAATTTCGTGAAGGTCGACCAAAACCAGTTGTCATTCAAAAACATGGATGCTGTGCGCAACATGATTGAAGAAGATCGACATGTGACTTACAGTGAGATAGAGGCATCCTTAAGCATATCGAAGACTGCAGCACATCCGATTTTACTTGAACTTTAGCTGTGAAAAAGATCTGTTCCTGGCGGATTCCGCATAATTTGACCAAAACTCAAAAACGCTCATGTTAATTGGTGTAATGAAATGCTAAAAAATTCCACCGAGGAACTGCAAAATCCGTATATAACATCGTAACAGGTGACGAAACTTTGATATATTCGTATGAACCGGAAACTAAGCAACAACCCACTGTTTGGGTGCTCCAAGGTGAACCGAATCCCACAAAAATTATTCGTTCACGAAGCACTTCATTCCAAGAAAATGATCGTTTGTTTCTTCAGTTGTACTGGACACGTCGCAACCATTCCTTTAGAGGATCGAAGAACAGTTAACGCTGAATGGTATACAACAATTTGTTTGCCGGAAGTTATCGACGAAATCAGGAAAAACAACAGAAAAAGTCGCATCATTCTTCATCGTGACAATGCCAGCTCTCACACAACACGTATAACAGTTGGTTGTTTGAAGGAGAAAAACATCGCATTAATGCCCCATTGCCCGTATTCACCTGATTTATCGTCTAACGACTTCTTTTTGTTCCCGAATGTGAAACAAAATATGCGTGGACAGCGATTTTCATCACCTCAAGAAGCTGTTTTTGAGATACCAACTTCAGAGTGGGAAAAATGTTTCGAGAATTGGTTGAAAAAGTGTATAAATGTTGAAGGCGAATATTTTGTAAAGCAATAAAACAGATTGTTTGTTTCTTTCCTAGTTTTTGTAACAACTTAAAAGGTAACTCTCGTATATACAGTGGGGACGGCTTGGGTGTTCCGCGAGATCGAATCCTGAGTGCAGATATCACGAAATTGACTCTTATCACCTCTATAGATGACTGCATAAATAAAGGAATGGTATAACTGAATACAAACCGAGAAATTTATCACTCTTTTAATAAAAGAAACAGCTCTCAGGATTGTGTATGCCAGCGAAACCCTAATAACAATTAAAAGCGAATTTATTTCATTTTTTTTTATTCTGCAATGCTTATATCCTGAGAGCCAGATTGTATATCAGGGCATAATACTTCAAATTATTTGTTATCAATACAATTACAATTACAGATTTTAAAATCTACAGTACTGATACTATAACTAAACAAAACTAAAATTTCAAAGAACTAAATCGGTACTGGAATCCACCAATACGGCTATTTCAACTTGCGACGGTTTTTATGGGGGGAGAAGGAAGAAAAAGGATGGGTTTTAATTGATCAGAATACCCATAGTATTTTGTAGGATCAAGAAGTTCTTCTCTCCCGCCGCAGTCTCGATGTGTCGCTATGCCACAACTAGATACGGTAAAGCGCTGGAATTTCGTGACCTTTTCAGGTCAACGGGGAAAAGAGTCGGGAAGCGGATAATTTATGGAAAGAAATCTTAAGACTGGATATAACTATTTATTTGCTTTTGTCACTTGTTCAATATTAAGGGTAGCCTTTTTAAGTTCTTTTGAGCGGTTCTTAGATCACACTTGCACTAACCGAACTGATTGTCTGTCAAAACACACTCACTTTTATTGCTCTACTTTCACTTTCTATAGTTCAACTGACTTCTCTCTCGATAGCCAAAACTCGCTCTGTCTGATGGTTAAGCTCGCCCTCTCTGATCACTAAACTCACACTCCACTGATGGCTCAACTTTTTCTCCACCCTCTGGCCTCGGAATCCCCATCTTTTATCAAATATCCCCTCATTCGGTCGTTAGACCATCTCCTACCACTTCGACAGTTATTCCTCTTAAAAATTTCTCTCTATTCGCCGAGGGGAGTGCATATACTTATTCTAAGATTCCTGATTGGACCTTTCATAGGCCTTAAATTTAAGCATTACTTTCTTTTTTTCCCTTTGGTTCCACCAAGTGGGGATATCTGGCTTATTTCACCCTTATGATTTGATTCTTTTGTCCGTTTTCTATTTTATGCTTGGCTTCGGATTCTAACAAGGCTGAGTTTTTCCAGAATCCTAAAGGGGTGACCCTTTTTATGTAAAGGAGACTTATGGTCATCTGTTCTTTGTCCAATACACAAAACACATTCACTATCTACATTTTCTGACTTATTTCTAAAGTTGCTGTCCGCCAGTTTTTTTCCTTCTTGCTACCCACGAAATACGCAATAACAAATAACTTAACTACTAACATGAATGCGCATAAATTGTAATACCATTTATAATATATGTAATTGAATATGCTAACATTTTATAATATATTAATTAGGAACGGCATCTCATTAATGCTGCTTCAAACTATAACTTATAATTAAACCTACAATTGCACTGGTACCCAATTTTTTACACAATTTAATATGTGCAATCTTCATGTTTGCTAACGCTCCCCACCGGAATTCCAGACATCAGGACGTGGACATCATGAGGTCTCAAGCAGCAGCTGTACTGGACCATGGTGTGTTGACAGTGAAGTTTCTTTCACTTCTTTTTTCCGTCATCTTCAACTTTTATCATATATTTTCCTCCTTTTATTCTCGATCTACTTCTCTCTACTGCCTCCTTTCCTCCCGAAGACTATATGTTCTTCTGCTAATTCTTTTCTCTTCTTCTGATTCATTTTGGGTGTTATCTTCTTATGTTTGAACTGACTCTTCTTGTATATATCTATCTTGCCTTTCTATGATTCTCTGAGATCTTCTGGGGGGACGCTGACCGTTGGATTTTCTCTCTCATTTGATTTTTGCTGTTTCTGTCATTTTACACGATATTTTATTTGGTAAATCATTCAATATCCTAAAATCCTCTTGATATCTCATGATGTTCCACAAGTAGCCGTCTTTCCTCCGCTACTGATTTTTAGGGCACTAGAATGCAAAATGTTCCGATGTATCGATCACGTTACAAACCGTACATTGTCTGCTTGTAATTTAAATCTGTACAAATATGAGCAATATGTACCGCGTCCTGTTACACAATGTACTAAACCCTTACTGGGTTGAATATGTTTGAATTGTAATCTTTCCTTAATGGACGGATACAATTAAAAGCGAATGTAGGCATTCCGAAATATTTACTATTGACATAAAGTTTGAGTCACCGGGTTGGTAACGGTTGGCGATTATGTTGGCACTACTCGCTCTTGTGAATTAAAACATGTGATAATTTTATGGTTGCAAAATTGTAATGTTGAATCGAATTCCTGTAATTAATTGTGCTCTACATTACCAGCAGAAGCACCGTGAACCATGAACGAGAGTAGGTTCATAAGTTTCCGGCCTCCGGATTATAAGGATAATCGTCTTCACAAAATCATTATCTGTTGTCACACCTTATCTGTTAAGTAAATAATTGCAGCTGTAAATTCTGTTACGCTGTGTTCGTGTGGAAGATTATGACATGTTCAAAATGGACTTTTCGAGTTCCTATTAAGTTCTTCACAAAAGAAGGAGCTAAAGAAATTAAGCAGTGATTGGGCGGTGTATATGGAAAAGTATCCCCTTCATATTCTACCGTAAAAGAATGGGCCAAACTTTTTCGAATGGGCCGAGAAAGCATTGAAGACGAAGAGCGTGCTGGTCAGCCCTTGGAGGTACTCACTCCTGAATACATTGCTCTTGTGGAAGCAGAAATTATGGAAGACCGGCCGGCGGCTCAAAGTTACAGAAATAGCAGCAAGGTTGGGCCTTTCTAGTACAGCAGTCCTTCGAATTATTCATGAACATTTAAACATGAATAAGGTTAGTGCCTAAAGTTCGTTCCTCAACCAAAAGTAGCAACGAGTCTCATCTGTTGTCAGGCATTTTTGTAGCTCTGCTGTGGCAATGAGAGAGAAATTCTGCAAACCATTGTTACAGGAGATGAAACTATGATCCCTTGTCCAAAAGATAATCAATGGAGTGGCGTAAACCTGGCGAAGCACCGTCTCTAAAGGCCAAGGTCACTCAGTGAACCAAGAAGATAAAGGCCACAATTTTTGGGAATGTGAAGGAATACTCTTCATTGACTTCAAGGAGAGGAATACCACAATAAATGGGGAGTACTATGCTGGCCTACTGCACAGACTACGTGCTTCCATCAAAGAGAAAAGGCGAGGAAAGCTGAGTGGTGCTGTGCGCCTTCTTCACGGCAATGCGCCTGTGCACACAGCTCTTGTTGCAAAGGAAGCTGAGAAGAAATGTGGCTTCAAGGAGATCGACTATCTTCTCTACGGCCCAGATCTAGCTCCCAGCGACTATTTCCTCTTCTCAAAAAAACTCAGGAAGGACGTTTAAGTGTGACGAAGAAGTGATGGTTGCTGTTTATGCCCATTTTGTAGACAAGACTTCTGACTATTTGAGGGGATGATTGAAATCTAATTCAAATACGTTAGAAATGTATTCTAATAAAAGGTAACTATTTTGAAAAGTGAAATATAGTTTGTTTTTTTATCATACCTAGAAAATGTTAGGTCGGAGACTTATGGACCTACTCTGGTACATGTCAGCCATTTCATTCTATTGCTGCTTTACTACATGTGCACAGCCTATTTCAGCCAAAATTCTTTATGTACTGCGTTCATTATTACCGTATCATCCAATAGGTTTCTAAACACAGGCGCATAGCGACAGTGACTAGTATTGTGATAAGAGCGCATTTTGTTCACATCTGACACGTCACAAACAAGTTTCATAATTTGAAACTAACATGTAGCGTAGTAAAAAAACTTCTGCTACCTATCCACAAAATGTTTGGTAAAGCATTTCTAGTGTACAGTTTTCTGCGCATTGTTTTTCCGCATCCAGTATATTGTAGTTAGAAAAATACAAGGTACAGGAAGAAGAATTTACCAAATATACATCATAGCAATGGCTAGGAAGTCATGCTTACTTACTCGCTTACTTCTCAGAGGCCTTCGCCCCGCTAGCGCATTTTTTCCCAAATTGATTAGTGAGCACGCGCATAGCCTACTGCCCTCCCGTGCAATAATACTTTTAATTTATGTCCGTTACATCTATGATGTTTCTCATTATTTATTCCGGACTCAAATATTAAACTCCATTCTTAATTATGAACTCTCCCACTAAACAATATTATAATATAACTTATTTCGCTACATTTTACTGCTTATGTACACTCATTGCCAAAAAAAAAAAAGTCATCCCCAGATTCTACGTGTCGATCGGTAAGCTTCGGGAACGATCGTAAACGCATGCAGCGACTGGCACACTGAAGTGAGCGCTTTTCCAGTAAACGTAATGATCACATTTATAAGCATCTGGAGGATAGATTAGCGGTGGCCGAGTGGTTTAAAGGCGTAGGCTTTGGGTTCAAATCCCACACATTTTTGTTTTATTTTTTATTATTGGTTTTATAAGTGCATATGTAGAACATCGTGTTGTCTTAATATCATATTATATTTTAACGTAGGATTTAAGTTTCATGACATTACCTATACACGCAAAATAAACGCAATCACATAACTAAATAAATTCACGAACAGAAACATTTATCTTCTAAAGTGAAAAACACACAGAAATAAACACAAATTAATATCCGGTGTATGAACCCTCAGCATGTATAACTGTCCTGAATCTTCGGGGTAAAGATGATGTCAGATTTCTACAGCAGTGTGGACGAGAGGCTACAACATCCCAGGCTTCTTGAATTTGTACACATAAGTCATCTTTTGTGGTTCGTGCATGTGCAGGGAATGCGTGTGCAGCACATGTACATTAACGTTAATTGTTGCCATGTGTGCGAAACAATACACGTGTACACTTTGTCACAGAGCTAACAGTACACCAGCGTCTTTAGTGCATGCCGCATAACACAACAGCTTTGCTGGTTACCTAGTGAGCCGCGCGCTGTAACGAGTAGGATATAAAAGACATGTGCATTCAAGACATGACTCGTATTGTTTGTCAAAGGGTGTACATATTTTTCATTTTGATATGAAATAAAAATGCTGGCAGAAAAGTGATCTCAGTTAGAGAATCATACAAATATGTGTTCTATTGTTCTTTTAGAGATGGTGAGACAACTGGACGTGTCTGTGGGACGCGTGTTTGAGGCCCTGGAGCAGAAAGGTATTCTCAACAACACGATAGTGGTCTTTATATCGGACAACGGTGCTCCTACTATAGGAATGCACCAGAACCACGGGTCCAACTGGCCACTTCGAGGGGTAAGTGCGTTCATTACAAGTTCTTTGTTGTTTATACTTGTGTAAATTTTGAATTTAAAAACACGCCTTTGAGACACTCGTGCATGTTTCAGCAAGAGTGCACGTCCACTGAGCAAGGCGAACATTTTGCAGATAGCATGAGGATAAGACACAAGTGTTCAGAGCAGAAAATCGTAATCACAAACTTCGACCGGACGAGCAATTCAGAAGATTTCTGAAATCACTTCTGAGGTTGGAATAACTTATGGAAGTGTCCGATGCATTATTTCAGGATAATTGGATTATGGAAAGTTTGGGCGAGGTGGGGACGAAAGCTGCATGTGTAGACAGACTTTTGACTTAATACCGGGATAAAGGAATCTGTGTTTAATCCTACCCTGTCAGTTGGGAAGGTTCTCCCAAGGCATTTTCTTCATGAACGTCGAACAGCGAATGCAACCTGTAGCTGACAGCTTCTGGTTGAGCCTAAAAGTGTTTTTTGGCAAAATTAAAAAAATAAATAAATAACATTTAAAAAACCTTCAACAAGTTCTTATCAAGGCAGATCTGATAAGGGAAAATGTTGCGCACATCGAAACGACCTCCTGTAATTCGTATTTATCACCGTGCGGTGGGCAAATGTTCATACCGTTAAAAGAAGCTCTGGGAAGTGAGGGAAGCTTGTGCTGCAATAATGTAATTAAGAAACTTCCCATCCGCTGAGATAAATGTGTTATGTGAATCGGGAAGTTTAAGAGGTAAACAGTGAACAGCTCTGGCTGAGCACTTCCTGCCTGCCACTCTCTAACTAGGACATGACTCAAGGGGGAGTTGTCTCTTCCAACAAGAATGAAGTTCTACCCCTACACGTATCACTGAGATGAGCCATCCAAAACAATAAAATTTTGTTTATATTCTGTGCTTACTTATTTATGTTTAGATGTCGCATTGCTCAGTGGAGTCCCACGCAAAAATTGTTGAATTTTAATTTTAATTTTTTCTATTTATTTCTTTTTCTATTATTATTTTGACAATTCTCAAACACGAACAACTTTAGTCATCTTTAGCAAGAAATCACACAGCGCAGTACGAGGGGCATTCAAAAGTTTTGCAACCAGGCTATCCATTATTTGACAATAATGTCTACAAGCATGTAAATAACGCAACTGCCAACAATGTACTTAAGTTATCAAAACATGCATAAGTGCAAGTTTAAACTTATATAGTGACTGTCGAACAGTCTGTGGAGTTCAGTCCTGTGTCAAAAGTCGGTGAAAAATCATGAAATTTTCTAAAGAAAACTTTACATTCTACATTTTCACACGCTATAAGCTGGTGAAAAAGTGAAAAACATCCATGAGGTCATGGTAGCTGCTCATGGCGATAAAGTGTGTTCATTTAATATCATTGCAAGATGGATTTACCGCCACAGGTGGCCGAGGTCGTTAAGGCGCGGACTCGTGAGCGGGAGGTATGGGGTTCGAATCCCACCTAGTTTTTTCCAGGTTTTACTCGGTCATAAATGGAAAATGCC
The DNA here is from genome assembly GCA_030762175.1 of Metallyticus violacea. NCBI lineage: Eukaryota > Metazoa > Arthropoda > Insecta > Mantodea > Metallyticidae > Metallyticus > Metallyticus violacea. The sequence continues at coordinate 5,689,992 of CM060844.1, forward strand.
AAGGAAGTACCCTAAAATTAGGCCTGGAACGTTCCCTTTCTTACAAAATTCCTTTCCCAATATATATCTTTTCATTTCACGTATCACCAGTGTCCACCGCCTGTAATGCCTCAGTAGTAAAAACGAGCGTTAAGCACTATTAAAAAAATGCATTTGATCATTTGAAGAAGAGCGAGAGACTTTGAAAGACAACCCTCGCTCTGGGCGATCTCGGGAAGCTGTGAACGAGAGAACAATTTAAAGAGTAAGGAACGTGGAGGAAATTCGACATAATACTGTTGAAATAAGTACAGAAGTTGGTATCAATGTTGACAACATTGACAGTATACTCCATGAACATTTAAAGCTGCGATAAATCTGTGCAAAACGGGTTCCACATTCTCTAACCAAAGAAGAGAAGAAGAGGAGAAAGGAATGTGCAAGGAAACTGCTGAGCATGTTTCCACCAAATGATGCTAAATGTTTGACAGATATATGCACTGGAGATGAAAGTTGGTTTTATTTCTATATCATCCCAAACAAAGCCCAAAACTGCGTGAGGGTAAATGAGAATGACCCAAGACAAGATTTTCGTTCTCGGAAGTGAATGTTCACTTTTATCTTCAACTATGAAGCACCATTAGTGGTTGACTGTATGTCAGAAGGAATGACAATGAATGGAGAATACTATGACACAATTTTGTATCTTTATTTGAAGAGCTGAGGGGGCGGGACAGGAACTTAAATGCTGTTGCTTTTGCACGACAATGTGTCTCCTCACAGAACAGCTGCAAATTTGAGTAGACAGGAAGTCACCAAAGTCAATTTGCTCGCCCATTCACCCTACATCCCTGAACTTGCACCGTGCGGCTTGTGGTTGTTTCCTGGAGTGAAATCTCGCATTGCTGGAAAACTTTCTAAACAAGTGCAGGATCTTGCTCAAGCTATAAATTCAGTTCTGTTGACAATATCTCAGTCCTAGTAAGTAATACTTTTGTCAAGTTGTTACACCGTCTACAGCTGTGTGAGGAGAAAGATGGAGAGTAGTTTGAAAGAATGTGAGGATAAGTTTTCGAATTCGGTCCTTGACTTGGGCTTTAAGGTGACACTGTAAAATATTTTGAATGCCCTCGTACCAGGCTTTAACTTGGCAGGTAGTCTAGAGGAGTTGACATTCCAAAGGATTTGTAGCCTCACACGGATAAGGATACTTTGAACCACTCTGAAAACGACGTATTTTCTCTTAATACTGAGACCTTTCTGTTTGCTTTGCTTTTACACATTCATGATTGATCAGTCGTTCGCGGAGGAGCACACAGACTGCATTTTGAACGCCTATGAAGCCGGAAGAAGTTTCATTAATGAATTTGCGCTCTCTCGGTGATATCTTAGTTTAGCGACATTATGAATAAATTTCTAGTCAAGCGATCATCTCCCTTTCTACAGTTCCATCGTCGGGAAAATGTTCACCTGAAAGATGAAGTTTTAAGAGAGCCGAACAAATGGAAGTTGCTTGAAGGAAGGAAGGATGCTCGAGGACTTTCCACTTGAAATCTAGTGTCTCATTTGTCTTGTTGGCAGTATGCGTTGTCATGCACGAGCAACTCGCATTTAGTGAGGAGTCCAGGTCGCTTCGTTGAGTGGCTTTACAAAGTTTTCTGAGGATGTTACAGTAGGAGTCGGCATTTGCGGTTTATCCTTGAGACTGGAATGCGGTGAGCCTTCATGTTCCCAGAAGACTTTGAGTGTCACTTTCCCCGCGGATGGGGTCTAACTTTTCGACTGCATTGACGCACCCTTTGTCTCGAGCTGGTAATTCTACCTCACCACGATCCTCGGAGGATTCAGAGGAAGAAACTTTCCTTCTGTTGCTGAATCTGACTTCTTTCCAGCAGCTGTTTCCTCCTTACCTGGTTTTTCTAACGGGGTTCTTGTACAGCATTCTTATGAGGTGAATCAGTTACAAGGTTAGCTGAACTTTGTTGAATGGATGCGGGGTTCAATGATAGGCACAGCTCGAATTTCTTGAGGTGATAGGAAGTTACCACAATTATTATTTTCAGGAACAGCCTAAGGCCCTGGATTCTGAAAACCTGCCTCTTTGAAGATGTTTTCATCCAAGTGGATAATACAAAATGCATTGATGACTGTTAACATGTTCGCAGCTCTAGGTAAGCACGACTCATCGAAGTGCCAATCTGATAGTGTGTTCATGTGTATGCAATCACTTTGGAATTTCTTGGGCGTAGTAAGACTAGAGGGGAAACATCCAGTTATCGGTACAGTGTGGAGACACGTGTGTCTGATGGTCGTCTAGACTCAGAATCCTCTTTGGATGGCCTGACAATGTTGACGGAGTACTGGAACCATTTAGTGAATAAGTCACGCTGTATCCAGTCAGAAGGCTGAGTTGCTCCTATTGTACCTGGAAGAGTTCCGTCGAGTAGCTCAGTCTTCAAGTTTATCTGGAATACAAGAGTTACAAGTGAGCCAGCTAGTAAACTTGGCGTTTAGTTTTCACACGCTATAATTTTTCTGCATTTATACTGAAATATGGTCAGACCTGTTTCGTCTACGTTGAAAATCTTCGTATGATTATTTTTAACCTTCTCCAAGTGTGGTTTAAGAATTGGATTTTTTCCTTAACGTTCTTCTTTGTGAATCCCTGAATTCTAGCTTTAGACAGCAGTTGCGATGTTCTGAAAGAGAGGTCAGAATGGCGCCATAATCATTTCTTCCCTGCGAATCCTTGGTGTGACTTAAAGAGATGCTGAATGGTATTCCTAACGGCTATTTCAAAAGCCATGTATTTAATATCATTGGCATCTAAATTATAATAATTTAGCACCACTGTTTTGCAGTATTCAACGAGCTAAGTTTCTAACTCGGGAGGTAAGATAATTTAATGACCCAGTGCAACGTTTAAAACGTCTTCTGATTTAACGTCATTGGAGTCTTTAAGTATGATCTCAGTGTTGTTCTTAGTAACACAAACTCAAGTACCCCATATTTATGCATTCTTATTTGAATTCCGTCTTTTTGACATCTGAAAATTGAAGAAAAGACAACTTACAAATATACTAATTCAAATATGGTCCCAGGGCCATAATTAGCACCACCATCCATATTCGGAGAACGGCATGCTTGTTTATAATATAAGCTAGTAAGCAATTCTAAGATAAAGCTAAGTATGCAGAACTTCAGTGACGCAAAAAACTATTTTGCAATGCTCATATTTCACAAGATTCAGGACCGCTACAAATATGCACTACTAGCGCATAGATGATATGTGTGAGAACACCACTGGAGGGAGCAGAGGCCGTATTTGGATACTTTACCTTACCCCTCGCAAGGGGTTGCATTAGACTTCGCTTCTTAAAACTTGTAGCGAATACTAAAAATGTCCTCCCTCAGCAATCCAGGCATTCTACCGGGTAAACACACTCCTATTGACACGATTTAATTCAACCACTACAAGAGGGACTTCTTGTATACATGTTGCATTTTAACACCAATAGCAATTGTGTGTTCACACGACATTTCGGTGAAACCATGTCTCGTCTGAAAAGAACACAAACTGTGTGTCGATTAACTCTTCAGTTACTGATGAAAGAAACCACTCACAATAATGCACACTTGCTACGGGATCACCTTGTAGACATTGAACACGTGTACACTTGTAAGATTTGAGTTTTTACGTTTTGTTACTGTAAGTGCAGAAGACACTGAAACGCCAACTTGTGCTAATTTCGGCAGTGGTTTTGTCTTTTTTAATAGTGTTTAAACGCCCGTTTTTAATGCGAAGGCACCACAGGCGGGTCTTCTGTTGAAACGGTGCATTTTGCCTGTTTTTCTTGTAGTACCACATTTATTCACAATTTCGTGAATTGCAGTTCTCGAAGAAGATAATTTGCACAGGGGAACTTCCGAATGAATATCTCACGAATGCGACGAGCTGATTCGTGTATAAAATAACATTTACCACAAATACCATGCTTTAAAGTGTTCGCGAACAAATTTAGGCAGCCCGGAAATTACCGGCCGTGGCCGAGGCTCAAATCCCCTTGCGAGTGGTGGGCACACATTATTAGATATATCAAGAATTATCCAGACACTTTGTGCTATGTGTTTGATGTCCCAATCTCCTGTTTTAAAGGCAAAATCTCGTGCCACTTGTAAAAAGTGTTATCATTTCTATTTTGTGTGTAAAACTGGCGGTTTTTATAAAAATCTAACTTGTAAATGTTGGCCATGGCTTATGACCTCGTACAGTTTGTAATTTTTACCTTTGGAGGACATTTAAAATACATTAACCCGCACACACTGCAGGAAAAATGGACAACATTTTCATCATCTTCTGTATCAAATTCTGTTATTTGTTAGCTGGGCCGGAGAAAGTCTTATATCAAGATTTATACTCCTCCCCGACATTGTCTCATAACTGTAGCGCCATCATATGTTTGTGCTACAAACTTCTGGTTTATATGAAACTCTTCTAATTCAGCTGTTAAAGTACGCCTTAAGCCTTCTGCAATTAATCCAGAAACAGCAATGAATTTTATGAATCTTTCAGCCGGCTTACCTCTACTGATGTAGCGTAATATCACAATAAATTGTGACAAGCATGTAATATCTGTCGTTTCGTCAGCCTGTACAGAAACTAAATTTCCAAGTTCTATTTCTTTTCCATTCTCATTCCTCTAGACAAGCTCACTTCACACACTGTCAGTCAAGTTGTTTTTTTAAACCATAACATTAAAAAAGAACAAACAAACACGTTTTAATTTTGTGTCGTCTTGCTGAATAATGGTATTGCAACTTTCAATTGATGAGATCCAAATCGTTTCATTTCCAATTTAACCGTTAAACTTAGACGCGAAAATGGAGTCTTCAATAAAACGTCACTTTATTCATTGTCACAAAACAGATAGGCTTTTTGTAACTTAACAGTTAACACTGTAAAGTCAACTTTGCACTGACAAACAGTGAGTAAGTCACCCAATTTCAAAGTGCGAAAACAACCCTTAGTCCGTTATGCGTGGTGTCAGTAAGCTCTCAACACCTGGTTTATAAGAAGAGAGAGAATACTGAGCGTTAACCATATGCCGTTTTCCTGCTGGCCCAAGAGAACGCAGAAATAAGCAGGAGACGGGCTAACTCATCTTGGAGGAAGGGAAATATAAGTCTTGTAAATATTTTCTGGCACTGAAAGTATAAGTTTAAAGCTAAAATTTTCCGGGCTAGCCCATGAGCTTCCCTCGCTAACGGAGGACCCGCATGCTACCGCTACTACAACAGCAGAGAGAAATGCGCTTATTGCGTAATATACAGTTAAGAACTAATCCGTCATACATCGCTATTATCATGCCTTTTTTTTAAAAAAAAAATTGACCAAGAGAAGAGAAAATGGTAAATAGATATTGTATTTTCTTTGGGAGGGGCGCCCCAGGTAGTACCTAAGTTTTAAAATGGTGAAGCACTTGAGCAGGAAATACAAGCGGCAACACGGGGTCTAAACATCAACCTGTTGGAGTATGTGTATTGGAACTTTTAAACTGCTCTCGCTGTATTTACGGGAGTTAATTGCTCTTACATCTAATATATTTGATAGATGAATAACTTTGTTATATATTTCTGTCCTTTTTTATTTTTACATGGGTCATGGCAAATGCGAAGTTAGCCACGGCACCCAACGAATTTTGCAAGCCATTCTGGAACTATTTATTTTCCCCGAAATCACGGAACCAACTCAAGCCAGTAATAAAAACAGGTATGTCGTGTGGAAAGAACGATCGATACTTATTGCAGCGGTTAGTTAGGATCAATAGACAGAGACCATGACTGCACAATATACCGGCTAGAAATAGGAATGGGCGACAACAACAAACAATTAATTCACTAATAACACCGTGTTGCAGATGAAACACACGCTGTTTGAGGGCGGTGTGCGAGGTGTGGCGGCAATCTGGAGTCGTGAGCTTTTTCTCCCAGGCAGGACCTCGGATAATTTGTTCCATATAGTAGATTGGCTACCAACATTATACTCCGCTGCTGGTGAGTTGTACACACCTTCAGGGACTTTGTTAATAAGAGCCCCTAACCGCTATCTTAGATAAGAATTTTTTCTGCAGGAGGCAATGTGTCCGACCTGGGTAACATCGATGGCATCGATCAGTGGAATGCCTTGCTGGAGGGCTCAAAAGTTGGGCCCCGCCAGGAGCTGCTGTTAAATGTGGATCTTGTGCAGAATATGTACGGGATCATCGTCGCTACAGAAGGCGGACTGTGGAAGTTAATACAGTCGACTGCAGATGGTGGCAAATATGACATGCACTTGGGAAAATTAGAGCAAGAAACCGAGCCGGAATACAGTTCGGCTGCGACGTCCGAAAGTGCTGCAGGAAGAGCGCTGTCTAGAACAGGCCTTCAGCTTCAAAAGGATAAGTTTTGGCTAGTCAGGTATTTCACTGTTGGCATTCAAAGCATTTCTTTTGTGGGTTAAGATTGTGCAAACTGCTTTTAGGTCACTTCAAAACAAACCACCAGAGTCTGTGCCACGCGCGCTGGAACTGAGTTCTCTTACAATGTACAACTGTTCATTTAGTATCGCCTGTTTCATTTGCTCTCGTCCCTTCATTTTCTTCTATGAATTACAAACTAATGGACTTAATTCAATGAAATTCGGCTAGCTCGACATTATTACCTTGGTGTACACTATAGTTCATTAAATATTCATGAAATTGATATTTAAATATATTGAGGTTCATTATTATACATTTATTGAGAACATTTATTTATTAAATAAATGCCCTATTATTTTTAAAGTGCACTTGTTTTTATAAAACAGCGTTTTTATCTTAGAAAAACAAACTGTAAAAATCTAGAACTCTATGTTTCATTGGCGTGGTTGAATGTACACCCCTCATGAACGCTTGTTACAGCGCGCCGTTCACTAGGTAACCAGCAAAGCTGTAAAGACACTGCAGCAGTTGTGTTATATGACATGCACTGAATATGCTTATTGTATGTGTTCCGTTAGCTCTGTGGCAGAGTGTGCAGTGATGCCGTGGCTCCAGGTATGAAACTTTTTTTAATAAATCTGTGTAGCGTATTATGACAATTAGTTTCGTAATACACAACAAATGTAACGTTAACGTATTATTAATATTTTCTTCAGTTTTTCTTCTATATAAATGCAATATGCTGCACATGCACGAAGGATAAAAGATGACCTATGTGTACAAATTCAAGAAGCCTGGGTTGTTGCAGTCTGTCGTCCACACTACTGTAGAAATCTGATATACCCCGAAGATTGAGGACAGTTATACATGCTGAGGGTTCATACACCGGATATTAATTTGTGTTTATTTCTGTGTGTTTTCACTTTAGAAGTAAAGGTTTCTGTTCATGTATTTATTTAGTTATTTGTAAAGAATGCGTCAGTTTATGATTATGTTTTTGTGTGTGCATAGGCAAAACCCTAAAATTTAAAAGATACGTCAAAATATAATATATTAAGGCAAAATGATTTGTGAGATTTGATCCCATAAGAGCAATGCATTCTAAATCACTCGGCCTCCCTAATGTTCTTTTTCCAGATGCTTATAATTGTGACCATTACATTCACAGGCACACTTCAGTGTGCACGTTGTGAATACAGCATTTACGAACGTCCCCGAAGTTCTCCGATTAACAAATTAATCTGGGGATGACTCTTTTTGTCAAAAGGTATACATATCAGTCAATATAACGCAGGCATCGGCGCAGGTCAGTGTGCATCAAGACCGTATTGCTATGTGCAGTTCAGTTTGTTGTTGATATTTAAAGTGACTGCTTGATTTCTATGGTTCCAAGGGTGTGAATATCACTTGAAAATCTTGCTGTGCTTGTGGAGTCGGAGAGATGTTTTTGAATTGGCAAAATGTTCACTCGGTGGCAGCTTTATGGTTCTCTTTGTATTCTTAATTTGCATCTATGGTACGGAATGAATGAATGGTATTTAACGCCCGTTTTTATTACTGAAGCACCACAGGCGGCTATGGTACGGAGTGTTGATATATTTTGTATGTGTGTGTGTGTGTGTGTGTGTGTGTGAGAGAGAGAGAGAGAGAGAGAGAGAGAGAGAGAGAGAGAGAGAGAGATATTTATTTATTAACTGCAAATGCCGGTGAATGCAAATGAAAATATAATGATTGTTTACAGCAAAACACTTAATAAGAAACCAGTTAACCTAATTAAACTCGGACAACCTAGATTAAATAAATCTAATTTAAGTGTATGTCATTTTAATTTTACATATATTAACTTAATCAAATACATTTATAAAATTATTAGCTTTATCAAATATAGTTCAGCATATTTATTTTAAAACTTATCAGCTTAAATAATAATGAGTTAAGTAAAGCAAGCCAATTAAATATGAGTCAAAAGTATTTCAAGTAGTCCGGATAAAACTAGAAGGTTTACATTCCTATCTACTTATATCAATGAAATATTTCTACACTTAACAATTTTATGTCGCTTGTAGATCTTGTCAGAGAAGGACAATTGCTGGTATTTATGATTTTATTTGCGAAACATAATTTACCTACATCCGTCCTCTGTTGCCCACAATTGATTTTAAAACTGTGATCATTCCTACCATAGAAAGTTGGTTTTTCTAGTCTAGGTAGATATCCCTCCATGCATATACGCTTTGTATAATGACATTATAACTATTGAGACAGCAAATAATAAATACTTGTAGAAACGTTTTGTTTATCCCAATTTCTCAAAGTATTCTCCCGGCACAGTATGCAGCGCCACTCAGTTTCCGGCACTGCAGATGCTGCAACCGCTTCTTAGTGGCTAGAAAATCGGTGACCACAGTAAGGAACAGGAAGAAATCGCATGATGCCAGGCTTGGGGCTATAGGATGGATGAGTTGCTAATTTTGCCTGAGGTCTTTCCACAAACTGCATTGCTACATTAGCGCTGTGAGCTGATGCTTTGTCACGGTGTAACAAAACGCCCCTTAGTCCTGTCTTTGGACGTCGTTCTTGAATGTTGTGAAACACTGTCGGAAGGCAAACTTCTGTGTACCATTTTGCAGTAATAGTTTCCTTAGAGTTCCGAGCACAGGTTGCCACTTGACCACTTTGGAGGAGGAAGAGGCAACCATTTTCTTCCCCTTGGGCTCTTAACTTTGACGGTTGGCTGGTCATCAGATAAAACCCAAATAGAGGATGACGTTTTGTTTCTGGATGAAATTCTATATCCATGTTTCGTCATCTGTAACAATATCTGAAACACGGCGAGACTTTCCGCAGTTAAATCTTTGTAGCATTTCTTGTCATCATTCCACCCTGTGGAGCTTCTCTGCCTCAGAAAACTATGAGGCACACACACGAAGACGCTCATGAAGGGTCGGTTGAAACACTTGGCGAACTAATCGCTAATGCCAGCTCGATGCCAGAATGCCAGAACCTGGTGTTTCGGACCTAGAAATTGTGATGTGTATTTGCAAGAAAAGAAACCCAAATATTGCCAGTTTGAAGTGTTCTCTTGTGAAGGCAGTAGCAGAGTTTTCTGCTGATGTATTAAAAACAAATACTTAAGTACTGCATGCGTGCTAAGGATGATGCATAACTTGTGTTCATTGCATAACCATGTAACTGGTATTATTAGCACATTAAAATATCAGTATCTTGTGTCAATTGAACATTTTGTGACGGTATTTATGGTCAAATTAGCTTCATAATTTTTAATTTTCCTGAAATTAATAAAATGTATAATTAGCAAATGAGAGTTGCTTTTACTTCAGCACCATGTTTTAAATACAAAGGTAGGTCATTTATATAAATTAAAGAAGGTGACGTTTCTAAAATAGACCCCTGAGGAGCTCCCCAAAAGGTTGCTATTCTATTAGATAATAGCTTATGGAACCCCCCCCCCCCAGAATCTACAACGTTCACTTCAAACATTTGTCTTCTCTTTTCTAGATACTTTGAAAGCTATAAGGGAAATTAGGAGCCTAGAGTGAGTGAAACACCCATAGAATCCTAGAAATTAAAAATAAACAAAGATTCTGTATGCATCTTTTCACAGGAGCAGGAGTACTGTAGACTGTGATAACTATCGGACGCTAAGGACACAAGGCTCTCCGTGCGCTTCACCCTGTCTTTACAACTTGATTATGGACCCATGCGAGAAAGCAAATGTGTCACCCTATATGTATAAGGCCATCAGCGCCAGACTAAAAGATTTTGTGGACACGTCAGTCCCGCAATTGAACGTACCTGTGGATCCGAAGTCAAATCCTGCCCTTTACAACTACACCTGGGTATCTTGGCTGGATGATGAGCAATATTTCAGCAACTATCTCTTGTACATTCTGATGCCTGTAATAGCATTCTCTATAGCTCTGAGGTTACTATGACAGCCTCATGTATAATCAAAATAAAGAAACACAGCTGTATCGAGACACTTTTGTTTTATTACATAAGCTACTATAGTTATACCACACTAAAATAAAGTAATGAATGCAAGACGCCCGCTTCACTATCTCAGCTTCTCCTCTCTCCGTCATATGCAGCTATCGTTAATCGCATTTACTTTGACCGTTTCACTCATGTGACGTCATCTTAAAATCGACCAATGAAACGAAACAATATTTTGAATTTTGACCAATCACAACGGAGGGAAATTTTCACAAGTAAGATCACGAGAGGGTCTGAGATTACCTATAAATTCACGAAGGTAGTGAGTTGTTTTTATTTACGGAAGCTCTTTAACATCTCAGGTCATCAGCGTCCCATTCTACACAGGGCGTGAAACGGCCGACTAATTTTGCTCAGAGGCCTCTTCTTTCAGGCTGGAGGTTCTTTTTCGTGCCGTAAATGCACGATAAGGGGCCCACGGCTTTACTTCCCTTCCGAAAGAAACCATACTTAGGATTTTTACGCCCCGAAAAAAATCCACCGACCCTGGCCGGGTTTGAACCCGCAATCTTGGGTTTAGAAGGCAAGTATGCTTACCACTAGGCCACCAGAACCGACGCTTGACTTTTAAGAAACCTCTCAGACATGCTTGGAAAACTTCGATTAATTAGGAACCACCATGTTTGAAATTATTTCAATGTCGCCTACACACAAAATAAGATTGACAAACTCAATAACTTACAAAATCCCAAGCCTCTTTTGACTACAATGAAAACAAACAAACAAAATAAAAAACACTACAGGAAATTGCATGAAAAACAAAAACAAACAAAACAACAAAAATTGGAGAACGCTAAAAATAAAGTTAATGCAGCTTTCTAAACTTGAGGAAACTGATTTCTCTACTGATAATTTTGTTCTTGGCAGGCTGTGTGGAAATTCAACAGTGCCTGCAACAGGGAAATCGTTTCTTTGACAACGTTTATATACACACACGCTTAGAAGAAAATGAGAGGCATCGTTTTATGAACAATCAATACTCTTTTGGTTATATTGTCAATCACATTTTAATCATTGCTCATATTGTTGTTCTTAGTGTTAATATAAACGTATGCCTCGTGAATAAGCCTTGACTTTCTCAGACAAAGACGGAATGAGCAGAATAGCAGATCTCGTATTGAAGGGAGGGTGAAGCACTTCTATTGGTCACGCTTGCGCAGACCAACATTTTTTTACAAAGTGATGACTTTTAAAATAATATAATCTGTTGGTAGATGAGCCATGAACTGATACTTAGATATGAGTCTATCCTTATTATCGGGAGATAATTTCAGAGTAATTGGGAGACATTCTGATGCACTCCTAGTAAAGTGCACCTTGATAACAAGATAAATTTTCTGTGGACTTATACATATTTTTAGTTCTCGAAATATATATCTACACGTTTTTCTGTTATTCGTATTGCTTTTTTGTAATATAAAACATGTTTGCTTTCAACCGAGTATCCTTAGAATATTAAACCGTATTTCATAAGAGATAGGAGTGTAAAATATTACATTTGAATCTATTCCTATTATCGGAAGATGATAATTTCAAAGTAATTGGAAGAGCAGTATACGAGTATATTTTGATGCATTCATAATAAACTCCGTGTTTAAACAAGGTGAATTTGCAATAGGCCTATTTAGGTTACGGTTTCGTCTAGTATTTATGTTCTATATACAAAGCGTGCTAAAAATGTGTACACACTTCATGCAAAGAAAAAACAATGTTAACACAACAAAACTGAATTTACACAAACAGAAAATGATGAGCACTAATCATATTGGACTTTTACAGTTACAACTGTAGCTCAAAATGCCCACCATCGGCGTCGATACACTTCTGAGTACGTTGAACTACTGATTGAGCAGCGTTTGCGAAAGTGTCCTCAGCGATTGCAGCACATGCCGTTTCAATTTCTTCCCGAAGTGCAGCCAGTGTAGCTGGTTTTCTTGCGGTATACGACATCGTTAAGAGTTCCCCATAGGTAGAAGTCCAACGGAGTTAAATCCGGAGAACGCAGTGGAAACTCAATTGAACCTCTTCGTCCAATCCAATGCCCTGGAAGATTGTCATCAAGATACGCACGTACATCTCAGGGGTAATGTGGTGGTGCACCATCCTGTTGGAAGTAAAATTCCTCGTTTCCAAAGAGTGTATGAATGGCGGGTAAGACGGAATAGTTACCCGGTTGGCGGTTCTGTTCTTGTACACAGTCTCCATTGCCTTTGAACTCCAACGTTCTCGGTTTTCCAGTACCACTTCAAAATTACTTTCCTCTGTTCAAACGATAATCTTGGCTCCTTTTGTTGTAGTAATGCTAGTATAACGTAATGTGAGTTACATCTGTTTACAGAACATCATATGATAATCTTGACTTCATTTGTTCATTGTTGATTTATCTCTCACTTAGCAACGCTATCATAATATATGTGAGTCATATCTGTTTACAGAACATCATACTGCACATTACTGTTGTTTTTCTGTCCAACTTTGAAATATATTAAATAGATACCTACTACCAAAAATATATACATACACTTTATGTACGCTTTTAATAAAATTGTCTTGATTTTTAGTGTAAAAGTGCATAGAGAAAGTACATATCCGCAAGGAAGCGTTAAACGTTTTTAGTTCCCGAAATAAATTTCTCCATTGTTTTTTTCGTATTTCATAAGAGATAGGAGTGTGAATTGGACAAAACAATAAGATGTTCCAAATAAACGATGTGTTAATATCGTAATTATGAGGAAAATTCATTACAAATGTGAACGTAGTTTTAAAAACGGAAACAACCTGTTACAGCCTTACCTATAGCTTTGAAATATGAAATCAGCATAGTTAAAGTTGAAAATAGTGGAGAAATATTAAGTTTCCAGAAGTGAGTAAATAAGTCTTGAATGATTGTAATCGGGCTTAGGGGTATAAAGATGCTGAGGGATGAAATCACTATTCAGAATAGGTCTCATTTGCTCTATCGGCCCAGCTTTGCCTCATTCAAATGCAGAAGTCGTTTGTGTTCAGCAAGGTTAACATTGTTAAACTCAGAAACAGATTGAAGACCAAAACCTTACCATCTCTTTGGAGCGTTAAGTTTAGACATTGCTGTGTGGATGAGTATTGTTTTTCATGTAAAGTCCTATCGATAGTTCGAATAAGAGGATGATGACCTATCTGTTTTTGTTAGACGAGTTCAGTGTCATTTAAAACAAAGTGTAGATATGTTTATATTTTTTCTCCTTTTCTCTCGGCTGTTACACTTAAAAATGTTTTGTGTGTGTATGCACTTACATTGTCCATCAGAAACACGTTCTTTGGATCCCCTGGAGGGTAAAGCTCAAGAATGTGAAACATGTCTTACAATTATAAAGCATTCAACATAAGAATTTATAATAACGATATACCATGCAACTTGATAACCATTAGGAAATAAAGACCACCACCATATTAAATAACACCAACAGTAATAGCATGTCATGTTTATTGGTCCTTCTAAACCATACTATACTGTGCACATGATAAAGGAAAAGTCAGAAAACCTTTGAATTTACATAAAATTTAAAATTATATAACGCTAGTAATAATATACAAAGTTATCATATGCTACGACATAGAGTAAAAGAAAATTTTAAAATCTCTTCAAACAATCTACAACAAAAAGATTTATCAAAAGAAAAATAAATATATTAACTTAAACAACTTTACAAATGGAATTAATTGTTATAATAAAATAAATTTTATTTCATAGGTTATTATTATTATTGTTGCTGTTGCTTTATAGCTCATTTATGAGTAGTAATGGCGACCAAATAAATATTCCATCACTGACCTTTTAAATAAAGCTAACTTTTTCAATTGCTTTAATTTGAAGAGATAATTTGTTTTATAGTTTTATGGTCATTGTAACTGCCCCTGGTACCCCGTTAGTTATAGGATGAATTATGTAATTAACATGCATATCTGCGAATCGATAATTATATGGCTATTTGCAGGTATATCGTGGCTTTCTCTTCGAAGAAACTTCAATGACGTGTAGGCTTAAGATTTTATGACGTTTAAAATTGATCATAGTGTGTATAATGCTTTATTCAAGCTAAATTTAGGTAATAGTATGTAATATTGTAGCAATGTTCGGGAAAAACTGAAGTCTCTCTCTAACCACAATAAGGGTACATACTACTCCTCTCCAGTATGCAAGGGAAAGGGATGGTTACTCCTCAGGCGGGGAAGTTACGTAGAGATTGGGCGTGAGAGCACATGATGTATCGTTGTGGGGCATTGGCCTATAATGAATGGTATCCGTTCGAAATCAAACTTAGAACGAATAGTAAAGCTTGCAGCTTTGTCAAAATAATGTAGCGAATAGAATGATAGATCAGTGATGTCAGGAATATCCTATAAGTAAGGCTGACACAAACAAGGCGCTAAAAATAGAGTCAGCTTTCGGGGATAGCGTTAGTTCTGTGACAAGTACGAGTATAAAAGAGATTCTTCCACAAAATCAGGCAGTTTGACGCAGTTGAGAATGCAGTTTACGCAGTCTTAGAATCTTCAGTGATCCAGCTCCTTGCAGTTGCTGCGTCTCCCTGTAATCCGAGGAAGAGCGGCCTAAGTCCTCGGTATAGAGTCCAGCATCAACGAGAACCTATCGTTAATGATCATGTGAGTTGCTTGATTGAATCATTGTGCCGCGTCGAAATAGCACCATGGCAGCATCTGCTTTGTTTCAGCACATTTAGCGACATAAAATATCTACGTGGTTGCCAAACCTGTCTTGTCCAGTATCCTACCTGAGACAAGAGAATGCCCAGGTACTCATGTTTGAGAAAATAAACTACATCACCTAGCGAATAATGAAGGTTATTTATTGTCGTCTTCCCCATTTAATTTCCTCACTCAGTCCCAGCGAGCTTTATTTTCCAAAATTCAGCGAAATACCCTAGAGACCAACTATACGAAGAGTAATTGCTAGTATGCAGCATACTTCCAGAACTGCGATCGGCCGTCACAATTTAATTAGCCATTTCAAAACAGCCGATTGCAGTTCCCAGTCACCACAACAAACCATTTCAACATTTGAGTTGCCTTATTTTGATGTTTTGGTGTTGTTTCTCATTATATGAACATCTGCTTTTCTTCTTGTTTTGTGTTGATATGTAATTCTTTGGTACAAGCTTGTTTCTTATAATTAATGTTGCTTCATATATGCAAATCAGGGGAGTGGCAAGGTTCTCAGTTTTAAGAAAATTGGTTAGCAGGAAGACTTCTGATTTACACCACTATTATTTGGATGATTTTCCCCTTACTTTACAAATATTCTCTTGGATGGGGGAAGAGTTTCCCCATGATAAATTGCTTAATAATATTATATCGAAATTATACTTTGGTCAACTTTTTGAGACAGGGGAAGGAAGAATAGGACATCGCTCAGAAAGCAAAAAAACCAGTGAAGGCTACACGGCTTAGCTCTCATTCAGACACTAGTAGTGGCGCATATTTCACAAAGCTTTCTATCAATATGTGACTGTCATGGGAAACAACTGATGAGCCTGCTACTTATAAATCAAATTCCTTGCCATAGGACGTGGAAAATCAGTGCATAAGTAGAGGAAAGACATTTTTCAAAATGTATGTAATAATTTTAAAGGACGAGTTGGCAAGTGTGACTCGCCGGTAGCTACAGCTGGTGTTCCCGATTAAGCTGCATATTCAGCCTTATACAACTACAACAAAGCCGAAACCGATGAAAACAAAACGATTTGTGATGGCTTCACTGTAAGAAGAACTGTATATGAATTTTATACAATTCAGACAGCTCCAACAGTGAACAAAATGTTTAATGCAGATACGCCGAGTATGAGTTTCCTTATCAAAGGACGACGTTGTTAAAATATCTTACATCCGAAACGAAGTCGCCGAACCCCAGTAATGGAATCAAGCGAATACACATATAGTGAGCCCACTATAGGCAGTTAGGCTTCCAGGACATCTACCTCGACGAAACCTAGTACAGTATCCGCGGATGGAACGGACTACTGTGATGCTCAATTTTCAACCCGTAAAGAACGATTCTTCCTTCAGGAAGACACGAAGCGGTGTTATTTGTGACTCACAAGAGTTTATTAAATGCCCTAGTTGACTATCACGGAACAATGAATGCCAAAATATTCGAAGAATTGTTTGAAGACAGGCAAACTGCTAGAGTTATCCTCGATCATAGTCATGAACAACGCAAAATATCATTCACGCGTTCTCGATTTCATCCTAAGAAATGAGGAGATGTAATACAATTCATAGAAGACCACCACATCAGCCTTCCCAATTCACCACCAACAACGCTGTTATGTAAATTGATCGGGTCTACCCATTAGAAGGTAAAGATGTATGCTATAGCAGTGAAATATGGACATATCATTCTCAGACTGTCTTCCTACCACAGTGTCTCAACTGCATTGAATTTGGTCAGGACCAAAATGAAGCATTTCCCTGGAAAATACCCTTGAAATAAAACATGTAAAGGAAGTTCGAGCACTGATCAAACAGGCTGTAGAGAAAATTAATGTAAATAACCTGACCAAACTACACCAGACATGCTGAAAAGAAAGGAATAGCACCCCTAGACACCATGCCGCTTGTTTTAAATTTGAATGACTGGGCATTGTCTTCGGAGGAAGAAGAAGAAGAAGAAGAAGAAGAAGAAGAAGAAGAAGAAGAAGAAGAAGAAGAAGAAGAAGAAGAAGAAGAAGAAGAAGAAGAAGAAGAAGAAGGACAAAATAAACGAAAATATGCGGAGTGGAGAAAATATGATATTCAATGTAAATAATCTCTCTTTTCTCTTCTTGTATTTCCTTCATTTGTTCTGTTTGTTTGTTTACTCTTAAGTAGTAGGTGCTTTAACAGCTAGAGACATTTACAATGTCGCGGCCATTTCCTCCGAAACGAAGGGGAAATGGAAAAATATTTCAGACAAAATTTGAAGTGTTCATAGGGGGACATAAGATAATGCCCTTAATTCATTCTTGAAATGCCATTCTCAATGTAATTTCAAGTTCAACTTGATTTTTTTCAAATGCATGGCCTATTTTCATTTCCGGAAATGGAAACAGCATTCAGTATAACACTTCTAGTACTTCTATCAGCTAGGGTTGATAGGTGATGTGATATTGGACAAATAAGACAGTCAATGTTTTTCACTCTCTTTCACTCTACTGGTATCAATTTACGTACAGCACAGTGCAGTTAGAACCATAATTTTAACAATACTGTATTCACATTGGAAACAATTTCAATTCAGTAAATGCTTGAAAGTATGACCATTAACTTTGAAACATTTCCGAAAACGTGCTTCAACAGATCGATGAACACTTCTAAAGATTTCTTCGCTGATTCTTGAACAGACATTCCTAATTTTTTGACCTAGATTATCAGATGTAGTTGATACTTGTTCATAAACTTTATCACCGCCTCGTGCCTCAGTAGTAAAAATGGGCGTTAAACACTAACAAACAAATAAGTTTTATCCTTAATGTATCTCCATAAGAAACAGCCTGGAGAAGTGAGATCAGAGGATTGGGCAGGCCGATAGACAGGTCCTGTAAATCCTATCCATCGATCAGGACAATCTCCGTTTAACATTTCTTGAGCTACAGCTGATTAATGAGATGAACAACCATTGTATTGATACCACATTACAGCCCGGCCCACAAGGGCATGTTTCAAGCAACAATGGAAGTTTTCTGTATTTCTGCTCATTAAGTTTACCTTTAATGAAGTATCGTCCAATTATACTAAATCCCAAAATGCCACACCAAACATTCCACTCCATTGTAGCTGATGCTCGACTTCCCATGACCATCTTGGATTTTTCAATGCCCAACAATGCTTGTTATATCCGTTCTCTTGAGAATGATTTGTGAATGTAGCCTCATCAGAAAATAAAATATTGGAAAAGTTACGGTTTTGAATATGTAGTAGAGCCCATTGGCAAAATGCAACATTCTTCTGAAAACTATTCGCATGAAGGGCTTGATGTACGTTAATGTGATCTGAATGGTATTTGTAATGGTTGGATTTCGAAGAACACTCCTTTGAGAGATTCTCGAATCAAGTTTCAGCTGATGAGAATTTAGGTGAGGATTAGCAGCAACTGCAGCCACTTCCAAATTTTTCTCAGTAGCACTTCTCATTCGGTGGCGTTTTCTTGGTGCTACACCTCCCGTTTTGGAGAATAAGTTCTCAAATCGTTGAAAGTTTCTAACAAATGGCTGCTTCCTTTCAGGATATCGATCTGCATATACATTGCAAATTCTCTAGCGTAGGTGTACCATAAATGTAATGTCGAGCCCCTCGTTGATCGTGTATCGAACATTCATGATTGAAAAACGAAGTGGAACTGGCCGAGAATAATGTCATTGGGCTTTGAATTCGCATGATGAGCACTCGTTTATGTACCGATTTCAACAAACGAAATTCTGCGTATAAACAAAAATCCTTCATAGCAATAACAAAATAAAAGAGAAGTGAAAGTAAGCGAAAAACATTTGCTGTCTTATTTGTCCAAAATAATATCATTTATCACTCCTAGCTGATAGGTGCACTTGAGCTTTTATATTGAAATGCTCTTTCCTTTACCGAAAAAGTAAATAAAACCATTCCATTTGTAAAAAGAATTTTGACCCAAATCACTTTCGGAATGGCATTTTAAGTACGAGTAAAGGTTGCTATATTATGTACCCTTATGAACAATTTTGTCTTAAACAGTTTTCGATTTCCCCTTCGTTTCGTCGCCTGTGGTGCCTCTGTAGCAAAAACGGGCGTTCATCCCCAACCCCTCAGCCCGTACTCGCATACTTCGTTTGGAAGGTAATGGCCGCGACACTATAAATGCCTCACTCCGTATATAATAAATACAGGAATAAAAGTAATATAGTCCGCTGTCTTGATTTAGGACTGTGTTTATTTATCTATTAAATTCATTTGTCGTCTCAAAGTGAGAATTAGCTGTTGAGTGATGTCAATTAAACATATAATAATGATCATGATGATGAACAAAGAAAGCAAGTATGGAAGAGAAGCAAATTAAGCAACACCGCATTTTGCTTTGGCAGTGTGCTGCCACTCGTAAAATACTTAGGGCATGAGCAATCTGTTTTCTACCTGTCTCTTCCTCTGTTTCTAAAGACTCTGATTAAAGTATAAATATTCTTCTCTGTTATAGAAAGAAAAACAAAAATTCCTTTCATTTTCCTTGAAAATTTTGCACTTCTATAAAATGACTATTTACAATGTATTCCAATATTTAGCCATCTGACCATTCTAACAATCATGTTTAGGCTACTTTGTATTACCAAGTGTTGGTGACACTGAATGAAGGCCTACGTGTCGTAATTCTCAAAGTTAATTCCCGCACTTGTTGCTGGATGGTGCGTACAATGTGTGGAATTGGGAAATGATTAATGGGGTTGATCGTTATGCTAGTGAACCATGTTATGTATGCAAGAGAGAAATTGGTCATGATATTTGCAGTATCCTGAAGTTTCTAGTGGATTACATCACCAAGGAACCTGTTAATAGTGGTAAGTGTAATCAGGACCAATCTATGATCAGGACTGCTAGGTAAGCATAATAGACAAAATACAATATACACGTACATATCAGTAATTGTTTAGGATTATTGTACTGCCTGTGCTGGAAAGGGCATCTTTTATGAGGGAAGTAGACTGTCCTTTCAACAATTTGTGTGATTTTGTGGTTTATCTGTGCAAATTGCCGATTGTCCTTTAGCTTTGGTCGAGAAATGTGCATCGATTTGAACTAGTATACTTTGCGTATTTTCACCTTAATGAAATATGGAATTATTCTTTGGGGTGACTTCATGTAGAGAAAAAGTTTTCGTTTGCAAAAGAGAGCCATGAGAATAATTAATGAAATAAAAAGAGTACAGGCATATATATATATATATATATATTGTTCTTCAGATCTTAAGTTGAACAAGAGCTCCGGAATATTCTAACATGTCAAAAACATACATATACGAATATTTAGGATGAATTAAGACGAATATTCATTCACTCATATTATAGAATGGCGAGCTATTAAGAATTTCTTAAGAGAGTTTTTGAAAGATATGAATTTACGTTCATTCTTTTGTAAGAATAAGTACATTTAATTTTTTGAATAGAATTATTCAGTTATTGTAAAGGATTATTTTCTTTTCCTCACACAGATTGTTGTAATAGTATTAGTTTGCAAATGGAAAACTTGGTCTCTATAAGAAGAGTTAAACAATTTCACAAATTGAAAATGTGCAAAGTATACTATGTGCAACTTGGTAATGTGGAATATAATGCATTTTGTTCCGGAGGTTAATAACTCATGATGCACTAGGGTTGGAATGAGGGATTATGGGAGTGAAACTGCTGATGTCAAAAGCAGCATTTTATTGTAATTTTTTTTTATTTGTTTATTTACGGACACTCTTTTTAACATCACAGGTCATCAGCCTCCCATTCTATTCAGGGCATGAAACGGCTGACAAATTTTGCTCAGTAGCCTCTTCTTTCAGGCTTGAGGTTTTTTTTTTGTACCATAAATGTACGACACAGGACCCACGGTTTTGGTGAAGCTGACCACACACAAGCACTGAAAGTATGTAAACTGTGGGTCATAGTCCAAGGGACTGATTGCTCTTTTGTGATATATTTGGTGCTTGCTAAAGGGTCCTTTTGAAAAGGTGAAGGTCAGCTTGTTGAATATGATTTGTTGCTTCACAAGTGGTAGCTTGCTGGAGTGATGGAATGGTGGCTGTAATTTTTACATTTTTTCTAACCATAAGGGAATTAAGAAAATGTTTCTTTGAGACAAGAGTTTAGTCCAAATTGTATATACTTGGAACTAATGTGATAAAAGATTAAAATAGATGGCTTCATTGGAAGGAATTTTGCAATGCCACATGTATTCATAAGTCGCTGAAGAGTGAAATATAAGTGACATTGGAACGTGGCATTCATGTGCAAATCATAATTTTTTTTATTCATTTCCTTGCTGCCAGCCACTATGCCTCAATTTCCTGTATACCGATTATTTCTCTCCCTGCCGGGTGACCGTGTAACTTCCATACCTGAAAACAACCAGCATTTCATGTAATTGACAAAATTACAGAATTACATGCATTTAACAATGTTAAGCACACAATATCCTGCAATCATGGGCACCTACATAACTGCAGATATTACCTTGCAAGCATTTTACTTCCATATACACTTTGAAGCAGAGTAATGCACCCACTTATGCACTGTTTGGCACAATAATGCAGACGTGATGCAAACATTACTTCCTTTCCTGAAATTTCGTGTAGCATTTACAACCTGTTTTCCATTTTCTGCTACATGAACATACACTCTCACTTGACTCCAGCAGTTTCAATCGCACATCTCTCATTCCAACCCAAGTGCATAATCTCCGGTATAACATCCATTATATTCAAACTACCAATTTTTCTCTATAAGGAGAGTTACCTCTCCAAAACAGTTTCATACTTCATTACAGAGTGAAAATATGCAAATTATACCATAAACAAGTGTCTTTTATAAGATAATTTAAAACTCTATGGGCTGAAGTAAGTTTGGGAAGTATCATTTCAATACATTTCTTCCAGTTAAGAATTTGACATGTTTCAGGCTTTGATCTGCTAATTGATTGTGAGATTTGATGTATGTTTATTCTGAATTGAATAAACTCTTTTTTTCAACATTTGATGTGAAAATCACAGGAATCCAAAGCAGACACCTTGAGTGTGTGTACCTGACATTGAAAGACATTAATTGGTCAAAATTTCTCATGGGAAGGGTTTTTTGGACTTTTACTTATTTTAACCATTTGTTTAAAATTGTTTTTGTTGGTTGTGTGTAAAGACTTTAATTATTTTAAGTTGTTTTTGAGTTTTTTTGCATGTTTGAACATTTTTCCATTTGCAATTAGAGGAGGTTTCTTATGTATATATGTAATAATTGTATAATTATTTTACTTTGTTATGGTGAAGCAGAGTAGCGTAAGTAATGTCTTAAACAATGCAGCCAACAGAAATTTCTTATTTGTAAAATACCCCCCCCCCCTTTTTTTTAATGGAACCTATGGCTTTACTTCCCTTTTGAAGGAAGCTGTACTTAGGATTTTTACAACCAAAAAATTCATTGGTCCTGGCCAGGATTGCCACCCTACCCCATTTCCTATTGTGAACTAATCTAGTTTGCTGATTAACTCATATCATTCTCTTGGCATTTTCGCCTTATTTTTGTCCAGTACCAAGATGCTGTCTTGTTCTGAAGACATTATGCTGTCCATATGGTCTTCTGCCTCCCACACACTCTCCACACTACTCTGCATCCTCATGTTCTGCCATTTGTTTGTGATAGAGGTGGGATAAACTGTTCTTTTTGTGAAACAATTTCAGAATAGCAGTTTCATGAAACTACTACTGTTGCATAGGAGCTAGAGTGGCCCGGAACAGGAAGGTTGCATGTGGTAGTATCTGTTTCTGTTGCAAGCAAAGTCGAAACAGTTTCATGAAACAACTGTACTATTCAAATCATCGTATGATATGTCAAACTAGTACACTCTTATTGCTCTGCTTACTTGCTATGAAATGTGGTGCTAGTTTCCAGAACCTTTTCTCTCATCCTTGGCCATGGGTCAACTGGTTGGAAACTTCCTCGCACTATGTACATGTGAGATTGTACCCTAGTGGCTTCCTGATGAACTTGAAGTTGATGTTATCCTCACCGGGAATATCAAAATTCATTAAATGATCCCTATATTTGCAAATGTAAATCTTTTCCCATATAGCCAATTCTGTGGGTCCATGTACTGCATTTAATAATTCAACCCCCTTTTGAATGTCTTTATTTTCCTTCCAAAAATGATATGCCATTGCTGATCTCTCCATCTGTTTGTGTTTTATGTTCCTAAAGTACTCTTTCAAACTCATATTTCTCTTTGTTTTATAAATATAAATTTTTTCACAATCTGCACAACTTGTAAATGAATCCCTGCTTTTTTATCCTGTGGAGTATTTTCACATGCTTTTCCCGCTAAAAGGTTTTTCAGGTTTAATCTATTAATAGATATGAACCTTATATTAAAATCTTCAAAAATATTCAGAAATTTTCTCATTCCCCATGGGTGATAAGTGAATTTTTTAAAAACTAATTTTTCTTTCCCTGCTAAAATTGTAGTATCTTTAATAAGTTTCATTCTTTGAAATTTCTGTATTTTTTTATGTATCATTCCTTTATTAAAACCATTTTCAACCCCAATTTCCTCTATTCTCCTGTGCTCCTTATGGTATTCTTCTTTATTAATTTTTAGGTTAACCAACCAATATGCCAAGCTGTTAAAAACTGTGTGTTTGGGTTAAAACCATTTGACTTTATGTGAATATCTGTATGCACATACTTCCTGTATACACCAAAACTTGAATTTCCTTGCCACTTCATAACTTTAATGTCCATAAAAGGTAATATGTTATTTGTTTGTTTCATATCTGTATGAAATATTTCTATCCTGTATATTAAGTAGTTTTATGGCATCAATCATCTTTCCATTTTTCAAAATGGAGAAAATATCAAAACACATCTATGCCATACCTTAAACATATATGGAAAGGCAGAGATGATATGTATTCCAAATTTACTCACAAAGAGGTTAGCCAAAAAAGGAGATTAAAGGGACTGTCCATACTAAGTCCTGTTTGCTGCTTGTAAAATTTTCCATTAAACGTGAAGTAGGATTGATTTATACAGATTTTGGTAAGCTTCATGTATTCCTTTCTAGTGCATCATTAATTCCAATTTTTTTTAAGCCAATCATGCAGGTAAGATAAAAGTGTTCCTTTCGGTATGCTTCTTGTAAAAAGCGAAATTACATCAAAGGATATTAATGTATCAATGGGTAGCAACTTTAAATCCTTAATATTTTCTATTAATTGAAAGGAATTGTTTATACTCTTACTTTAAATTTTGGTAGAGTCTTGAATCTGTCCGCTATCCATTTTGCCAATAAATATTACAGAGTATTAATGTTATTGATTATGGGTTGCATACCGTTTCTAGTTTATGAATTTTTGGTAGACCATATATCTTCGCTATTGTGAGGTTATTCTGTTTTGAGTTTATATTTGATTGCATTAGATACATGGTTAATCATTTACTCCTTATTTATTGAATTAATGCATTCCGTCAATGAATCTGGCTTGATTAGAATGTATTTGTTTTTATTTAATAGATTTTGCATTCTAGAATTATGATCTTGTCTAATATTACAATTGTTTCCTTATCTGCCTTTTTATAAACCACTTCTTTCTTTTTTAAGGATTTTATTATATTTGTATAACTCTTAGTTGTTGAAAATCTTTTAATATTTATTTCTTTAAAAACTTTTTCATATTTTAGAGTCCTTAGCTATTACTTGGATATGGTCAGAGAGACAGCCTTTCTGCTGCTGATATTTTCTTTTCACATAGTTTACAAAATAAAAATATCACCACCGCTGCAAACTCTTTTGACATATGTAATCTCACACTATCAGAGCACATTAACTGGTTATTGAGCAAAGTTCTGCATGTGTATTGGAAGGAATTGTTCACCTTCATTGTAAATTTCTCATCGGTCGCTGACTCCTTATAATTCCTTTTGTTATTATTAAAAACTCTTGGAATTGCAAATATTTGTAACTAGGTTTGCTTCAAACACATGAGTATACAAGTGACAGTAAACTTCCTCTCTCCCCTATTAAAGATGTTAAGCCACATGGTATGTGTACATTGTTGCTAGTTGATGTTTATAATTCCCACCTTGAGATATGAGTTAAACATTGTTTTGCTGAGAATTGGCAGAAGATGAGAGAACAAACTGTGTTCAAATAAAGACAACTTTTTTTGTAATAATATAGAAAATGCAAAACTACTCATTATTGAAATATGAAATATATATACAAGTATTTAAAAATAAATTATGGGAAGGCTCAACGCCATCCTTTGAGGCTGAAAGTAGTTTAATGGGGAAAATGTGCCCATTAATATTCTGATGTCTTTCTTTACTTCCTTCCAAACATATTCAAAAGAAAATAGTTTGAATCCCACCAAACAAACAGAAAGGCATTTTTCTTGCTTCTCTCTTCTTACATTAATGTATTCAACTTGTTAACACTAACTCCACTTACTTTTTAAAAAATTGGACTAGTTTCGGGAGAGGTCCCTCCCATCATCAGCTGCTCTTGACTGAGTGTCGTTCGAAAATGTGGATGGATACTCATGTGTTCCTGTGGCTGTGTCTGGTGGTTATAGTAAAAATTACAGAGTCATCCAGCAGCAGAAATTCAGTAAGTTATTTTTTTTTTAAAATGAAAATTCTCTCCCAAGTGGATAGTTCTATTGAGTTGTGAAGTTGTTTCAGTAATTTGACTTCTGGTTTTATCTCATGATAATGTAGGATATATTACCACTTCATTTAATACAGCTTAGTAAGTACAGTTTTACTTAATTCTCTCTTCTTGTTTGCATATTCAATATTTCACTATATATGACAGAATATGTGTAGGATGATATCCTCTGAGGCTATTAGGCAGATTTAAAGCTCAATAGAACATGCCACCAAAACTTCATGTCTTTCCCCCCCCCCTCCCTCCCACTCTGCAAAAGTTGCCAGCACAGCTTCTACACCTTATATAGTAATTTTTGTCATACCATTTATATACAATGGAAGAAAATATTTCTTATAGAATACTTCACGCTTGGCATAGTGCATTGCCTCAGAAAGTTACAGTAGTTGAAAGTTGTTGGAAAAATCCTAAAGAAAACAATATAATTAGTATTTTTTTCTGAAATGGCCTTAACCTAGTTGTAAACTTTAGCAAATCTGGAGTTATTGCTGGTTGTGGTAATTGATCACATATACTTGGATAAAAGTATTTGACTTCATTACGCTGTGAAACTGATTATAAATTTCCAGCTTTAGTTAATCATTCATGATTAATGTAGTTAAATTAATTACTTTACACACATGAATGTATAAAACTATATGTGCCAAAATACTTTGAATGAAAGGAATACTTATTTCCTTTATTTTTTCATATTTGAAAAAATGTTTACAAAAATCAATGAAAATGTTTGTCATGTGTCCAAATTTATGCTTAATAATAATTGCACTACTTTGATTTATCTCAGCAGCTTTATGCATGCATGTGTGGTTTGTTATGTAACTTGGTGTTTGAAGTTACCATTGGAGCACTAAGGTAACATAGGACAGACTTAAAATATCACTGCTGTCATTTTAACTTTGATTTAGAAGACAATGCTGAAAAATTACCTGTAGACAGTGTTACCAGAGTGTGGGATATTTATTGTATGACAAAGTGGGAGGAAATATTTCTTGTAGAATACTTCATGTATATTTCCTTGGCACGGAATAGTACAGCGGCGGACTTGCATGTATAAAACCAGGTATGCCAAAAGTACTTTTGATTGAAGAAATTTATATTTATCTATTTTATGTTTCATAATTTAAAAATTGTAGACAAAAATCGATAAAATTGTTTTTCGTGAGTGAAAGTTCATGCTGCGGAATAATTGCAGCTCTTTAATTGATTTTATACATGCATATGTGATTTGATATATATCTAGTGTTTGGATGTATATTCTAACTAATCAATGTTATAACAAACTCTTATGTTTCACTTACTTTTAAATACAGTGAGAAGCTGAAGTGTTTGTGTTAGATGACAGATTAGTTAGAATTTACATTTAACAAACTTTGTTATGTGAGTTCCAACACAATTTTAAAAAAAAATGTCTTATTTTATTTTTAAAGTTCTTAAATGAATGGTATTTGGAGTTACTATTAATTAGGTAAGGTATGACGTGTGAGAGACTGAAAATATCATTGTTGTTATTTAACGTTGATTTGTAAGTCATTTCTGAGAAATTATCTGTATGCAGATGTAGCAGTGTTACCAGAGTGTGGGAGGGTGACCGGTGGCAAAGTCACGCTTGTAAATACCACATATACTCTATGACAACACTGTGATATGGCGAGGAAGCACCGCCATTAAATAAGTGCTGCCACTATTATAGTTCATAGTAATAAAAGACCTCTGGCTGCTTGTTGGTATAACAATTGAGTATTAATATTTTCAACCTAATTGGTTGATAATTTGTGTAAATATACATAGAATGTTTAAACGGAAGAAATGCATAATATACAAAACAAAATAAATAAATAAATGAAATTTGAAATGAATTACACATAACATAAAAGCATTCATTTGTATAAATGCAAAAAAATACTTTTAGAAGATTTGTAAGGGTATTTATTATATGACAAAGTGGGAGAAAATATTTCTATGTAGAATATATTCCTTGGCACGGAATGGTACAGTAGCGAACTTGCATGTATAAAACCAGGTGTGCCAAAAGTACTTTTGATTGAAAAAATTTATATTTATCTTCTTTATTTTTCATAATTTAAAAATTGTTGACAGAAATCGATAAAATTGTTTTTCGTGTGTGAAAGTTCATGCTGCGTAATAATTGCAGCTCTTTAATTGATTTTATACATGCATTTGTCATTTGTTATATATCATAGTGTTTGGATGTATATTCTAACTAATCAGTATTATAACACACTCTTATGCTTCACTTACTTTTAAATACGCTGAGAAGCCGAAGTGTTTGTGTTAGATGACAGATTAGTTAGAATTTACATTTAACAAGCTTTGTTGTGTGAGTTCCAACACAATTTTTAAAAAAATGTTTTATTTATAAAGTTCTTAAATGAATGGTATTTGGAGTTACTATTAATTAGGTAAGGTGTGAGGTGCGAGAGACTGAAAATATCATTGTTGTCATTTAACGTTGATTTGAAAGTCATTTCTGAAAAATTATCTGTAAGCAGAGGCAACAGTGTTACCAGAGTGTGGGAGGGTGACCGGTGGCAAAGTCACACTTGTAAATACCACATATACTCTATGACAACACTGTGATATGGCGAGGAAGCACCGCCATTAAATAAGTGCTGCCAATATTATAGTTCATAGTAATAAAAGACCTCTGGCTGCATGTAGGTATAACAATTAAGATTAATATTTCCAACCATATTGGTTGATAATTTGTGTAAATATGCATAGAATGTTTAAAGGGAAGAAGTGCATAATATGCAAATAAATAAATAAATGAAATTTGGAATGAATTACACATAATATAAAAGTATTCATTTGTATAAATATATCATACATACTTTTAGAAAGTTTGTAAGGGTATTTATTATATGATAAAGTGGGAAAAAATATTTCTTGTAGAATATATCATGTATATTTCATGGGCACAGAATGGTACAGTAGCGGACTTGCATGTATAAAACCAGTTATGCCAAAAGTTCTTTCGATTGAAGAAATTTATATTTTCTTCTTTATTTTTCATAATTTAAAAATTGTTGACAGAAATCGATAAAATTGTTTTTCGTTTGTGAAAGTTCATGCTGCGTAATAATTGCAGCTCTTTAATTGATTTTATACATGCATATGTCATTCGTTATATATCATAGTGTTTAGATGTATATTCTAACTAATCAGTATTATAACATACTCTTATGCTTTACTTTTAAATACGGTGAGAAGCCGAAGTGTTTGTTTTAGATGACAGATTAGTTAGAATTTACATTTAACAAGCTTTGTTGTGAGTTCCAACACAATTTTTAAAAAAATGTGTTAGTTTTAATGTTCTTAAATGAATGGTATTTCGAGTTACTATTAATTATGTAAGGTGTGACGTGCGAGAGACTGAAAATATCATTGTCATTTAGCGTTGATTTGTAAGTCATTTCTGAGAAATTATCTGTATGCAGATGTAGCAGTGTTACCAGAGTGTGGGAGGGTGACCGGTGGCGAAGTCACACTTGTAAATACCACATATACTCTATGACAACACTGTGATATGGCGAGGAAGCACCGCCATTAAATAAGTGCTGCCACTATTATAGTTCATAGTAATAAAAGACCTCTGGCTACTTGTTGGTATAACAATTAAGGATTAATATTTTCAACCTAATTGGTTGATAATTTGTGTAAATATGCATAGAATGTTTAAAGGGAAGAAGTGCAGAATATGCAAATAAATAAATGGAATTTGGAATATATTACACATAACATAAAAGCATTCATTTGTATAAATATATCATACATACGTTTAGAAAGTTTGTAAGCGTATTTATTATATGACAAAGTAGGAAAAAATATTTCTTGTAGAATATATCATGTATATTTCCTTGGCAAGAAATGGTACAGTAGTGGACTTGCATGTATAAAACCAGGTATGCCAAAAGTACTTTTGATTGAAGAAATTTATATTGATGTTCTTTATTTTTCATAATTTAAAAATTGTTGAATGAAATCGATAAAATTGTTTTTCGTGTGTGAAAGTTCATGCTGCGTAATAATTGCAGCTCTTTAATTAATTTTATATATGCATATGTGATTTGTTATATATCATAGTGTTTGGATGTATATTCTAACTAATCAGTATTATAACACACTGTTATGCTTCATTTACTTTTAAATATGGTGGGAAGTTGAAGTGCTTGTGTTAGATGACAGATTAGTTAGAATTTACTTTTAACAAGCTTTGTTGTGTAAGTTCCAACACGATTTTTAAAAAAAAAATGTCTTATTTTTAAAGTTCTTAAATGAATGGTATTTGGAGTTACTATTAAAGAGGAATGGTGTGACGTGTGAGAGACTGCAAATATCATTGTTGTCATTTAACTTTGATTTGTAAGACATTTCTGAAAAATTATCTTTAAGCAGAGGCAACAGTGTTACAAGAGTATGGGAGGGTGACTGGTGGCGAAGTCACACTTGTAAATACCACATATACTCAATGACAACACTGTGATATGGGGAGGAAGCATCGCCATTAAATAAGTGCTGCCACTATTATAGTTCATAGTAATAAAAGACCTCTGGCTGCTTGTTGGTATAACAATTAAGATTAATATCCAACCTAATTGGTTGATAATTTGTGTAAATATGCATAGAATGTTTAAAGGGAAGAAGTGCATAATATGCAAATAAATAAATAAATGAAATTTGGAATGAATTACACATAACATAAAAGTATTCATTTGTATAAATATATCATACATACTTTTAGAAAGTTTGTAAGAGTATTTATTATATAACAATGTGGGAAAAAATATTTCTTGTAGAATATATCATGTATATTTCATGGGCACAGAATGGTACAGTAGCGGACTTGCATGTATAAAACCAGTTATGCCAAAAGTACTTTCGATTGAAGAAATTTATATTTTCTCCTTTATTTTTCATAATTTAAAAATTGTTGAAGGAAATCGACAAAATTGTTTTTCGTTTGTGAAAGTTCGTGCTGCGTAAAAATTGCAGCTCTTTAATTGATTTTATACATGAATATGTGATTTGTTATATATCATAGTGTTTGGATGTATATTCTAACTAATCAGTATTATAACACACTCTTATGCTTCAATTACTTTTAAATACGCTGAGAAGCCGAAGTGTTTGTGTTAGATGACAGATTAGTTGGAATTTACATTTAACAAGCTTTGTTGTGAGTTCCAACACAATTTTTAAAAAAATGTGTTATTTTTAATGTTCTTAAATGAATGGTATTTCGAGTAACTATTAATTATGTAAGGTGTGACATGCGAGAGACTGAAAATATCATTGTCATTTAGCGTTGATTTGTAAGTCATTTCTGAGAAATTATCTGTATGCAGATGTAGCAGTGTTACCAGAGTGTGGGAGGGTGACCGGTGGCGAAGTCACACTTGTAAATACCACATATACTCTATGACAACACTGTGATATGGCGAGGAAGCACCGCCATTAAATAAGTGCTGCCACTATTATAGTTCATAGTAATAAAAGACCTCTGGCTACTTGTTGGTATAATAATTAAGGATTAATATTTTCAACCTAATTGGTTGATAATTTGTGTAAATATGCATAGAATGTTTAAAGGGAAGAAGTGCATAATATGCAAATAAATAAATGAAATTTGGAATAAATTACACATAACATAAAAGCATTCATTTGTATAAATATATCATACATACGTTTAGAAAGTTTGTAAGGGTATTTATTATATGACAAAGTGGGAAAAAATATTTCTTGTAGAATATATCATGTATATTTCATGGGCACAGAATGGTACAGTAGCGGACTTGCATGTATAAAAGCAGTTATGCCAAAAGTACTTTCGATTGAAGAAATTTATATTTTCTTCTTTATTTTTCATAATTTAAAAATTGTTGACAGAAATCGATAAAATTGTTTTTCATTTGTGAAAGTTCATGCTGCGTAAAAATTGCAGCTCTTTAATTGATTTTATACATGCATATGTCATTTGTTATATATCATAGTGTTTGGATGTATATTCTAACTAATCAGTATTATAACACACTCTTATGCTTTACTTACTTTTAAATATGGTGAGAAGCCGAAGTGTTTGTTTTAGATGACAGATTAGTTAGAATTTACATTTAACAAGCTTTGTTGTGTAAGTTCCAACACAATTTTTAAAAAAAAATGTCTTATTTTTAAAGTTCTTAAATGAATGTTATTTGGAGTTACCATTAAAGAGGAATGGTGTGACATGCGAGAGACTGAAAATATCATTGTTGTCATTTAACTTTGATTTGTAAGATATTTCTGAAAAATTATCAGTAAGCAGAGGCAACAGTGTTACCAGAGTGTGGGAGGGTGACTGGTGGCGAAGTCACACTTGTAAATACCACATATACTCTATGACAACACTGTGATAAGGCGAGGAAGCACCGCCATTAAATAAGTGCTGCCAATATTATAGTTCATAATAATAAAAGACCTAAGGCTGCATGTTGGTATAACAATTAAGGATTAATATTTTCAACCTAATTGGTTGATAATTTGTGTAAATATGCATAGAATGTTTAAATGGAAGAAGTGCATAATATGCAAAATAAAATAAATAAATAAATGAAATTTGGAATGAATTACACATAACATAAAAGCATTCATTTGTATAAATATATCATACATACTCTTAGAAAGTTTGTAAGACTATTTATTATATGACAAAGTGGGGAAAAAATATTTCTTGTAGAATACATCATGTATATTTGCTTGGCACGGAATGGTACAGAAGGTACTTGCATGTACAAAATTCGGTATGCCAAAAGTACTTTAGACTGAAGCAATTTATCCTTTTTTTTTTTTTTATCATAATTTAAAAATTGTTGACAAAAATGAATAAAATTGTTTTTCATATATGAAAATTCATGCTGAATAATAATTGCAACTCTTTAATTTATCTCAACAGTTGGTGTTTGGAGTTACTATTGGTGACATGTGAGAGACTGAAATTATTGTTATTTTACGAGAGTATTCCCAAAAGATCTCTTTATTTTTTTAACAATATAGAGAAACGCTTATTTTCAGTACGAGATACATTTATGAACCTTGAGCATTCTTCTATTTTTCCACATAATCGCATTTTATGCATTTTTGTAAGCGCTGTGGCAGCTTTTGTATGCCCATGTACCAACTCGTCGGCATGCTATTGAGGAAGTCATCGTCGTCGTCGCTAAAGCGCCTTCCAGCCAAATGTTCTTTCAACTTTGGAAAAAGTGGTAGTCGGTCCGAACTATAGGGTGGATGGGTGATGATGTTCCATCCCAAATGTTGCAGAAAATCCACGGTTTCACGGGCGGCGTTGGTGCGAGCGTTGTCGTGAAGAAGGCTTATGCCCTTGCTCAACATTTCTCTTCGCCGGTTCTGAATCGCCCGTCTGAGTTTTCTGAGTGTCTCACAATGCTTGTCACCGTTTATTGTGATCCCAAGAGTCATGAAGTCAACCAACAATATTCCCTTTCGATACCAAAACACAGTTGCCATGACTTTACCGGCAGACCTTGGGTGAAGAGGAATGACGTCCATCACGTGATTGTTTTTTAGTCTCAGGTGTGAAGTGGAAAGCCCAGGTTTCATCACCTGTAACAATTGAAGCCAAAAGGTTGTCTTTTCATCTTAAAAGTGCCGAAGAAATTGGCAGCAAGTTTCAACGCGTTGCCGTTTGTGGCCTTATATCAGCATTCTTGGGACCCACCTTGCACACACATTCTGAAATTGCAACACATCAACCAAAGTCCTATAAATAGCGTTTCGAGAAACATCAGGAATAACAATGCAGAGCTCATCGAGAGTGATCCTCCGATCTTAAAGCACGATTTGCTCAACCTTTGCTATTGTCTCATTGCAAATTGGCTCTCTCCCTCTTCTTTCTTCATCCTGAATTTCAGTATGACCAGTTGCAAACTCTCTACACCACTTGTGGACGTTATTTTGACATCCTCACAAGAATCTCATACACTTGCATCAACTGTCGATGGATTTCGATTGGTTTAATGCCTCTTGCATTCAAAAACCGAATTACTGCGCGAACTTGCACCTGGCGGTAGCGTTAAACTGAAGCTCCATTACAGCTAGCTGTCAAGCCGAGACTGAGCACCCCACGGCTGTGTGATGCATTCTGTAGCAAGTTGGGGAAGCAGCTAACAACAGGGTGGCCAACTGTCGCACAAAAAGTTTCCCTGCAACCCCAGCGCTTTGGAGACATTGCTAATGGGATTACCTTCGTAACTTTGATTTGTAAGACAATTCTGAAAAAATTATCTGTATGCAAGTGAGGCAGTGTTATCAGAGTGTGGGAAAGTGACTGGTGGCGAAGTCACACTTGTAAATACCACATATACTCTATGACAACACTGTGATATGACGAGGAAACACAGCCATTAAATAAGTGCTGCCAATATTATATTTTATAGTAATAAAAGACTTCTGGCTGCATGTTGGTTAAAAAATTAAGAAATAAATTTTTGAACCAAATTGATAATTTGTGTAAATATGCATAGAATGTTTATATGGAAGTAGTGCATAATATGTAAAAAAATATATAAATTAAATTTGAGAAGAATTACACATCAAACATAAAAGCATTTGATGTACAAAATTTATTTAATGGAGTTGTAATACTGCTATCTCTAAATTATGAAATTTGACATATTTAATGCTCATTTTGGAAAAGTATGGTGCATTGTGGAAATTATTTAACATGGAGTATAATATTCAAAGGAAACTTGGAGTAGACATTGCAATTCATTTATTATATTCCAAACTGAAAATAACATGACTGGATATTATAAATGTTAGTTTTATATAAAAATCATTGCATTAGTTTCTTGACTCTATTTGTTTAAATTTAGTACATGTTTCTCAGACAACACCCACTCTTGTATAATTTATTATACTTATTTCAACATGGAATGAAAACATGAAGTTTTAAGTTCATCATATTTCGTCAGAGCAGAATTTACATTCAGAAAGAATAACAAGTTATACAGCTGTTGACAATTAGGTGATGAAGCGGGCAATTGTCTGTGAAACTTGCACTAAGTTTTAACAAGCAACTGGAGCCAATAAGAGAGTGTAGTTTGAATAAACAATTATCTTAAATTATAGATTAGCTTCAGTGTGCAAATTCCTATTTGCATTTCAAGAAACATAATGTGGAAAAATAGAAAAAAAGTTTTGTTCAGCACTTATTCATTTGCTTTGTTCTTAAAAATGGATTAATTTCAGATAGAGCCGTAGTATTTCATTATTATTCTAAATACTGCACAATATCATATTTAAATTTGTATAAATATGCCAGAAATACTGTTAGAAAGTTTGTAACAGTAATTATGGTATGACAGAGTGGAAGAAAATATTCGTTGTAGAATACATCACAAATTGTATACTTAATTAGCATGGAATGGTACTACAGTTTGAATGCATGCATAAAATAAAGTGTGCCAAATGTGCTTTTAATGAAAGATTTTTTTCTCTCTTTTTTTTAATGTTTTAAAAATTGTTTACATTGATCAATGAAATTGTTTTTCATGTGTCCAAATTTATGCTGAATAATAATTGCAGCACTTTCATTTATCTCAGCAGCTTTATACATGCATGTGTGGTTTGTTATGTAACATGGTGTTTAAAGTTATCATTGGAGATGTATGGTCAGGTAAGATAGACTTGAAATATCATTGCATCATTTTTACTTTGATTTAGAAGACTGGTGGCAAAGACACGCTTGTAAATATCACATATACTCTATGAAAACACGTGATTATGCCAAGGAAGATTTAGAAGACTGGTGAAAAAGTCACACTTGTAAATATCACATATACTCTATGAGAACACTATGGTATAACAAGGAAGCACAGCCATTAAATAAGTGATGCTAACTTTATAGTTCATAGTAATGAAAGACCTCTGGCTTGCATCTTGGTGTAAAAATTCAGTATTAATATTTCCAACCTAATTTGTTGATAATTTATGTAAATATGCATTGTATGTTTAAATGCAAGAAAGTGCAAAATATGGAAGAAAATACATAAGCAAATATGGGATGATTTACATTTCATAACATAAAGGCATTTATTGTAAATAAAATTAATTTAATGAAATTGTAATGCTCCTAAATCTCTAAATAAAGTAATTTGCAGATTTAATGCTCCTTTTTGGTAAATATGTAACATTTGTGGAAGTTATATAAGATGGAAAACAATATTTAAAGGAAACTTGGATTAGATAAATCATTTATGTTTCACACTGAAAATAACAGGGCTGGATATTGTTAAATATATTTATAATGCATAATTTAAACAGAAAATGTTAGTTTTATTTACATAAGAAAGACATATCTTGAAGAATAAAAAGAAAAATGTTTTTTTTTCTAATATTATTGTGCACTTAATTTTGTCTTAAAAATGATATTTATATAGAGCCATGGTATTTCATAGTATAATGCTAAATGCTGCACATTATCAAATTTTAAATGCTGTTAAATAGTTTGTCTTTGTGATATGATTAGGCATTAATAAAATGTTATTCCATATGAAAAACAAGTCTTTATAACATATTCAATAACTGGATTATAAGGATTTGCTGCAGGTGTTTTTAATCTATTCAAGAAAAGAAAATCAAAAGTTTTATTTATAAATGTTACTGTATCTAAACCGCATTAACTGCTGATCATGTAATTATAAGGATAAAGGCTGTTTGGACCTCAACCAGCAACTCCTGATTTAGCTTTAAGACATAAAGCTTAGGAAGAATAAAGAAAGTTTTGTTTCAACCACATAAGGGCATTTGCACTGCCACTTCACTATGATAATTTATGATAGTGATGATTTTCCAATAAAACAAATCAAACTCTGCCCTAAACCAAATTTTCAGTTACTCTCAGGATGGACAAATGTGAATAAAATGTGATACCTAGCTGTTTTTATAAATGGAAAAATAAATTACTGTATTATAAAGGAACATAGACCGTTTAATGGCTGTGCTTAAGGTACAGAAATTTTGCTTATTTTTATATTTAATTTAATGCTTGATTGAAGAGCATTTAGCTTATCCCCCACTAGAAAATTACAGTGTGAAAACTTTTGCAGATAAATCTTATTTGAATCCATTTCCCCCCCCCCCCATTCTGAACAGGCTTTAATGTTATTAAGTATGATGTTAATGAACCATTATTTGAAGTAGGCACACCAAAATTCCTCTACATCCCCCATCCCCCATTAGCTTGGCATTGTGAATTGCTTGCTGCAGTACTACTACCCTAAAGTCATGGAGAAGGTACCACTGATAGCAATATGGAGTGAGAACCTTTAAGCTGCATGTTTATATCTTAAAAACAAAGAAAGACAGGAATTTTTTTGCCATCTTGTCGCCTACACGTTGCTTCTGTGCAATGAGCAATTTTTTATTAAGTGCCCTATAAGGAACCTGATTCCACTGTTATATTGTGGGTATAATTTCTTTGAAATTTTGCTGTCACTTGGAAACATGAGATTAGTTACTATCACTTGCTTCTTCACAATATCAATTATGTTTCCATTTCGGAATATTTTTAGCCATATATAAGGAGCCATGAATTTTTTTAATTTATTTTTGGAATTTTTTTATTACCATTTTCAAGAGTTTTAGTCTGTAGATAGATTAGAACTAGATTATGTACTTCTAACAGGCATGAACAAACCATTCCTGCAGAATTTCCTTTTATTTTAGCTAGTTTATTTATTTTTTCATGTCACCATTATAGATCCCAAGCCACTCATTGATCATTTTTCAAAGGATTATACACTGCTGCGGGTGCCTTAGGTCATTAAGGCATGGTTTGTGAGCGGCAAGTCTGGAGTTGCATTCCCTAAAACTTAGCATTTCTTTACATAAACAAAATTCTTTCCCAATTTATCAGTTCATCTCCAATATCATCAGTGTTGATCATCTATGATTTTTTCGCTGTAAAAACGGGCATTAAACATTTCCCCCACCCCAAAAACGAAAGAAAAGTTATATACATGCAAGTTTTTCTAATATGCCATTTTTAACATTACATATGTTGGACTCATTTCTCCTTTTCCTTAGTTAGGTAACTCACACTTCATTTAAAGGCAGTGTCATATTTTTACTTGACAGTGTTGATAAATATTCTGTGCTCTGCTTAGCCACTTGCTCACATTTAGATACATAGTTGTTGTAATGTATGAAAAGGATTTTATAGGTAGTCTATAGGGCAGTAAAACTTAAGTAGT
The DNA here is from genome assembly GCA_030762175.1 of Metallyticus violacea. Classification (NCBI taxonomy): domain Eukaryota; kingdom Metazoa; phylum Arthropoda; class Insecta; order Mantodea; family Metallyticidae; genus Metallyticus; species Metallyticus violacea. The sequence goes on from CM060844.1 coordinate 5,728,138, forward strand.
CTGCTACATCTTGCTGAGTTGATGAATTGTAGTTATTCCATGACTAGCCTCAGACTTCTTCAGAACACCTTTGCAAGACACCGCCTTCCTACTTTCATTCAACATTCACCAGCTTCCTCAAAATGTGTTGGTAAAGGTTGGATCTTGTGGTGTTCTGAGTAAGGGGGAAGTAGATTCAACATTTAGCACGTGCAATTTAGCTTAACGTTATCTATTAAATTGTAATTTTTACCAGTGAGTGAAGCAGTGGCCAATCGTATTTTTCAACCAGAAATTTAATTATGCCCATTTCATCTTTGGGCACTCCCATTCCCCAAGACACAAAATCTTACAATTCTTTGCTGGTAAAGTCCAAGAATTGTAAGCTTCAGCACTGGAGAGTAAAAAGATGAGCACGTAATAGTCTCCAGAATGTCACAACATAATTCTGGTCACCCAAATTAAGATGACTTTAACGCATGCCCCTAAAACTCATCATTGTGATGTAAAATAAGTTTCCTCCTATCAACAAACCAAATATTCCCAATATCATCATTCTCTTATGTGATGTAAGTGGGTTTTGGCGGCGATGCCCCAGACTTGGCAGGCATGGGTAAGTGCGGGTCGCAGTATCTGCTTCTAAATCAACACTTTGTTCCCAGCGGACATTGGTGAGAATTTTGAACATAAAGGATATAACAGTGCCATCCTACTGTTGATTTTGTTGGCAAGCTCGCTCATGTGCTCTTTCCAAGTTAGTCGCATGCCTAGGCGGATTCCAAGATACTTGGCCTCAGAACTCCAAGGGACATTGTCTCCGGCGATTTTGAGCTCTGGCACATGCTGAAGGTGGCGCTTTGTGAAAGTGACCGCCTGTGATTTTTTGGAGTTTATAGCCAGTCTCAATGTACTGAACCACGTTGTAAGAATGTCTGTGTACACATGTAGTCTTTTTAATGCAGTATGGTGTTGCCTGGAGTTGGTAGTTATGGCCGTATCGTCGGCGTACAGGTAGAGCGAGCAGCCTGGGTAGGATGTTAAGGTATTTATATAATTTAAGAAAAGTACCGGGCCGAGGACGCTGCCTTGAGGGACCCCTGCATGTATGGGTCTGGGTGTTGACAGGATATCTTAAATGGAGACGGACAATGTTCTTTTATTCAAGTAGCAGGAGAGGAGATGAGTGATATAAGTGGAGACTTGATATTGGATTAGGCGATGCAGGAGACCCTCATGCCAGACAGTGTCAATGGCCCGCGTGATGTCTAAAAACAACGCTGGGGCAAAGTGTTAATTATTGAAACCTTTAATAGTGTCATCCGTGATGAGGAGTAATTGATGGCTTGTGGCATGTTGGCGCCGGAATCCAAACTGCTCCGGTCTGAGCACACTGTGAAGATCGAGTGCTTACTGGAATCGGGCTAGCACCACCTTTTCGAATAACTTGCTGACTGCTGGTAAAAGGCTGAAAGGCCTGTGAGTTCCAGGGTCCTTGCTATCCTTTCCAGGTTTAGGCAGAGATGATTTTCGCGTGCTTCCACGCATCTGGGAAGTAGCAGAGTGTCAGCAAGCTATTAAATAGGTGGGCGAGCAGTTTCATCCAGGCGTGTGGGAGGGCTTTCAGTGCGGCATATGTGATACCATCATAACCAGGGCCCTGTATGCTGAAACAGTTTGGAAAGGTTGCAGTTCAGCTGGACTTGTGTGAACAATCTCTTCCCTCTCGAAAGGAACGACCAGAAATTTTTGAACCTATTCACAGACTTTGTAGATGTGGTCCTTTTTGGGAGTGTCAACTGGGTGGAATGTCGTCTCCAGATGGTCTCCCAATAACTCCACCTTCTCCCTGGCGGACTGCGCTATCCCTTGGCCCGAGATGAGCGGCTTGTTTTGTGATGGAAGACGAAGCAGCGCTTTGGACATGCGCCATAATGATGCGTCCTTAGTGTCCAATTCGGATAGGCGTCTTTCCCACTCTTCGTTGGCATGATCCCGAAGTTCCATTTTAGCAGATGTAGGCGATTGTATTTGCGTCTGTGCTGAGGACAGCTTGAGCGTTGATACCGACGCCTTGCTCTGCTCTTTTGTGCAATCAGCTTGTCTGATAAGAGTGGGGAAGAGTGGTTTGCCACCTCCTGTTTCCACCCGGAGGAGTGCATTGTTCAATGGCCTCCTGTATGGTGTGTGTGAACTTGGCGGTTTGTGCTTCAACCCCAGCCTTGGTAAAGCATGGCGTGGGCTGAGGTGTGTACCGGGCCAGCAGTGCTGAAAAGGATATCCAGTCCGTTCGACGAGGATTGGGGGTGATACGGGGGGATTTGGACGTGAGTGAAACAGAAGGACCGGGTAGTGGTCGAATGATACCTCTGGGATGGTAAAGAGATAGGGTTGTCTCCGTATGTTGGACAGGATAGCTATGTCCAGCCAATCGGGAGGTCGCCTGTCCCCGTAGGTCATGGTGGGAGAGGAGGGAAATAGCACTGCTAGGTCTTGGTCCGCGACGAATTTGTGAAGAACCATGCCGCGGTGTGTAGTTGCAGTTGAATTCCAACTTATATGCCTGGCGTAATCCCCCATGGCTATAGTGGCCGAGGGGGAGCCAAACAGTGCTGGAGTTCTGGGAGGAAGGGATTGTGGGGCAGAATATGTATTGATATGAAATTTATGGGGCCGCTGTCCGTTAAAATTTGGATTGCTGTAGCCTCCACGTTAGCCAGCTGGGGAAGATGTAGTCTGTGGTGTTGCAAAGAGGAATGAACAAAGATGGCGATTCCTCCGAAGCTGTCTGGTCTGTCGCTGCGCTGGCAGGTGGTTCCTGGGATGGTGATCCTACTAGAGGCCACCAACCAGGTTTCTTGCACCATTAGTACCTGTATCCAGTGCGAGGAGACGAAGTGTGTAAATTCACGGAGTTTGTTTTTGATGCCTCTCGCATTCTAGGAGTACGCCTTGAATACCCCTAGGGTGGTCGCCCTGGGAGATTTAACAGCCATTTTGCAATAAAAAGTTGAATACGGCGTGGCATAAGACAGTTTCGGCAGACTCGGTGGCTGGGCGGGTTAATAAAGCTTCCGCCAGGGACTCTGCAAAACGCGTTTGAAGAGATATAGGTATTTTTGCTATTACCTGTAGGAAGGTAGGATCTAGATTTGTTTGCGATAAGGTTTGCCGTGCGGGAGGGAGAGGGGGAATGTGCTGTTTGTGCAGTTGAGCAGGCCTTTGGGGTTGCGTAGGAGCCTTAGGCCTTGTAGGAGGTTGGGGTGAAGGGGCAAAGTCTTATCTTCTTTTGTTGTTACTGGAGGAGCGGGCGCTGCGGCTTTCTGTTGTGACGGGATACCTTGCTGTGTGGCATTTGTGGTTGCCGGCGTGTTGGTGGTTGCCGCTGAGAATGTAGGATATTGTATAGGTACCCTTGGGGGAAGCCCTGGGTGACGTGCACCCATAAAGGCTTCCTTATGGAGACCGTGAGTGTTTTTAATAGTGGCGCTTTGTAGAATTTCGACATTCTTCCATTTTTCATGATTTTGAGCTCGAAGCTTGCCTCTTGCCATACTGGGCACCTGGCGTACCTGCAGGAGTGGCTTCCTCCGCAGTTGCAGCATCGAGGAGCGGTTGTACCTACGCGAGGGCAGTCTCGTCCTTGGTGACCTGGCTCCCCGCAATGGGAACAGACAGGTTGCATCTTGCAGCCAGCAGCACCGTGGGTGAACTGCTGGCAGTTTGTGCACTGTTGGGGGCGTGCTGGAGGACGGTAGGGTTTTACTGGAACCACTGCGAAAAACATTAAAGTTTCTTTGAAAATGATAGTGCAGTGTTCAGTTTTTTGTAGAGCCATACGAAAGTGCGGCAGCATGTTTTAATCGGCTGACCGATTTGACCGCAACTGGGCGATACGCTCTATAATATACCCTTTGGTCTGCAGGTGTTGCACGTCTTGGTAATGTATATTGGCAGTCCTTAATTGTGACGTACATGTATCGTTCCTCCGGAAGCAAGGCGGAAACGAATTGAATTGAGGCTTCCTCCAAAAGCTTGCGGATGAGCCTATGGTCAGCTGGAGCCTCGGGAAGAATGGCGATTGTACCTCTCATGTTTCTGACCAGGTATTTGAGATCTGGTACCGAATTGAGTTTTGGCACCAGGGCCCTGGCTTCCTGAGGGTCCCGCAGGAAGATTGGTGTGGGCTTAGGGGTTCTGGGAAAGTTGGGTTTGGTTGGGTTTGAGGGTGGCGTGACAGTGTTTATGGTTGCTGGTTGATCAGCGATTTCCATCGAGATGTTGGTAACTGAATTTCGGCGGCGTTTTATAGCCCCTGAGAATGTGGAAGGTTCTGAGTTAGGGTTGTTTGAAGGAGGTTCTTCCGCCAGTTGATCATCGGTTTGTGATTTCGGTTGACATTAGTCTCCTGTAATATGGCTCGGGTGGTATGCCTTGGTGAGACCGTTGTCCAGGTGTTGTCTTTGGATGCGGTTAGGCTTTTGATGAAATACTTATCAATTGCTTATATTCTTAAGCGGTGGGCAGCCATCTTATTCATTGCCATGGAGGTTTCTGCGGTATAATTTGCCTGGAGTTCGTAAGCAGGTTAGCCATTTCGGCATCTGCGGCTGCGAGATATTCCATTCTTGCCTTTTTCTCCCGTCGCAGCACAGCGTCAGCATCGTCTGTCGGGTAATGGGTCGATTATCAGAGGGTTGTTAAGGAAAGTGGAGATGTCTCCATCCTCCAGATAGTACAAGCTGGTGTCGGATAAAGTTGCCATTGTCGTCATAAAGGGGTTAAAGTAGATGGGGTATATACTTCTACCAGATGTCTGGGGAATATATACTACTAACGCCTTAAAAGGGGCAAGTAATATTATTTTGCCGCAGGGCATCTCTTCAACTAGCGATGGCAGGATGCCCTATGTGCAACAAGGGAACCCCTTTTTCGCAGATTTTGTGGGTTTATTTGTCACTCACAACATATATAACACAACACAATGTATAGTACATATAAAACGACACTAAAACACGCAGCTAGGCACAGCTTGCGCCGTTTCCTTTGTGGCGAGCACTTTTTATCTCCACGCTCAGGAATGTTACGCACTTCACTCAATATAAATGTGTAACACTAGTTCAGAAATAACTTTGAAGCCGTAGAAAGAAACTTACTACATTTTACACAATACTGTTGCGTAGGAGCTCAAAAAAACGTCTGCACCGCTCGGTAGCATTGTGCCACTCGCGTGGGGATTCGAGCTTTCGTACGGTATGCGGTATGTGTGGACACGGACCACAAGGAGAATGATGCTGGAGAAGTTCGCAGCCGCCTCCTCGAGCTCCTTGATTGAGTCGACCCGAGGGGACGGTTCTACGCACTGGTTCAAGCGATGGATCACTGCATTCCAGTCGGTCTCATTTATCCAGTCCGGTATGACCTGAGCTGCGAGTGTGACGCCTGCGTCCACCACGATCGGGTCGTGGTCTGAATCCAGGGCGTTGACCGTTTTGAGGTCCGGATGCAAATGAATGTTTCTGGTGATCAGGATGTCATGACATCCCCGTGCCATGAGGGGGATGATGCGTTGGATCTCTCGGACCTTGCGCGAACAGGGCCGGGTCTCCGCTTATGAGGTGAGAGAGTAGCCGGCCTTTGCGGTTCGTAGTGCGGCTATGCCACGAAGGGTGCTTCGCGTTAAGATCGCCTGCGATGCAAATCGTGGGATGAAGGTTAAGTAGTGCTGTGTAGTCGTCTTGGTAGAAGTGACCATATGGGGGATCATATGCTGCAACCAGCACGACTCCTGGCCGCCCAAGGAAAGCCTTATGGCGGTCGCCTCGACATGCTGTAGGGGCGGGACAGGGATGGAATGGTGAGCGAGGTGTCTCTCGATGAAGATTGCAGTACCTCCGCACCGTCGGCCGACTCAGTCAGTCCGATGGGTGACGTAACTTGGCAGCTTAAAATTTACCCCGGCATGTAGGTGGGTTTCGCAGACCATCAGAACATGATCCCATGGCCCTCTACAAACTCCAGGAGGCCGGGCTTCTGCTCCGCGACTCCGTTTGCATTCCAGAATGCAGCTCGTAATAGCTATACAGGCTATTCAAAGAGAAGGAACAGGTTTCAAACATTTATTTCTTCCAAACTATAAAAGATAGAAACACAATTCCAACTTTCCTGGAAAGAGAAAAGTTCAATATGAGCACAGTATTACGTGTGCCTTCTTAGAGCACTTCCGGTTTTCAAGAGTTGGGCCAGTGAAATCACGTGATCATTACCGGAAGTGCTCTAAGAAGGGATACAAGGGGCTGTTATGTACGAGAGTGATCCAATCATGTTTCCCTATTTTACAAAAAATACAAGCGGTTTATTTACACTTGTGAAATATTTTATTTTCATTCTACAACTCGTACACTACTTCTCCACATAGTCACCATTTCTGTCCAAACACTTTTGGTATCTTGGCAGCAGTTTTTTGATACCTTCGACATAACCAGATAGGGTCCAATCTCTGAAGAGATGGAAATCACTCGGAGCAGGATCCGGAGAATAAGGTGAATGGGGGAAAAGGTCCCATTTGAAGTTTTGCAGCAAATTCTGGGTCGTGTGAGCTGAATGGGGGCGCGCGTCGTCATGAAAGAGCAACACTTTCCGAGAGAAGGTCAGGACGTTTTCGTTTGATTGTGTCTTTGGGTTTCGTAAGGACCGCACAGTACCTCTCAGCTGTAATCGTAGTGCGTCGTGGCAGCAATATTCAACCAGTAGAACACCATTACAGTCCCAAAAGACAGCAGCCATAACTTTGCCTGCAGAGGCTAAGGTCTTGGGTCTTTTTGGTGCACCTTCGCCAGGTTCCTTCCATACCATGCTTTGTCGTATAGTTTCTGGAGTTGAATGATGCACCCAGCTTTCATTTCAAGTTACAATGCGGGAAAACAGTTGATCTCCCTCTCTTTGAGGCTTTTGCTGGAAAACTGGGGCCGCCTCGATCCGTTGTTGCTTGTGAGCATCAGTAAACAAACGTGGGACCCATCTTGAACAGACTTTTCGATACTGCAAGACATCTGACAGGAGCGTCCAATCTCCATAACAGGAGGCAGTCGATTCATTATCTCATCAATGCTGACGCGTTGATCTTCGTCCACCACTTTCCGAACTGCAACAACGGACCTACCGCTGCACTCTTCATCATGCACATTTTGCCATCCTTCCAGGAACTATGAGCACCAGCGGCGAACCATTTGGATACTCATGCATCCTTCACCATAAACACACACTAAATGGCGATGAATACTGATGGCCGTTTCATTAAGCGTACACGCTTTAAAGTGGTAGCTTCATGGCAGCTGGCGCCGTACTGGCGAACGCGGAGCAAGCACGTGCTGTTGAAGGTCAAGCGCAGCCACCATATCCCAATGAAAGTTCTACAGTACCAACTTAATTTTAAAACATGTGCTTTGCAGAGAAAAAAATAAGGGAAACTTATTTATTGGATGACCCTCGTATATTTTGACGCGTTGTTGTTATTAATTGGATGCCTTAAGAAGGGTTACAGTATGATTGTTGTAGTTCGTTGGGAAATATGCAATAAAAATATATTAAAATGCAAACTATATTCTTTAATTACAACTGTGAGTCTTAAATTGCAAACTATTGTTAAATAGCAAAAGACGCAAATTTATTGTAATCGGGCAAAAAAAAGGGGGGGGGCAAGCCAGACAATAGGCTTGAACAGCAAAAATGTTCAATATAAATATCTTTAAATGCAATTTGTTTGCTAAAATGCAATCTGTTTGTTAAAAAATGCAAATTGTGTTGTTTAATTACAACTATGAGCCTTAAATTACAAACTGTAGACCGTCGATGGGAGAAACACCCTTCATTTTGCATGGGTAGTAATCGTCACCGCTAACATGTTTACTTGACTGTCACACAGAAACTGCGATGTGATGTTCCACTTTCATCTACCAGGACATGCTCTAACGCGTCTTAATTCTGTCAAATGTCATTTCGTAATAGCGTTTGCATTTCCATATGTTGTACTATGCTTCAGCATTGATCTGGAAGGTATGTCTGAGAAAAACAGAATACCCATTTCTGGAATGACTGAATAGAAAGTTTACAATTCCGATAACATAAATAGCATCTACTGTCAGGTTATATAGGTACATAATTTTTTTCCCCCATACGGTGTACTATAAAACAAAAGTAAACAATGGCTTAGAACAAACAAAACACCACCAATTATCTTAACAGTAAAGCATTTCATCCATAAATAAATGCCCGCTTCTTACAAGTATTGTATGCATATTGTATGCTATTATGCTCTTTGCGACACAAAAAGTGACATCTTTTATTAATTGTATGATAGTAATAAGCTGTAATCTTTGCAGGAAATTGGATAGGATTTATTTCTTCAATTGAAAGATCAAAATCGTGCATGTTTTCAAGCATGTAAGTATAATTATAATCTGTCTCTACATGCAAGAAATTTAGGCTTCTATTTTGAAATAGTGTGTTAGATGCAATCCCTCTCAAAGAAGGAAGGGATTTGAGACAAACTTTACTTTACAATCTTTGTTTGTTTATATATTTAACTTTACTGCTGGATCGCAGAAATAGTTTATTGAAAACATTTTATTGTGAAATGAACCAAGAATCACGTATTTTGTTAAAACGAGGTTAAAATTATAAGAATAAAAAGCATAAAATCCACCCAATTATCCTGCTATGTGACACGATTTTAAGCATTAATGTAGACTACTTTAAGCATAAATTCATGTGTTTTACACTGTACTTTCCAAATACAATATCGTATTGGAAAAAGAAAAAGAAAAAAAAAAACAAGAGTACCTTTTCTGGAACGACGCAATACAAAGTTTACTTTTCCGATAATATAATTAGCATCTGGTTTCAGAAAGAATCTTAATGCTTGTTCTTCCTTCTGGTTTTCGTATATAGTAATATATAAGGTCACATAACCAGGTTCTTTATCAACAATTCCCACTATATAACACGCAAACAACAAATGTTTTCTTTTGATAGCCAGTGAACTATCCAAACAGCTGATCAATATTCAGGAAAAAGAAGTATAATTCCTCAAAATATGATTTGAAACCAGCTACTTTTTGCACCAAATTATATCTCTGTGTCAATACGTTTGAACCTCGAAAGGTGAAAGTATCCATTATCTACAGAGTTAAAGAAAAGCATATAATTACTCTATTTGAATAATATTTGTTATTACTAAAAACTTTTCAGTGCTACCAAAACCTAAGTTCCATTCTGCAAAAATTAAGATAAATTTTGTATAATTGTTTTTTCCATAAAATTAGGAAACACTGATGAGAGAATAAAATAGGTCCATCTTACTATGCTCAGACGTTCCTTTCAGATTGATGCTGAAGTGTAGTATCGAATGGAGAAGTCTGCTAAATTTTTACATACCGTACTTTTCTGTCAATCCGCATCTTTAGTGAATGAAAGTCGAAGATTATTGCATGTGAAAGTTTCTCTCTTTTCTTAGACGTGTCTTGGTTGCAAGATAAGTACAATAACCTTCAAATCACCACAAAAATTCCATTCATGCATTGCATATTGAAGTTTTTCCAATATAAATTCCAAGTTTCTTTCATACTAGCTGAGTGAGCCACAGCTACCGGAGGGAATTCATTGCCGTTATGCTTTTAAACTAATTACAGGCATCAATGAACAAGCGCCTTTCTGCTGGGTTACGTTCGGTACTGTAATTACAAAACACTAGACCATTTTCTTCAGAAAAATAGTCTTGAAATTGAAAATGGCTATTACTATAAATACATATTTTTGTATTCTTTTGAAGAAGATTCCATCCTTTTAGCCGGGAAGCAAGCATTTCAGACTGCTTTTTGGATAACTTAAATCTCGTATGAGATCGTTAACATCTTGAGACAATAAATGAGGTCCAGATAAACAGCCTAGTCCAAAAGTTCAATCACCAAAATCCGTTGCATTTTCTTCCTTGCTTTCATCAGAATCTTCCTCTTCTGTCGTATGGCCTGATGGTTTTGGTATGTGCAATTCATCGCAGTGTGGAACTGGTTTCATTGTAAGTGAGGGTACACCCCTGTATGTTTTGATTTTCACGTAACCCCTTTAATGTTTGATAACAGAAATAACAGTCAGAGGAGTGATCTTTGGTTTCCCTCCAAATCATCGGGATAGCAAATGGCATGTGGCATGTGTCATTCTTCCAAGCAGTGAGAAGCCTAGAACACGATAAACAACAGATATGTGGGGCCCATACCCTTGTTTGGTACCCCACTTTACACCCAAAATAAAGTTCATAACACTTTTTCACTAATGGAGCAAGGTTTCGTCTTTGAAACTTGAGCGTCACTTCACCACAAATATAACAAAAGTTGTTAGAATGATTTAAACAAACTCTAAGCATTTTGCAAATAACGACTTATTAAAAGTAATAAATTTGCAAATATGTAAAACACAATTCAAACACACAAAGCACTCGCAATGACGTGTTTACTGGTTCACCGGTATCTTGCAACTGGCATCGTTCTGGTGAACTTGTGCTATACTAGATCACGTTTGTGCATGTCTCAACATGCACAACAGTAGCAGTGATACCATTTGAGCTTTTATTTTACAACAAATTGACGCAAAAATGTTTATTTTAAAAAAATTGAAATAAAAAAGAATTGTGGGTGATGGAGAAATTCCGAATACATATTTGAAAACAGGTTGAAAAACTGCATTAAGTACAGCTGTATATACTCGTGAGACAAAAATCGTGTTGCCCAGTGTTATCGAATTCACAGCTTCAACAATTTTATGTAGCGGACTTTCAAGAGTTTCGGGCATAGGGGAGATAAAAACACGGTCTTTTACGTAACCCCACAGATAAGTCACAAGGAGTGAGGTCTGGAGACCTGGAGGCCACCGGCATGAAGTTGATCTTCAGCTCCTCTTCCAATCCAATATCTTGGAATGGTGTCATTCAGGTGATGTCGGACGTGCTTAGAGAAATGAGGCGGGGCACCATATTTATGAAGATGTCATCTGAATCACCTTAAATTTGAGAAATAATCAGTTTTGAAGCATGTGTAGCAGTTTGTACGGCTTCAGGTGCAGACGGTGTTTCAGAACTCGCCATACCGTTGGTTGAGGAATGTTATGTTCCTTGCTTGTTCGTGTTATAGATTTTTTTGGGCTCCTTTCGTAAACTGTACGAATACGCTCGACATTTTAATTCGATGTACGTGGACCTCCCGTGCTTTTCCGTTTGCAGATGTAATCATCTTCTACGAATTTTCGATGCCACTGGTAAATCTACTTATGCGCAGGCTGTTGTTTATTAAACTGACGGGGAAAAGCACGTTGAACTCCAATAATGTACTCTAGTTTTGCTAATTGCAGGACACAAAATGCTTTTTCCTGTTGTGTCGCCATTTTATTATAGACAATCAACATGGCAAGCAACAGCGCCAATGCGGATGTGATTGGAACTTCTACCTGGACGGTACAAATTTTAAACGTGTGTCTGTCCAGTAACGTTGAAATTATGGTTCTATCTTTTGTAATTTGGAAGAAATAAATGTTTGAAATCTGTTCCTTATTTTTAAATAGCTCTGTATTATTATTTGTCTCCTTTTACTGGTAACAGTCCATTTACACATACTTCTTTTTTACTTTCTCAATTGCCCAATGCTCTTACGGTTATTATCAAGAATTTTATTTATATAAGTGTTCCTATTCATTCTATATCATAACCTTTAAATCTCCGTTTACGTACATTAAAATAAAATGTGTTTTATATCCTCTCTTTCCTCACATAATGGATATATGCGGATAACCTTTTTATTGCCCTTTTAGCCTCCATAGTCCTGTTCTTAAGTATGCTAGCCACCCGTTTTCTTCTTTGTTAGTGACGTCTACAGATCTCTCTCTTTCCCAATGGTTTTTCGTTGTAACATAAAATGCCAACGAGTTTTTCTCGCTTATCTGACTGAATTTTTGAATCTCAGTATCTTCAAATTATGGTATTTGGGAGGGGGGGGGGAGAAAGAAACAGAAATATGAGATTGTTTTCGGAAAATGACTCTTAAGGTGGAAAACAGTTCTAAGTCATACCTCAATGCAGCAAAGTTGCTGATATGGTCTTTTAGTTTCCCCTTTGCCCTATAGGTGGATTGTCTGACCTTTTGTTCTATCATCCTCTCGGCTAGTCTTTATGTAGTCAATGATTTTCATTTTCCAGTTGCAATTGTGACCACTTTTCGTTCTCAGCAAGTTCATTACTTGGGTTTCTCCTGTTGCATGATACTTCTGCCTCATAAACTTCAAAACGTAATGTATCCATCCTAAAATATACGTTTTTTGAAAAACGTTTCATTATTTCATATTTTCTGGTAAATGTTTCAGTTTTATGGGACGAACATGACTTGCACTATGTTTAGATTAGGTGTAACATTCTGATTTGAGTTAAGTTTTGGCTCTCCTAGGTTTGTTATCTTCTTAAACACTTTCTTGCTTCTTGTCATGTTTTTTATATATATAAACTACCATAAAAAGTATTTTTACCACACAAAAATATGCGAATTTGAGTAAATTTGTACCTCATGAAGGAGGTAAACAAAGAGGTTAAATACAAACTTAGGCTTTCACGGCCGGCGTCAATCCAATAAAACGATGATTTATCCGGGCTTCTTGGCCGTGGTCTAGAGGTAACACTAGTACCTGACGTTTCGCCCGTCACTCCGTCGGGCTTCTTCAGAGGTAGACTCATGACTGACAAAACTCAAGAGTAGCGTTCTACAGAACGCACCGTCAATATATGGGGGAGCGAGTACCTCCCCACATCCCTATCATTGGCCCGCCTCTCCGCCAATCATGGTGCGGCTAGGGTCCCCTCTTACTGTACGTCCGTCCTGGCTTCTTATTGGCTTGATCCTGGTGTTCTCCAAGACCGGCATCCATGCTTTGTGAATTCGTGTAGCCTCTTCTTTTTTTATTGAAATTGTCCTTGTGCTTAAAAATCTCAATGGCCTCACGGTACAACCTCGAATAATATGGGGCTGTATTGTCGAGAATATCCGTCTCCCCGAACAGGATATCGTGGCCCGCCAACATAGCATGTTCCGCCACCGCCGATTTTTCAGTTTGACCAAGTCGACAGTTGCCTCGATGTTCCTTTATCCGTGTACGTACACTCCGTTTTGTGGTCCCAATGTACACTTTACCACAACTGCACGGAATGCGGTAAACGCCTCTTGAACAAAGGGGGTCCCGCTTGTCTTTCACTGATCGAAGAAGATATCTCAACTTTTTGGTAGGCTTATATAAAGTACGTATATTAAATTTCCCCAATAGTTTCCCTATTCTGTCTGTGACCTTGTTGATGTACGGTAAGCAAGCTGAATTCTGAGTTTTCGGGTTCTCCGTGCGAACCCATTTTTTATTGGGATGTAATGCCCGGTTGATTTCTCCATAACCATATCCATTAGCTTGCAGTGTGACCTTCAGGTGTTTCATTTCTTGTTCCAAGGTCCCCGGTTCGCAGATGCGTTTTGCCCGTACTGCCAAGGTCTTGATGATCCCCCACGCCAGAAGAGGGGATTGAGGATTCTATCTCAATTTTCCTTCACTGTGAAAATTGAATGCCAAAAAGCATTAGGTACCAAAGGACAGCAGGCTCATTCGCTTTATGCATTATCTCAAAATGTTTGGAATGATAAGAAATTACGTAAATAGTGATATTCAACTGTAGCGGTAAAAAGACTTATTAATGCCTTAAGTTATGCAGGATAACGCTGCCTCTTGTGTCTCTGACATTTTTCACGCCAGTTGAATTCATTATGTGATTTGCAAACATTCACTACTCAGTACTCCCGCTTTTCTGCAGAAAATTTTGAGCCTCGGGCAATAGCCCTCCACACAGTTAGTGCATGTGATGTAACCCAGTCAACTAGTCCGCGGTAAACACATACACTAACGTTGCCCTATTTCTCCTAACAACAAATTGATATTTCTTTTGTGAGGGAATCAAGACCATCTTAGCGACATAAAATTAATGTATATATGTAGTGTATTTTGGCTATATTCCTGTATCAGATGTAATTGAGAAGATGTTGGGAATGTTTAGGTTAGTTTTCCTAAAATTGCAACTTCATATTTGCAGAAATCTTACTGTGACTAAGACACTAATTTTCATGCTACCCACCCAATTACATGCAAAGTGATTATCAATTATCTTGAATTACTTTTAGGTTTCAACCAATAAATGAGCAGTTGGATCAGTCTGTATCAAAGCAAGAAGGTTTTACAGAAACGATAAAGCATTTTCAGTACTTCAACAGATATTTAGACCTGAAGTTTTTTGAGACACTTGCTACTCGCACACAGAAGATGTAAAGTTGAAGCAGGAAAGTCACTTGGTACAGATGCTGTAGAAATAAGCAAATTTTGAGAGCGTAGTGGTTTACCCTCAGTTGCGAATGTACTTGGAAGCAAGACCACGGTACTTCCTGATAGCTGATAACATATCTCGTGATAGATTTGATCCGATTCGTAAATCCCTGAAACTTGATGATAAAACTTCTTCAATGAAGCAGGTCCTGCTGTAATATACAGAAGCAGGAAAGTGTGCTACTAGCGTTTTACTACTGAGGCACCACAGGCGGTGAACAGGTGGCACATGAAACGAAATGATAGTCCTGGAAGTTTCCTTTCCCAATATAAGTTTAGGGTACCTCCCCGGCATTTGCCAGTTATGAAGACAGAGGAAAACCTGGAAAAAACTTCAGTCAAGGAGGACGGTCCTGCCGGGATTCGAACCCCACATCTCCTGTTCACGAGTTCGCGCCTTAACGACCTCGGCCACCCGTGGCGGTTGAATCATAATGCATACCAGTTTAAATAAGTATATCGATTCGCTTACAATCGAGTACCAACCTAGAAAATGAAATATATTGCTGAGTTAATTTTGCATAGTAACGTAAAATTGTGGACAAACCCACGAATTTTCTAAATTGTTTGCATGTGGCAGAGGACGTTTGGCAACCTTTGGCTTTCTTCCATAAAAGGAAAACGCTGAATTTGTCCAACTGATTCTCATCACTTTAAGCATCCCAAACAGTTCATCAGTTAACGCTTCTCAAACCACACACACATATATATATCAATGGAAAGGGGAAATTCTGTACATTATGAATAAATAAAACACCGAGAAGTTTAAATTTGAAGATTTCAATCTGTCTGGAGTTCCTTAAAGGAAAATTGGGTAAAGAGTGTACACTGTGCAAATTTTGAAGTTAATGATACAATTGTATTGTGTATTTAACATTTTGTACCAAACTTTGTGGTTAGGGAGGACATTTCCCCTGTGCAGTGTACCCTAATCTACCAGTATATGTGTCAGTGAGGCTTAGCAATGAAAGGAAAAGATCTGAAAGAACGTATGAAATGGGTTTTGGGACGAGATATTTGATGAATGGTGTGAGCAGCATGTCATAACATTTCTGCATAACAGGTGATAAAATGATATCTATGTTTGTTAAACTTAAGCTATTTTTTTTAAAGAATTGTGCTTGCCTGTGGAGAAGTTCAATTCTATCTTGGAGCACAGTGGAAATAAGGAGTAAAATGCATCAATTGGAGCAAATTGGATAATATATTAAGTTGCCTTGCTAATCACAATAATAATACTATTAATATCTCGCTCATTGAAAGAGTGACTTTCATTTGTAAGTGTTGTCAGAAAGTTTACTTTACATCATAATTTGGATATAGAGAAAGCAGGTAAAATAAATTTTGCATTAGAACCACTAAAGTTTTCTAATGCAAATCAAATTAATAAGGTAAATGTGTTGCATTACATTTTGTTTTCCAGTAATTTGGTTAAAATGGTTTGTTCTACTTATAGAGAGAATTGTAATTAGATATAAATGGCTAATTATTTTACAAAAGCCAAAAGTAATATCTGTAATTAGATGCTTGCATGATTAAATGATTCATTAATTTTGCACTGCAGTAAATTTGCTTAAAGTAATTTGTATGCATGTTACATTAATGAAAAATACCTGGTAAAGTTATTCAAATTTTAGCACTTGGTTGGTGTTATAATTATTATTGTTGTTGTTTCATTGCTAATTTACTTTGCAGTAAACAGTCATGGGCAGTAGTTTTTTTTTTTTTTTTTTTTTGATTGATTTATTTATGGACGGTCTTTAACAGCTCAGGTCATCAGCGTCCCATTCAACTCAGGGCGTGAAACGGCCGACAAATTTTGCTCAGAGGCCTCTCTTTCAGGCTTGAGGTTCTTTTTCGTGCCGTAAATGTACGACACGGGACCCACGGCTTTACTTCCCTTCCGAAGGAAGCCATACTTAGGATTTTTACGCCCGAAAAAATCCATCGGTCCTGGCCGGGTTCGAACCCGCGATCTTGGGTTTAGGAGGCAAGTATGGTAACCACTACACCACCAGGACCGACTGGGCAGTAGTTTATTAACCATTTTTGTACAAGGATGATTTTATGTAAGCCGAATTCATATTATTTTATATTTTGTTTACATATGAGAAATATTGTTTGAAATAATTTTATAGTCCTAAAAACCATCAAAATAATTTCTAATGTCATCTTGTAAACATAAATAATTTCATAGGACTAAAAACCATCGAAATAATTTCTAATATCATCTTGTAAACACAATACTGTGTAAAATAGTCATGTTGATATTGACAATGGTAGAGCATCGGCGACGACAGCAATTTTTTTTTCCTTTTCCTCTTCCTGCATTGTAATCTGGATATTAGTAGCTCTGGGCACAGCCTACCTTCATGTTTTAACGATACGTTAGTCTGGTGGGGTGTGGGTATGCACCATCTCTTTTTATTGTTGCACACTGTGATAATTCAATAAAACATGGACCTTATTTTAAATTACTTAATTTTTTAATTTGAATCAAACTATTAATACCATAATTTTTTTTTCCTTGTTAAAGATATTTTTATATTCGTTGTTGACATACTATGTGGGAAACCAATGTGTTACATTTTCTGCTGTTTTATGTAGGTCACTGGATTCATTATCCCATTTTGCACAATGCATGTTTTACAGAATAGAATTGTGTGTTCCAGACATTTAAAAACTGTTGCACGTCATTTAGCTTTCCTATATTTTGATTTGATTTATTGAATAAATATATAACAAGAATCGCATTTGATGCTAGGGACACAGTCGAAAGGGAAAGAAAGTTGAGCCTCAAATACCGGGTAAGTAGGCTGTCCCTACTTTTGTACTTTTGTGCAATCCACAATTTATATTGATAACGTGAACACATCAGTCCCTATGGTATCTACGCAAATTCTGTAACTAGCGGAATTACTAATAATATGGCAGGTGTTATAATACCGTTGTCTTTTAATTAATTCGTAAGTAAACAGCCCACCATAAGAAAGATTTTGCGCAACTGAAAATCTATACTGTGATAAGTAAATACTTCATATTCTATTAACCTGTCTGTCAAACTCTCATGCTCCTAAATAGCTCAGTTGAAACGAGTGTGTGGTTAGCAAAATGAAAAATAGGCCTGCAATAAAGGTGGTCCGCGTCACCTGTGGGCATTTCTTTTTTAATGTGCTGTAATATTTATAAATAATAAAATTAATATTATGTTAAACATTACCAATATTATTTTAATCTGGAATCCTAATTTTTTTATTTATAATTGTATTTAATATTTTATTTTGTAGATCATTCCTGCGTGCCAGCACCCGTCGAATGCAGCCTCCACGTCCAGAAAAAGTGCCAAGGTGGTGGCCCCATTTGCAAATTGTTCTGTTGCGTCATCAGTAAATTTTAGTATTGTTAACCCCGTGGAGTGGTGTTTTCTAAAACCAAATTGGAATTTTGAGAGTGCATTTATTTCCGAAACTGTGTTTTGTAATCGAAATAGGACGACTTTCTCAAACAATTTCCCAACTGTGGACAGAAGACTTATGGGCCTGTAATTTTGAGGTAGCCTAGGATTTTTGCCTGTTTTTAAAAACATTATCTTTGCCTGCTTCCACGCCGCAGGAAAGGAAAGTAGTTGTGTGTCAGGCATGCGTTATAAATTTTGGTGATCTGAACAAGTGCCTTGCATGGCAGGTGCTTGATGTCCTCATTTGTCACTCTGTCTGGGCCTGCGGCTTTGCCGTTCTTCAGTTGTCTAATTTGTTTGAAGACCTCCTGAGTTGTAATTAACTTATTAACTTGTTGCCCCTTGAGTTTCCACTCCGCCATCCAGGCTGCCACCACTTGTTCGAGGTTTGGGTCGTTGCCATAGTTTGGCTGGAATTGCTGCTCTAGAGTGTCTGCAAAAGTTTCGGCCTTTTCTTTTGTGGAAAATACAAGCCCGTTCCGACCTTGAAGCGCCTCGGTGTCTGTGCGGGTGACGCCTGCATTTTTAAAACTGCGCAGTAATCGCCATAGGGTTCCATCTGAGTGGATGCAAGATTTCATCTTCTGCTCCCATCTGTTGGTTATTGGCGATTATTTGCGATCTGATTACCTTTCGTAACCAGTTCGCAGCGGGTTGAAGGAGCGGGGACCTGGTCTCGCGCCATCTGCGCATGCAGCGTCGGCGGCCTGCAATGAGGCGCTCCACCTCAGGTTATCTGACCCGTTCGGGCTGGACTTTGTTGTGTTGCGTACTATTAATGTGTGCCGCCCTGACGGAGGCCGTGAAATTTGCTATTTCATTATCAGTTTCTAACGTGTTGCCAAACGTTACTTTGGGATTAGCTAGGGAATGCAGATGTTTTTTGTATTCGTTCCAGTCCGTCATTTCCGTGACGGGCACTCGAAGGGTCGTGGTTCGATCCAGGCGGCCTAGGATGCCGAAAGTGACCGGAAGATAGAGTCAAGGCTATGGTAAACGTTAAGATGGGAAGTTAATTGAACTTTTTTGCAGATCACAAAGTCGAGCACGTCCGGGTCAGATGTTCCGGCACGATGATAAAAGGTGGGGTCAGTAGAGGCATGTATTTCCACGTCGTCGTTATCTATGAGGAAGTCACATAGTAAGTTGCCAGTCTGGTCTATTTTTCTGGAATTCCAGACTGGGTGGTGGGCGTTGAAGTCTCCCGCCACTACTACACTTTCATGCATATTGAATATTCTTTCTAAATCCTCTGTGAGGCCCCGGCACCCGGGGGGCCGGTATGCAGCAACCATCAAAACGGTTTGATTGTTTATGCCTACTTCTATGGCGGTACACTCCAGACATCTGAGGGGCGGGAGTCTCACCGAGGCAAAAACAATATTATTTTTTATTGCAATAGCAGTCCCCCCCCCCCCTGGCCTGTTGGGTCGGTCTGTGCGTGTGATGGTGTATTGTGAAATATTGAAATTTATATTTTGTGTTAGTTTTGATTCCCCCAGAAAAGCTATGTCGATTCTGTTTCTGCTCGGGAAGCCTTCAAACTCGTATCGTTGGTTTGAGATGCCATCAGCGTTCCATAGCATGGAACGAATTTCGGTTGTGTGTGCCATTTTAGTTTGCAAAAGTTGTATCAAAATTTACTATAGCCTCAAATTTCTCCAAGATATTATTACAGTTTTTCAGTGTATTGGTTAATTGTTTTAGGTTCATAATGATTTTGGAAATGTTGAAGGTTTTTAACGGGTTGAACAGCTCCTTTAGGTCGCCTAGGCCTGAGTTTGTGTCTGCCGTATTTGAGTTTGCTGCCTGACCGCTTGGCGGCGCCGCGTTGGCTTGTGGGCCTCGCATGGTAGTTGCAAAGCTTTGGCCGTCCCTTGTGAACCCCGGGTTGGTAATGGGCCTTGCAGACTGTA
Organism: Metallyticus violacea; assembly: GCA_030762175.1. Taxonomy (NCBI): domain Eukaryota; kingdom Metazoa; phylum Arthropoda; class Insecta; order Mantodea; family Metallyticidae; genus Metallyticus; species Metallyticus violacea. Next base: position 5,747,935 of record CM060844.1, read on the forward strand.
CATTGCCCAGTTCTACCACCTGTCGTCTATCGCGCTCCTCCTGAAAGGTATTACATCCCCGGTAGCTTGCTGGGTGAGTTTCACCGCAATTTGTACAGCGGGGTGTAACGTTCTCCATACCACGGCTGGGGCATGTCATTAGACGATGTGCTCCCCCGCAGAGTACACAGTTTAAACTTATGGCCCAGCTGTTGGCAGTTAAAACATTGGCTAATTGAGTTTTGGTTTTTCAGATGTTCAATACTGACTATTATATTGCAGATCTGTCGCTCAAAAATGAATGTTTTGTCATTTTCGCTCTGTTCCAGGGTCACCACGAGTATAGGAAGTACCTTACCTTGCTTTTCCATGTGCTTGACATTTACTACATTATATCTTTTTGCGACGATGCCCTCTTGGATGTCTGCTAAGTCTAGAAAGGGGGGGGGGGTTTGACTGCGAAGCGTAGGGGAAGTTCATCTCTCGGCGTAAAGCTGTAGTAATGCACCCCTTCTGGATGCAACGCTTCCAGCACAGGTGTAAATTGTTGGCACTCTTGCAGCAACACCTTGAGGCTTTGGCGGTCATGGGCTATTTTGTAATCTCTCTTCGGACACAAGTTTTTCAGTATTTGTATTGTTTAGTTGATATTCTTTCTTGGTGTCAGGGATTATTATTCTGTTTTATATATATATATATATATATATATATATATATATATATATTGGAGGAGGTGGTTCTGTTGGGTTTGGCATTGGATTTGGCATGTTAGGGACGTGAGCGCTGCTTTGGGGGTTTTGTTTGGCGGGCTGTTGGTGATGTGCGGGAGTTAGCTGTAATTGGAGACTTTGTGGGGGGAGGGGGGGAATTCTAGTTTCCTTTTAGGTTTCGGTGGGGTGCTTTTTGGTTTTGGGCTGTGGGTTGATTTAGGATTCTTGGTACTTTGTATGGGGGTGGGTGTTATTCCTTCCATGTCATCCTCGCTGTCAGAGGAAAGAGCGAGGTATCGGTTTGTTGCTGTCTCGGTATTTTATTCCGAATTTTCTTTTCCAAAACAGTAGCACCGTCACTTCTACTGCTGGGCAGGGATGTGTGCCGTTGCCGTTTCTCAGTTTTGGCTTATGTCATGTTTCCTTGCATTTTATGAGACGGTTTCGTTTAAAACGTATCTCATTGATACAGTCTCGTAGAGAGCGAGCTACGTTTTCCCACTTTTCATCCGAGGGTTTTAACCCTTTAAGGATGGCTGTGTAGTATTGTCTTTCCTTTTTAGTTCTTGGATTTCCGCCTGAAGGGCCGCTGCCTCCGGGTCGATGATCTCTGGAACACATTGGGGGATCTGGTTTTCGCCTGTGGGTGCATTCTCTGGAGGTGCCGACTGGGTTGCAGTGTCTGTAGGGGGAAGGGGTGCGTCCTGGGCAGCTGTGGTGTTGGGGGGAGGTCCATCCATTTTTAATAGATCATCCATTGTTTGGGAGGATATCCGAGGTACATTTTGGGGTTGTGGAGACCCATTCAGGGCCAGACTCGATAGTATGTGCACTACACTACACAGCACTGCACTGCACCAAACACTGAATGTGAATTTGTACTACAGCACTATTTTTTTTTAAATTCATATTTTGGTATGTAGATATTTATCTTGTTTGCTATATCTAATGGGCTTCGTGGCAGCCCCACTGTGGGTTGACCCCTTAGGAGTCGTCACTTTTTTTTTCACTTGCACGCACTGTGTGATCAAGCACTAAAACTCGTCCACTATACGCAGCTGTAGAATAATCGCCTGAAGCTGCGGCAAACCGCAGCACAGGAGAGTCGACCTCGATCCGCCTGCAGTGTACGCAACCAGTCTTGTAGTATCACCTGGATCTGCGGCAGCCCTCAGTGTCTGAAGATTGGGTCCGTCTCGCCTTGTGAGTAGGCAACTTCTCGTACGCTACCGCGCTAGAAGTATAGTGCTTAACTCGGCCCCTGGTGGCAGGCAACCTGCCACTCGCGCTTTCCCAGAGATCCGGAACCGCAGGCCTGGAAGCTTGCCTAGGGCCCCTGCACGCGGGCAACCCGCAGTGCAAGCCTTTTCTGAGAGGTCCGGAACCAGATGTGATGTCTCGCTGAATGCCCTGCGGGCAGACTTTTTTTTTTTGTTTCTTTTTATTATTATTTTTTTAGGGGTTAACCGGAAAGAATAAGGTGAGGAAGTGGCGGGATGAAGGGTAAAATGGGGTTCCGCTTGAGCACCCCCGTTAGTCGCGGTACTGCTATTGCTGCCACCCTATGGCTGGGAGCTGCATAAATGTGTATACTGACAGCCCACATGGCCAAGGCCCTGACATCCGAGGCGTACTGACACTATTTCTAAGGAGTTTTGGAGTTGTGGCAGAAGTTCGGCATGGTGATGTTCCAGTTTGGTGGCTATTGCTGTGATTGCTGAGGGAATAGATTCCTTTAGGGTTGTCTTGTGTTTCTAGTCAGGAAATGATGGCGTCTCGCCTCCTGCGTGTTAGGGCAGCCTGTTCCTGGTGTAGCTCGATTATTTCAGGAGAGAGGGCAGGCTGTTGGATAGTGGCGATCTCCTTTCGGAGATTGTCGGAGGTGGTGTGGAGTGAGGCGAGGGCAGCTGTAAGGTGCTCTTTCAGGGCCGAGACCCTGGAGGCAAGTTCTGATAAGGCGGCGGTGGCCTCTGTGGTGGTTGTAGAATTAGTGGATGAGCTGGCTGCGGTTGTCTGTGCGATGGGTTGTTCCGCTGTGCGGTTCTGTTGGCCCCTTGTAGTTCATGTGTCAGTGGTGATGTTGTGGTGCTGGTGTGTCCATAAGCACAGCAGTGATGGCAGGGCGCGGTGTTGCTGCGGAGGCTGTGCTCAATGAGGAGAGCGCGGCCGAAAAGTTCCAAACCAGCTGCGATGGCGGCGTCGCGCTCATGTTGGTCGAGAAAGACCACGCGGAGAAGTGGTGTCGGGTCTGAGAAAATTCTAGAGGCTCGAGCGGCGGACGGCCAGCGGTACTGCATCGTGCGCAGTACATACAGTGGGTGTGTGTTGCGCGGAACGCCGCGTACCACCGCACTGAACAGGCCGGCCAGTGGAGATGGGCTGGCGAGCTGACTGGGAGGCGTCGAGCTGGTCCTGCGGTGTTGGAGCAGGTAAAGGGGATGGCTGGTGGACCAATGGCTGTAGAGGCATCGGAGCTGGCGGTGGAGTAGCTGGGCGAGGCGGCGCAGGCTGGAGCGGAGCGAGCAAAGCTTCAAGCGATGGCACTGGAAGGGATGAGCTGGCTGCGCAGGAGAGCATCGGGCTGGCAGAGCTGGAGGAGCCGGTCTTCTTGCTGGGTGCCATCCTCTGGGAGTCCAACTGACTCTCTCCTCCCGATCCATGGATCGATAAAAAAAAAAAATTAAAAAATGCGGGCAGACTAGTCTGCAGCGCAAGCGATTGTAGACGTTGGAATGAGAGGTGCAAGTGCCCCGGCGATGGTGGCTCTTCTCGGCCTTCCGCCTTGCTGCCACCGCCACTTTAGGGAGCTTACTTCTCGGACGTCTTCACTTCTGGACGATTAGAACAGAAGTGCGCGCCTGCCACGCCAGACGCCCCACCCCCACTCCACTCCCCACCCCTATCACTCCCAGTGCCCCTGTGCAACCGGGAGTGTCATTTGCAGCCACTGCAGGCGGTGACAAAAATGCTCAAACAAACGGAACTTCGTCCATCAAAGAAATCATCGCACTGTTCAAAGAACTCAACTTACAGCAGTTCATCACCAATCTAAAGTCATCCATAGTCAAGTTCAAAGCGGCAAATGGGCTTGCCGACAAAATAACCATAATCTTTGAATTCTTACAAACTGTTCTTTAAATGGCAGCACAAAATCACACCGCTGCTCCCAAAGTCACCGCCCTAGTGTGGAATGCAAATGGCACTCTCCAAAACACATACGAGCTAACAGCCTTTCTCAAACGACAACAGATTCAAATTGCTTGCATTTCAGAAACCAAACTCAAACCTCACAGGCAATTCAAGATAAATGGCTACAACATCAGCAGAGTGGACCGACCAGGGACACGTCCTGGAGGTGGCACGGCAGTGATCACCAGAAACGACGTTGCTATTAACAAGGTGACACTTCCCCACCTTGAATCGCTCGAGTGTACAGGTGTACAGTTACAAATCAACGCACAACCAATTACAGTCGTGGCAGCCTACCGTCCCCCCTCCTCCAGCCTAGAAGGAATGATCAGGGATTTGGACAAATTATTTAGCTCATTCTCTAAAAAATTAATTGCAGCCGACCTAAACGCAAAACACACGGTTTGGAACTCTCGCTCTTGCAACAGCGCTGGAACTCATCTCCTTGATTTCCTCCTGTTGCATAACGACATAGAAATTAGCACAGCGCCGGATCATTCCTTCTGGCACAGCACCCCCTCCATCCCTCCTGACACGCTGGACCTGATCCTGCACAGAGGCATCTTCATTCCCCCCACCCTGCAGGTGTACTACAGTCTGGGCTCGGAACATTTCCCCATTAAATTTCACATTGGTGGCAAACCAACATATGCCCGTACAACAAAAAAGCTGGTAGCCAGCACAAACTGGCACAAATACAAAATATTAATGCACTAAATGGCCGAGCCCAGAAAACGGTACAATACAACACAGGAGCTCGAAGAAGGCATAGCCAACTTCACCGCCTCAATAAAAACAGCAAAGAGAAAATGCACCTCCCTTACCCCCCTCCCTCTCCCTCCCCAGGCCTACCAGATGTGGAACGTCTAGCCGCCATTAGACGGAGATACCTCCGCCAGTGGAGGACCACTAGGCTTGCAGTATTCCGAACACTTGCCCAGTGGATTAGGCCCGTCATAAGACAACAAATACAACTAGACAAGAAAATACAATTTGAGGATAAGCTAAAAACTGTAAAACACTCCGATGCCTCGCTCTGGAACCTACTGCGAGCCTACAAAACTTCTGCTGCGGAGGACCTCCGAGCTCAGGCACTACACGCTCCACAAGGCCCAATCTACTCCTCTGCAGAAAAATCCCAACTCTTTGCCGAACACCTACATTCAAAATACACAGAAAATCCTGCTCGGAATCCTGCCCACGACACATTTTCCACGTGTGTGGAAAAATCAACAGCCTACACAAGACATACCTGCAATAACTCCTCTACAATTATACAACACCATACGCAATCTACCAAATAAAAAGGCACCAGGACCGGATAACATAAGAAATGAGGACCTCAAAAACCTGCCAAGGAAATCCCTTGTACACTTCACTCAGCTCCTAAACTCCTGCCTCAAACTCCACTACTTTCCTCATGCATGGAAGGAGGCCAAAGTAATCATGCTTCCTAAACCGGGCAAAAACAGGCACCACCCTGAAGCTTACAGACCCATCAGCCTCCTCCCATGCATGGGCAAGGTGTTGGAGAAACTTATATTTCGCCAGATCCAACACCACACTCCCGAGCAAAATGCCCTTCCCTCACAACAATTTGGGTTTCGTAGAGGCCACTCCACAGAACTACAAATACTCAAAATAACAGACGACATCAGCACTGAGTATAACAACAACTGCAGCACGCTGGCACTATTTCTTGACGTAGAGGCGGCCTTCGATAAGTGCTGGCATAATGGCCTCCTGTATAAACTTTATCATCAAATAGCGCCTATTTGGCCCCACCTCCCCATACTGGCCAGCTGCTTACACGAGCGCCGCTTCTACGTTCAAGTGGAACAAGCCAAGTCTCAAACTTACATCATGAACGCCGGAGTACCACAGGGAGCCATTTTAGCTCCATTCCTGTACAACCTGTACACTCGGGACGTGCCTGGTGATCACAAGTGCAAAACTCTATTATATGCCGACGATAAGGCCATTTATAATCACAATTCACATCCTCATATAATCAATTGGAACTACAGAGATACGTTCACAAATTTTTAACCTGTGCAGGCACATGGAAAATCTCCATAAACGCCGCCAAAAGCCAATTAATATATTTTTCGAAAACCCTTAAGCAATCCAAAACAATAAGCATTCGCATAAACAATCAAACACTACAGTGCAAAGTACTTGGGAACAACTCTTGGACAGTAAACTCACCCGGAACAACCACATCAAGAATATGATCCCCAAGGTAAAGCAACATATCTACATGTGTTCATCAATATTTAGAAGCAAGCAGATGCATATAAAAACAAAGTTAGTGCTCTTCAAAGCTTTCATACAGCAATTTTTACTGTATGCTTGCACAGCATGGCCAAATACATCCCACACAATCTCCTTTCCATGCAAACCCAACAAAATATATGCCTCCGAAAACTATTAAATGTCCCCATCCTCACACCAAATACACAGATCCACACCGAGCAAAACACACCAACATTCCTGCAAACACTAACAGGCCGCTGCACATCAACCTGGGAAAAAATAAAAAGGCACAAGAATCCCCTCATAAATCAAATAGGTAAAAGAACCTCAACATAGAAAGTATAAAAGAATCCGCATTTACTGAAACACAGTACACTCCCACACAAAAATTCAGCCCTACGCAAAACTGTAAATATTAGTTATTATTATTGTATTATTTAAATTAGATAAGCAACAAACATAATGTTCTAGTAAACAAGTGAATGCATGCCTTGAAAATACTCACAATGCAACTATTCTCATGGGAGCGTCAGAGCGCCCATGCATGGGTTACATATGACAATTTGTAGAAAAATTGTATAAATTTGGATGACATGTAAATTATGACCTGTAAGGCTGTACTATAACAGCCAAAAAGGCACCCAATTCAATAAATAATCTGCCAGACGCCAGTTCGGGGCACCTGAGAAAAGTATTTCCCAGGTGGGTGTTCTGTGTCAGCAGTACGTAGCCGCTCATGGCTTTACCTGCTCTATGGACGTAGGATGTTATATTAACACAGGAAGAAGGATGTGTTAGATTATTGCCAGCGGCAAGTTCAGTGCTCAGACTTCCACCCATCCAAGCGCTGACCACGCTCGAGGCTACTTAACCTCCTTGCGTGTGCAGCTCATGGCGGTCACCGATCCAAGCACTGACCACACTCAATGCTGCTTAACGTCAGTTGCTCAGCCTCAGGTTCTAGAGCTAGATTTGAGGGTGGGTCTGATTTGTTTCATCCAAGGGGTCCCATGACGTCCTTGGGAAGCCAGTATAATTTGTATCGTCTAGGGGCCTTGTGACCGTAGGCCCCTAGTGCCCTGACCAGTGCATTGGGATGGTTCGGGAATGTATCATGTAGCGTCCGGGCCCTCTCCCGTATGACGTCTATAATGTATGGTAGATGAGAGTGGTCGTGGACGATGTGGGCAGGGAAGCGGCCCTCTGTGCCGTACACGATTCTTAGCGCTCGGTTGTGCAGGGTCTGGATTCTGCGGATCGTGGACGAGGCCGCGACACCCCAGATCTCACAGCCGTACAGAATCGTGGCACGGAAGACGCGCAGCTTTAGGGTCAAGGTCATCGAGCGAGAGCTCAGGAGTGGATACAACTTCCCGAGGGCAGCATGGCCTTGCCGAACTTTAGCGAGTATGTGCTCCCTAAAAATCAACGAGCAGTCCAGCGTGACCCTGCGGTACCTCGCACTGCGGACCCAGGGGATCCGCCGGCGTCAGGAGAATCGCTGAGCTTTTCCCCGGATTAATGGCCATCCGCCATTGCTCGCTCCAGGTCTCCACCGCTCGGAGTTGGTTCTGAATTGGACACAATGCATAATGTTGATTATTATTTTGTACCAGAATGAGCAGGTCGTCAGTATATTGACAGGTGGTAGTTCTGTCATTGGTGGGAAGTCAGCCATTTAAGCATTGAAGAGCGTCGGGGACAGCACGCTGCCCTCCGGCACTCCCGCGCCAATGGGCCGGACTGTAGAGAGCTTGCCATCTACTTTTCCCGGAAGCTGCGTTCTCTGAGGAAGCTAGCCACCAGGGAAATGTAGGGGGCAGGGATGTCGTGCTCGAGGAGCTTGTAGATGAGGCCATCATGCCACGTAGTCGAGAAAGCTTTTTCCACGTCCAGCAGGACTGCTACCAACTTGGTTTTCGATTGGAAGTCAATCGAAACCTTCTCGGCCACTCGCAGCAGCTGCTGGGTCGTGGAAAGTCCAGGACGAAAGCCGAACTGATGGTTGGGCGGGAGTTGCTTTTCCTCGAGGTGAAGAAGAAGCCGAGACAGGAGGAGTTTTTCAAATATTTTTGAAACAATGGGAGGGAGGCTTATGTAGCGGTAGCTGGAGGGATGGACCGGGTCTTTGTCGGTCCACTTTGCCTAGTTGAAGTCCGCTGTTTACATTGAAGATTTGGTACAGTCTATTTAGTTGTGTGTATTTTTTTGCTCTAACCGTGTTAATGTGATGTTTCCAGGTTAGGCCATGGTCCATTACTACACCTAAGTAGGTAACCTTGAACTTCCATTCGATAGGTTCGCCGTTGTATATTAATGCTGGGAGTGCATGCCTCTCAGGGCGATGCTTCAGTCGTTTTGTAAATATGATTGCTTCGCATTTCTTGGTATTTACTTTGATTCTCCACTTCTCGAACCCATGGTTCGAGTGTTTTTAGTTCATTTTGCAATTTAATGTGGATTATTCGTGGAATTGTCGATTGTATCGTGATTGCTGTATCATCGGCGTATATGAACTTGCTGGCCCTGGTGAAATCGGGCATGTCATTTATGTATATGTAGTTGTAGCGTGGTTGAGTGGTGCGCTCTGAACCCAAATTGTTCTTCTACTATTATGTTATTTTTAATGATGTGTGAGTTTATTCTTTTTAGTATTATTTTCTCAAGGACCTTGTTCAGTGTATTTAATAGGCTAATTGGCCTGTAGTTTTTCGGAATAGTTTGGTCCTTTCTTGGCTTGGGAAAGAGCAGAATTTTTGCTTCTTTCCATTTGGGTGGGAAGCGCCCGTGTTCTAACGTGTAGTTGTATATATCTGCAAGTAGTTCGAGTGCTCGTTTTGGTAGGTGTTTTAATACGATATTTGGTATTTTGTCCGGTCCTGGTGCTTTTCGAGTTAGGAGGTGACTAATGAACCATTTAATTTCGCCAACCTGGTTTTTCTTGTTTTTATTACGAGTGCGATTTGTCCCAATTGGGTGCCTTTCTTCTTCCACGAGTCTAGCGAACGTCTTGTCATACGTGTCAGTGTTTGGCGTGAAGGTGTCAGCCAATTCATTTGCAAATGCTTCAGCTTTTTCTTGTGAAGTTGCTGCTATGCCTTTGACCGTGTGGAGTGGTGGTATGTTGCCGTAGTTGCGTGTTAGGCATTTAGCAACTCTCCAGATAGTGTATTGCAGTGGGTTTATGTTTTCCAGTTGCTCGTTCCACTGGTTTCTCGTATATTCTTGAGTAAATTATTTGCGTTTCCCTACATGCGTAATATTCGTTGCGGTGTGTTAAGTTTCTGGTTTGCTGCCATTTGCGTCTGGCGCGGTTCCTGTCATTAGTGGCAACACTTACGTCACGCGGGAAGCTCAATGGATTTGATGGCATATAGGCACGCATTCCTCAGTGGCTTGCAAGATGGCGTTGTCAATGATATCTAGCGCCTCATCTTGCTTTCCATGTGAGTCAATATGAATTTCTGCAATGTGTTTGTCGACTGCTGATGTGAAGGTTTCCCAGTCGGTTAAGTTGTAGTTATGCCTAGGTGGTTCTTGCATAAACGTGATTGGAGCTTCGAGTTGCAGCAGTACCGGGTAGTGATCTGATGTTATTTCATGCATCACCCTGGTGTTTGTTTCTGTTGTTATTTCTTTTAGTATTGCTATGTCTAATATGTCGGGTATGTTGTTGGCTATGTGGGCTCCTCGGGTCCTACCAGTAGGTAATTGCTATTTTTTATATAATATATCGTAGCAGTTTTCTCCCGTTTTCATTGGGGTTGATACAGTTCCAGAGATAGTGCTTGGCGTTGAAATCCCCTGCAGCTATCAGTTTAGTGTCTAGTTGCATAATTTTGTCGATGTCGCCTGGGGGGTTATATATTGCAGTTAAGGTCATTGACGACCTTAGGAGTTCTACTTTGACCGCGGTAGCTTCTAAACGTGAAAGTGGTGGTACGTAGATTGAAAATGGTTAACGCTATTTTGGATAATTACTGCTGTCCCTCCCCCCTTCTATTTCGGTCGGTGCGATGCACAGTATATCCCGGAATATTAAATCTATCATCTGGTCCTAAGTGTGTTTCATTAATAAGTGCAATTTGAATCGAGTTCCGTTGCAGAAATTCTGTTAGTTCCTTTCTTTTACGGCGGATGTTGTGTGCATTCCAGTAGATTATGTTGATTGTATTTGAACTAGTCATGACAGTGTTGATGGAGAATTCCAAAGAAGGTGCGAATGTGGTCGAAGACTAGTTAAGGATGGATTTGAGGGGAGCTGATTGTTCAGCCATCTGGCATGGGCCCGGAAGAAGTTCTGGATTTGGCAGTCCTAACTCCCATAGGAATTTTGTCAAAGCTTCGCCGTTTTCTACGTGTTCGCGAGGGGTGAGCGATCTAGGCCTGAAATGGCTCTTTCCGCACATTATGGGAGGCTGTGTAAATGTTGGTGTGTGTGTGTGTATTCTGCTTCTTCTGTCGTGGTCGGTGTCGCTCTTTAGGTGCCAAGGTTTCCATGGGCGGTGCCTGTGGTTCCCTGGCTGCAGAGGGGGCTGGATTACGGCAGGTCGCGTCCGTCCACGATTATCTCTAATTAACCATTGCCCCTCTGCTCGATGATTCCCAGCGGGGAAAACGCTATTCCTATATGGGGGTGGGGGGTCCGCTGGGGTTGTTGCGGCGAAGCTTTCTTGAGTGCGGCCAGCCATGCGGTGCAACCGTGCCATGTTGCACCATGGCCCTTGGAGCCACATAGCACGCACTTTCGTTTCTTTGGCGGAACCCTGCAAGAACCTGAAAAATGGGGTCCTGTACATTTGGCGCATATTGGTTGTGGAGTTCTACATTCTCGCTGCACGTGCCACAGGTGTTGGCAACGTGAGCACTGCTTTGGCTCTTGGGCGGCCCTATACGGTTCTACTATGATTCTAAAGTGTGCCAGATATTGGAGGCCTAATATCTTCCTATTCTCCACAGTGTCCTGCAGTTCCACTAGGAACATAGGCAGGGGTTCCCTATTCCTAGTGCGGCGTCTCATCTGCACGGCGCGGATCGCCTCAAATCCGTAGATAGCCAGTTCCTGTCTTATGTGCTCTCCGGAGAACTGGGCGCACAGTCCTGTGATTACAAATCTAGCGGTCCTGAGTTCTGGGTGTGGAAGGAGGTAAAACTGTGCACCCTTTCCCTTGAGGAAGTGAACGAGTTCGTTGTATTCACTCAAGGAGGTCGCCTTGACCGCGTAGTCTCCGGAGCGTGGAGCGGTGTGTACAGTGTAGTTGTGTGTTGTGTTCGTAGTATCAAATTCTTTGAGGAGTGTGTGTAAGTTTGCCTGGCCTTAGCTGATGAAGAGAGGCGCCAAATCGGCCCGTTTCTCTGTGTATTTGTTGGGAGGTGTCTTAGTGGCGTCTGCATAATTAGATGTGTGTGTAGCTAGGGAGAGGTGAGTGTTGGTGACAGTCTGAGTTCTTGGAGGAACCAGGTTTAGGAGAGGGGGCGTCTGCTGTGGAGTTGTAGGTGTAGTGGGTAATGTCTCAGTGATCTTCGTCGCCGTCTTCCTAGGTGCTGACGTCTTGGCAGGGGCCTTCCCCTTCTGCGACTGCGTTGGTTGCTGCTCATCTACGGACACATCCAGGGTGTTCGCCTTCACCGTCTTTGTCGAGGAGGACAAGGAAGAGGGTGAGAAGACATGGGCTCTACCGGTGTTCGCCATTGTGTTTGTAGAAATTAGAGTGTAAGTTTAAGTTTAGAGTGTGTGAGTTTGGAGTGTGTAGTCGTAAGTTCTTAGTGGGTGCTAAAAAGCCCGAAAGTCAGCGGACCAACCCCAATAAGAAGCGCCTAGAGACCAGTCAAAGACTGTTGGCTGCAATCGTGACTCTCTGCCCAGCTAAGTAGCTGCAAGTAACGGGCGCTGCGGCCGCGGTTACCAACACGGCGACTCTCACTCGCTGAGGCTCGCTTCTTCTACCCGGCTGCTATCTGACCGTCGGAGAAGTTCCCCGGCGACCAATCTCTGTAGCTCCGGGAGGCTCGGCGTTGAAGGCTTCGGTGCTCTGCGATGTCTTCACCGGCTCGACCCGAGAGTCGTTTTTCCCTGGTGTGGCTCTTAGAAGAGCGGAGCGACTGAATGTGTTGGAATTTTCGTACGGTATGCGGTATGTGTGGGCACGGACCGCAAGGAGAACGGTGTTGGAGAAGTTTGTAGCCGCCTCCTCGAGCTCCTCAATTGAGTCGACTCGGGGGGACGGTTCTACGCACTGGTTCAGGCGATGGATTACTGCATCCCAGTCGGTCTCATTAATCCAGTCTGGTATGGTCAGAGCTGGGAGCATGTGACCAGGTCGTGATCGGAGTCCAGCGCCATGACCGTTTTGAGGTTCAGATGAAAGTGAATGTTTCTGGTGATCAGAATGTCGATGACATCCCCCCTGCCGCGGGTGGGATGGTGCGTTGGACCTCTCGGACTGTGCGCGAACAGGGCCGGGTCTCCGCTTATGAGACGGAAGAGCTGGCGGCTCTGCGGTTAGCAGTGCGGCTGTGTCCCGAGGCGTGCTTCGTGTTAAGATCTCCTGCGATGCAGATTGCGGGGTCTAGGTTAAAGAGTGCTGTATAGTCGGCTTCGTAGAAGTGGTAGGTCCTGGTGGTGTAGTGGTTACCATACTTGCCTCCTACACCCAAGAATGCGGGTTCGAACCCGGCCAGGACCTATGGATTTTTTTCGGGCTTAAAAATCCTAAGTATGGCTTCCTTCGGAAGGGAAGTAAAGCCGTGGGTCCCATGTCGTACATTTACGGCACGAAAAAGAACCTCAAGCCTGATAGGCCTCTGAGCAAAATTTGTCGCCCGTTTCACGCCCTGAGTTGAATGGGACGCTGATGATCTGAGATGTTAAAGAGCGTCCATAAATAAATCAATTAATTAATTCGTAGAAGTGACCATCTGGTGGATCGTATGCTGCAACCAGCACGTCGTCATGGCTGCCCAAGGAGAGCCTTATGGCGGTCGCCTCGACGTGCTCTAGGTGCGGGACCGGGAATGGGGAGTTGGCAAGGTGTTTTTTGATGAAAACTGCAGTACCTCCGCCCCTTCGGCCGACTCCGTCAGTCCGATGGGCGAGGTAACTTGGCAGGTTGAAGTTTACCCCGGCATGAAGGTGAGATTCGCAGACCATCAGAATGTCAATTTCGTTGCCCTCTACAAACTCCAGGAGGCCGGGCCTTTGCTCCGCGACTCCGCATTCCAGAATGCGACTTGTAATGGTCTCCAGACCAGCCGTGGGGCCATTACTCGCTAAGGGAGTTGGGGAACAGATGCTCGAGCGTCCTGAGCACGATCTGGATCTTTTGTGCCGGTGAGGCAGTTTTGCTGAGCATGACCTGGTTGCAGCGCCGCAGTAGGGGGAGGGAGTTTGAGATCAGGTCTGTGAACCAGCTGGAAAGTTGTTGAAAGTCCTGTACGTCCTGAGAAGGCAACACAGCACCGGGTGCCTGTGAGGAGGCGTCGGACGAGAGGTCGGCTACGGCCGATTTGAGAACTGGCGTTGATGTAGGTGGAACGGGGGTGGATGCCGGGACGGCTTCCATTTGTTCCGCTGGTTTCTGCCTTGCTTCCTTCTTATTGGCCCCTGAGTTGGGCGTGGCAGGCTTGGTAGGAGGGGAGCTTTTCTTCCCCTTGGAGCCCATGAAACTGGACTGGGGAGGTGCGGGAGTTTGTATATCTGAAGCCGGTAACCGGGCCGCGCCTTCTGCGGCCGGTTCCGTATCTTGGGCCGTGCTAGGCCCCGGCTGATGTTCGCCGCTTGGTGTCTCATATTGTGTCGATGTCTCCTCAAGCCTCTGCTCCTGTCGGCTGAGGGCGTTCAAAAATGACACTCCCGGCCGAACAGGCGCGGAAGGCGGGCGTGGCTGTTCCCGGTGCTGGGCTTTCTTCTCTTGCTTGGTCCGCATGTTCTCGATAATTCGGAGCCTTATGGGGCAACCGCTATATATGCCAATGTGGGTTTCCTTACAGTTGGCACATTTGCGGTCTTCCCTGGCCACTGTACAGTCCTTGACAAGGTGTGCACCGGTACAGCGGAGGCAAGCAAGCCTCCGTTCGCATGCCACACTGGAATGATGAAAACCCAGGCACTTGAAGCACTGGGCAGGTCCTTCCTTGCCCATGTATGGCTCTATTTTCACTCTCGTGAAGAATAGGCTTTTCACTAGATCTATCTCTGGTATACGGCCAGCTTCCTTGTTCACTATGACCAAAAAGAGAGGCATGGGGGCCCTGGAGGTCTCGCCGGCCTCGCTGAGGACGGTCTTCCTCAGTTGGGACACGGAGAGCGCCACAATCCCATGCTCGGCTCTCAGCGCCTCCCGCACGTCTTCCGGGCTGGTCTCCGAATCCAGACCCCGGATGACTCGTCGAGCCACGTTCGGCTTCTTCAGGGAGAAAGTATAAAAAATTATTCCATTCTCCCTGAGTACCGACCTCGCGGCCTCGTGGTCATCGGGGGTGCTGGTGTTCAGTTTAACCTTCCGGGGCAGGTGTGTAGCTTGGAAAGGGGCCTTCAGCTTAGCGCCAAGGGCCCTCATATGCTTTACTTAAAAATTTATAGGTAACTGCAGTAATGTACAGCAACCTAGAACTTAAAATTGGCAGAATTTAAAGAACAACTTCCTGGGATGCATCTAGCTTTCATTGTTTCTTTGGTATGGAAGACTTAAGCTATACACCACTTCCAGGGGTCAAGAGAAGAGAGAGGGGCAGCAAAATAGATCACTTGTACTATCATCTGCTTTACTGCTATTTATCTGCCTACCAGCAGCTTTTTCCTGAAAAAAAAATACCCTGCTCTTTCTTGAAGTATTAACTGCTATTGCTGTTACCATTTACTGTTTTGTTATTATCTTCTGCAATTGCAGTTATTGGCACTATTACATACTACTGTGCTAATTGTCTCTGTTGCTGGCGTTTAATACATTTATGCTTGCTGTTCCATTAATGAACCCATTTCAGAATTACAACTTTAAATAATGAAAAATATTATAAATGTATGTTGGTTATCTTGATGTAAAATTATATTTAAAAAAAAATGAGCATAAACGTGTTGTTTACTTGTACTGTATCTTCATCTTTCACTCTCTTTTCAATAATGCAAATGTTAATTTATTTTGTGTCCTGGTGTTTGTGTTTCAAACTCCGCCCTTATAATATTTGTATAAACAAAAAGTTAATGAAATAGTAACTGAACCAAAGGATGACGTGGCTACTGCTGTTGCAGTGATGATGATTGTTGTTGTTGTGGTGGTTGTTGTTGTTGTTGTTATTATTATTATTATTATTATAATAATAATATTGTCTTTGAGCTTAGGGGCAATAGACAACATCAAGAACATATACAGTATCAAACCTAATAAAATAGTGATGTGTACAAATGAAAACTACCAACATTATATATCCATAAAAGGGGGCAGTGCTATATTCAAAACCAATAAAGCCCTGTGGATTAAATGTAAAATTAAAAAATATCAAAACAACCATAGAACAAAAATATCAACATAATATTCAAATGGAAATATCTAGTAAAAATTATTCTAGTTTAAAAGAACAGTACAAAAAATAAAAAATCTATCAAGGAAGGAAGGAAGCAGTTGCTCATTTTAGACTGGCCACTGGACATGATTGTCTGGCAGAACATCTACACAGATTTGGTTTTATGAATGATAACACATGTAAGACTGCAATACTGACAAGATTCTAAATGGAGAACATCTATTGGAATGCACAGATCTGAGGAAAGCTGCACCTGACGGGAAAATACACAAATTATGTTGGCTGGCCAGGGAAAAATTGATGGATCAAAATCCTGCACATTAGAACAACAACATATTATATATCCAATCTTCTTACATAGTGTGATAAAAGAATGTACAAAATTATAATACAATACAGTTGAACATCATTAAAATTACAAGAAAATTATACCTCAAACTATTCAATATATACAGAGCTACATATATATAATAATACAGGTTCTAAATTAGGTTTACAAAAATGTTGCATGCCAAAATATTCTAGTAATGAGTAGTAAGGCATTGTAGCGCTAATTATGTAGCTTGTGCTTAAAAGTTGCTACAGGACATTGTCTTATTTCTAACAGTACTTATTTAATTTTATATCAAGTACTTCAAAGCTCTTTTGAGATGTTGTTAATCTATGATATGGGATATTAATAAGTTGGCAGGATCTAGTATTATAAGAATGTTATCTTGTCTATCTTATAACTCAAATAATTTACCTGTTATATACTGTAGTATGATGTAAATATATAAATTTATTACTACATTAAGTATTCAAACTGTTCACACTAACTCCATTTACTTACCTAACATGGGACATGTTTCAAAAGCTATTTGCTCTTACCATCAGCTGTTGACCTACTACTTGAACTGGAGATTGGATCCAGTTGGATGACATTCTGAAAATAGGTATTGTTAAAGCCTATTCACAAAAATGTGTTTAAATGTGATTTGAGCAATGATAGACCTATAATACTAATTTCCACTTGAGGTAAACTATTTGAAAAAGTTATTTTGTTTTGGCTTGTGAAATTCCTAGATAACAATAACATTATATCACACATGGTTTTTGTAAAGCTTATTCAACTACAACAGCAGTCACTTCTTTCATACTTTTATTGCTGGATAATTGAATAATAATCAGAAAGTTGCTGGCTTAATGATTGATTTATCTAAAGCCTTTGACTGTATCAGGCATGACTTGTTGCTCAGCAAACTAGAGCAGTTTGGAATCCGAGGCCTGTCTAATACACTAATAGAATCATATTTGGAGAATAGATTACTGATCATAGTGTGCTGAATGGTACATTATGCACATAATAGTGTTAACAAGACTAGATCTTCGCTATTGGAAGTGAAAAAGGGTGTTGCAAAGCTCTGTCTTGGGCCCTGTGCTGTTTATATTAAATGTAAATGATATGCCTACAGGCGATAACTTTAGTACAGTAAGCTACTGATGATACTAATGCTCTTTGTTGTTTTTTTTAATTGGTTTTTTTATGGATGCAATGAAATTGCCAATTGCATATTAATCTTTAATTAATGTGATGTGGTTCTTTAATAACTCACTTTATTATTGCAAATTACATTCCTCTCCTCTTAATATTGTCATCACTGTAGTAGCCTTCAGTTTATTTGTGATCTGACTGACAAAAGTGTGAGTTGATGTTGTATTCCTTCTGTAGCATAAGTAGGAACATTTAAAAAGTCTATTGCAATCATTTTGATTGTGCTATGTTTTTTGAACAATTATTTTCAGCTTTATTTATTCAAACTTTCTATTCTTTTTAGAGCTTGTGTTCGAAATATGGACCGAAGGTAATTCTGGTATAAAAGGCACATAATTTTTCTGACTCAAATAAGGGTGAAACCTTCAGATCCAAATTTTGATGAAATTGTAAATATGTGGTTACATTAGATAGTGGTTATGATGAAAATAAACAGGCATTGATTGTGACACCTCTTCAGAAGTTAAATGTAACCTAGAGCATGCAGCAGATCAATATGAGGCAACTACTTTCATGGCAAAAGTGCCTGCATCCATGCTGTTAGAACTCCTTGTCATAACATAATAATGAAATTTCCAATCACAAAGCTAAAGGACCCATTTTCTTTGTGGCATCTATATGTTGATGATAATGTTCTAAAATATATTCTGTATGGGCAAATGCCAAAATAGAACTTGTAAAACAGAAGTATTATGACCAGATTAAAGCTGAACTTTAAAAAAGTCTATCATGCCGGAGGTGCATAAATAAGCAAATTCCTGATCTTGCAGAGTAACTTTAAAAAAGAATATAAATCCATATTAGGGCCTTATTAATGAAATGAAATAACTTATGGCATTATTACTATATGGTATTAGGGGAGCAATGCAATCTATAAGTTCATAAAGGGGAAACCAAATTATCAGAAATATTGTTATTACAATTAAATAAAAAAAATTAATGGCATACTATGAATTAAATGATATACATGACCACTAATAGTCAAATCTACACAGTGTTGATTTTTAAACATTTTTAAGTGTAACCATGTTTATGAACTGAGCCCCTAATATCATCTTAAAATTCACTAAAATAGAGCAAAATAATAGCAAGTTTTGAGTTACATATTTAAGATGACGGTTTTAATATGTTTCAATAAAGCAAAACCAATTGCAATGTATTAGGAAAATATACACAAACCATAAGAAACAATAGAAAGTTTCATCAATTTTCACTGGCTCTGAAATTTAATGTAAATGTGAGGTGTAGTAAAAGCATGTAACACAAACATTTTCTGAAGGTTATTACAGAGTGCTCTTTCATATAAATATAATTCTCAAATGCGTATTAGATTAATATTTTGTATTTGCTATCTTCATGATGATGCTTTTGTTAAATATAAAACATATTATCACCATATATAGTTTATATGCTGAATTAATTGATCCTTCTATTTTAAAACAATACACATAAAATTAAACACGAGCACTTTTTTTTTTTGTTTTTTCCTCCCAAATATATCCCTGCTCTTAATGGTCCAATTTTCCTAATTTTCAGAAACTTTTTTTTTTCCGCTCTATTTAAATGATATATACTGAATTTTGTTGTGAAGAAACAAACATTTGTGTGCTGCTAGGACAATTTTTAAATTTTTGGTTTCAGGTAAACCTCTATTCATAATGGCCAGTTTTCCCAAATTTTCAGAAACTATTTTTCTTATTTTATTTAAAATGGTACATAAAGAGTTTTGATGAGAAAAAACGAATGGTGCCATTAAAGTAAATTTTAAATTTTGTTCTTCTGGTAAACTGCCCCTACTCCTATTAATCTGATTTCACTGATTTTCAGAAACTATTTTTCTAATTTTATTTAAATGCTATATGCAGAAATTTATTGTGTAAAAACCAATATTGATGCTGCTAGAGCAATTTTAATTTTTGTGTTTCAGATAAACCCCCACTCCTAATTGCCCGATTTCCCTAATTTTCAGAGACGATTGTTATTAGTTTATTTAAATGTTTGATAGGGAATTTCATTGCGAAAAAATAAATATTAATGCTGCTAGAGCAATTTTTAAATTTTGGTAATCCCCCCACCCTCCTAATAGTCCGATTTCATTGATTTTCAAAAACTTTTTCTTATTTTATTTCAGTGGCATATACCGAATTTCCTTTAAAAAAATCACCTATGGTGCCTCCGTGGCAAAAACGGGCGTTAAATACTATTTATTCATTCATTCCTTTAAAAAAATTAAAATGCGACCTTAAAACAATTTTTAAATTTCGCTTTAACCTGCGTTTCTAATAATTTGATTTCACCTATTTTAAGAAACTAGTTTTATTTTTACTTAAATGGTATACGCAGAGGTTTATTGTGAAATATATATATTGCTACTAGAGCAATTTTTAAAATGTTGGGTTTCACGTAAACCCACACTCTTAATTGTCAGATTTCCCTGCTTTTAAGAAACTATTTCTCTTATTGTATTTAAATGCTATATACAGAGTTTCGTTGCGAAATAAACAATGCCGCTTGAGCGATTTTCAATTTTGGGTTTCAGGTAATAGCAAACTTTGCGGCCGCTGGAGTGATTTTTCAATTTAAAAGAAAATAGCTTTAACTTAATTCCCCCACCCCTAATGGTCCAAATGTTGGTTAACGAACTCTATGAGAACTAAGGAGAAACACTTATCAAAAGCAAATTGGTAGTAACTGGTGTGCTGGCCAATTATCCTTACAGGCTGTGCGCATCGCGAGCTGTTATAGCTCCAGTCCCGAGTCACTGTTGAGCAATAGCGGAGAAAGCCGAAGGTAGTGTGACTCGGAGATTAGCAAGCAACACGGCATGATAGACGGTTAGAGCGCCATGCTAGAGTGTGAAGGTAGTGGTTTCGAATCCTCACATACTGATGCTTTTTTCCCCCCTCCCTATCTCCTGCTGGAGTTAAGAGATTTGCCAACATTACAGTGATTTATTCACCCCTATCAATTTATATTTACGAAAAGGATCGCACCAAACTACTGGGGCCACCGGTTCCTAGGATTTACCAGAAGTTAGCGTTAGGGTTAGTGTGTGTGTGTGTTTGCTTGTGTACGAGGGTAGGTCCATAAGTTTCAGGCCTAGCCGATGAGGATTATCGCCTTCACAAAAACCTTATCTGGTGTCATACTTAATCTGTTAAGTAAATCATTGCAGCTTAACTTCCCCTCCGCGCAGTTCAGTTCATATATAATTGCATAAAGAAGGATATATGTAGATGATTGTGACATGTTCAAAATGAAATATCGAGCTGTTATTAAGTTCTACACTGAAGAAGGACTTACTCCAAATGAAATTAAACAGCGATTGGACGGTGTATGTGGGAAGCATCCCCCTCGCATTCTACCGTAAAAGAATGGGCCAAACTGTTTCGGATGGAAAGCATTGAAGACGAAGAACGTACATGTCGGACCTTGTAAGTGCTCACTCCTGAAAACATCGCTCTTGTGGAAGGAGAAATTATGGAAGACCAGCAGCTCAAAGTTACAGAAATAGCAGTAGCGTTGGCCCTTTGTAAAACAATATTCCGAATTCATGAATAAGGTTAGTGCAAGATGGGTACCTAGACTTCTTTCCTCGGTCCAAAAACAACAATGAGTCATCTGTTGTCAGGAATTTTTGGAGCTCTGTCGTGGTAACGAGAGAGAAGTTCAGGAAACCAATTTTGCAGGAGTTGAAACTATGGTTCTCTACTATGATCCATTGTTCAAAAGAAAATAAATGAGTGGCGTAAAGCTGGCAAAACACCACTTCTAAAGCCAAGGTCACTCATTCAACCAAGATCATCAAGGCCACAATCTTTTGGGACTGTGAGAGAATACTTTTCGTTGACTTAGAGGAGAGGAACACCACAGTAAATGGGTAGTACTATGCTGGCCTACTGCATAGGTTACGTGCTTCCATCAAAGAGAAAAGGCCAGGAAAGCTGAGTGGGTGTGTTGCCTTCACGACAACGCGCCTGTGCACACAGCTCTTGTTGCAAAGGAAGCTGTGAAGAAATGTGGCTTCAAGGAGATTGATCATGCACCCTACAGCCCTGATCTAGCGCTCAGTGACTATTTCCTCTTTTCAAAACTCAAGGAGGACCTTCGAAGAAGGAAATTTAAGTGTGACCAAGAAGTGACGATTGTTGTTTATGCCCATTTTGCAGACAAGACCTTTGACAATGTTTTGGAGGGGGGATTGAAATGTTAATTCAAATATTTGAGAAGTATTGCAATAAAGGTAACTATATTGAAAAGTATCGATCCGTATCACCTTAATGACAGTCCTCGGAAACAAAAAAGAAAAACTAATAAAGTGGCCTATACTCAAACATTACCAATACGAGGCTATTTTAAGGCCAATATTTGAGTTATATTCTAAATTAAATATTGCAAAAATTGGGAAAAGCTTAAAACTGATGCAAAAATTGCACTATTTGGTATTTTCCTGATTCTACCAACATAATAAATATTCATCAGCGATGACCCGAAATAATACATAATTATGAATTTTACAGTAAAATTAAAATGTGGGGGTATATTATTTAAGGAATTATGTTGTTTAAAAGTTTAAACAAGTGAGGCGATTGATCCCTAAATAAGGCTCATCATCAAGATTATCTTGAAATATTGGAGAGTTAGATGGTAAAGGAATTCCAACTATATCAGTTTATTTTTTGTATATAAGTTATTTGTAGCTTAATTCCGTTATGTAACTATACCTCTGTTTTTCTGTTGTGCATTGTCGGAAAATTACTGCTAATAATTACTTGGCAGTTTTCAACAATTGTTTTGACGTCTGCAGCTCTGAAATTAAATTACACTTAACGTTAAAAGGAGTAACGCGTAAATCCTGGCTAACTTCCCTCGTTGGGTTGAATAAAGCCTGCTCTTATTTCCTTAAGCAAAGAAAACTCCCGCGTCCCTTGAACTGGCCTACCCCTAGGAAACCCATTCCTTATTCCCTCACAACGGCAGCTACATTCCTCTCAGCAGCACTGCATTTGTTACTCCTTGTAACGTCAGGTCTATATTACCCTCTGTATAACTGAACCTCTTTGCAATTGTAATGGCGTGTATAATTTTGTAGAAAAATCAAACAATATCATGTTGGCTACAGGGAGAGCGAAAATTTTTTTCGTAATTCCTAGGATAACTTATCTTTGTATCGGAAGAATATGTACAGAGACTGCTAATAAGGTACAGTTCGGTAATTCGCCATTGTTGTCACGTGCCAAAAGCAGGTTTTGAAGTAATAAAGGCAGATTTGTTACTTTCCTGTCAGTAGTATGCACGTGTAAAATTTACTGCTTAAAATGAAATAACAATCAAGCAGTAATAAACCTGGTAGGATACAGCTTTATTAACCATTAATGAATAGAACAAACGTTTCGCACCAACTCCAACATACTAATATATAGGTATATATGAAATAAAATTCCTACTGGGCTCTCTCAGTAATGTATGTTGCTATTTATTACAGAAGTGCTTTTCTTGCAGCTGGTTTGATTCCACTTTTGGGACAGCAAAGTATACGGCATTGGAACCGCTTTTTTACACCAATTTCTATAAATGAAATCAAAATAGCAATATTCTACATTTCAAGCTTTACTGTAGACTTAAAGCAATGTAGCAGGCTGAACAAATTCAGCTCTATTGAGTTGCTAGATATGACAATGCTATCTAACTTGGGACAATAATGCATTAACATTGTTTTTTCATTGGTCAGATTATTGTTTTGTTAATATTTTGCTGCTATATATATGTGTGTAGTAATGTATGGTTGTACAAGAAAGGTAATATAACTTTTTCATTTTAGGATAAAACTCACATAATATTAATGCTAAAAGTAAAATTGAAAGTGTATACCAAAGTCATAGCTAATCAATAAGTAAAGATGTGGTAGGTATGTAATTAAGTGATGCACAAGCTTTTTAGTTATAGTAGCAAGGTGCACATTACAAATATAATACAGTGTTTTATAAAAACTATTTTCTAGACTTTTCCATTTTGTCAATTTCACACCAGCACACTCCTAACTTTGCAGGTGGGGGTGGTGCTGGGTGTATACAGTGATGAGAAACAAACAAATTTTGAGCTTACATCTTCAGCTGCAACTTTCAATCAGATGACCAATGGCGAGTTTCTAAATCAGATAAAGCTGTAAGTATAACTGTATTATAATGCTTTAAAAATATTCTTAAGGCAGAGAATTTTGCAAGCAAGTTGTTAGTCACAAAAGCAAGTCCAGCTCTCATTTTAAGAAAATTTTAAATGGTTGCATAGGCTTTTAACAGGTTAACAGTGCATTACATCTGTATACCTTTATTAATGTACAGAGACACTGAAATATACTTTTTTTTTGGTAAAATATTGGCACCAGATCTCAAAGTTTCTAGCTATAAAAAGAAAGGATTATAAATTTAATACGATTTGGATGAAAAAAAATAAATAAAATAAAATAAAATATACGAGAATAAATGGATATCTAGTGGATACATTACAGCAAGATTTGAATAATTTGGGGAATTCAGTGAATATGGCCTTATTAATATAGCAGAATTCTACACAGTCATGTTGGTGCCAATTGTTACATAATTTTATCATTACCACTATGCTGGATCAGTTTTATACATATGGATAGGAGGCCAGCAGAGCCTGTTGGATCAAACAAGCCATAGTAAATCACTTGGTCTTCCAATTTCCAGGATTTATTTCAGGTGGTAATTTGGTTAGTTTATACATAAGAAATGATTGGGAATTCCAGTTGTATTGAATGCTGATTGTTGCTATTGTATTTATTTGCTTGTACATTGTACTCTTCCAATTCCCATTGGTATTTCTGTACAATTGCTCTTAAGGCAACCATTTTCAACTCTTATTCACTATGTTTGCATATGCTATCCCTCCCTCAGCACTGCATTTGTATCAGGGCTGTGCTCAATGTCTTATAGAAAATGTTCTTAGTCTGATGTACAACTGTGACACAACCTTCTTCCATCAAAGAAACCTGTCTCACACAAAAATGAGTTTTGATTCAGGTGGTACTGTCTGTGGAGATACCTTTCCCGTAAATCCATCAACTTCCCAACCATTTCCATTTGCTTGTCCATAAATGAACCTCATCTCAGCTACCGCCACAGGTGGCCGAGGTCGTTAAGGTGCGCACTCATGAGCAGGAGGTCTGGGGTTCGAATCCCGCCAGGACCGACCCCCCTGACTGGGTTTTTTCCAGGTTTTCCTCAGTCCTCATAACTGGCAAATGCCAGGGAGGTACCCTAAACTTAGGCCTGGAACGCTTCCTTCCTTAAAAAAAATCCTTTCACAATGTATCATTTCATCTCATGTATCATCAGTGTCCACTGCCTGTGGTGCCTCAGTAGTAAAAAGGGTGTTAAACACTACTAAAAAAAATCATCTCGGCTCATTCCTGATACGAATACTGGGCCATTAGCTATACTTCACTATGTACACTCAAAATACAAATTGGAACACAAATAAACATAAGTGATATGAGTGCTATTGTGGGGAATTTCAGTATTTTCATTTGTTTATCATCTAAAATATGCATTTTTGGACATATGAGCTTTTTTATTCCTTTTTCTATCAGGAATGACCTCCTGGATTTTGTCCTTATAGTTCTTAATCACTCTGTACCTATAAATAATCAGATGATTGAAAGTGCACTGTATTTGGCATTACATGTTGAGTGTGAAAGTAATAATGGTATAAAGAGTGTAAAACACAATCTGGTTTTCACCCTTACCAATGTGCACTAAAGAATTGCATGTTTATGAAGTTCAGTGAAATCTGTTCAAGATGGAATTTTGTTTTGGTGAGGTTTCTGCATTTTTCAATTATTCCAGATATTTTTCCTATACCTAGTTTTAAGATTAATCACAAACACCATGCTAGTACATTTTATTAATCACTCATCTTAGCACATATGCACTTTTATATCCACCCACACATTTTTCTCCACAAAGAGAAAGCGACTTTTTAGGAATTGCTGTGAAAAACATGCCGGTTTCATCCCTATCATAATATTAGGCTGGTATTCCTGCAACAATGTTTTAAGTTTTTCGTGCCATTGAGAAACAGCAGAGCAATTTACGTCATTAGCTTCTTCACCTCTCATTCCAAATGATTTTGTACCTGTTTTTAAAGCTTTCTAAACATTCCAATTGAAGCCTTGAATTCTGGTATATTCATAGTTTTTGTGCAATTTCAAGGGCTTGCATCTGAAGTTGGTTGGATGCTAGTAGTCATTGGGGGTGCTGATATTTATAGTTTTTTCCCTGGCTTCCCAATATAGAACTTCCAAATTATTTTTCATTTGTTTGTTTTATCTAGTTGGCTGCATTTCAGTGGGTATTCTTTGTTTAGATAGTATTCACGCCCTTACACAGTGGGCAGTGGCTGTCTTTGATGATTAATTTCATCCTGAAGAAATAACAGGCAATCATGCCCAACAATTGAGCAGAATTGGGACTACACCAATTTTTCATGGTTTAAATAAAATATGTTTGAAAGTATTTAGATCTTCATATGGTTTTCCTTTAAGTTTTTGTTCTTGTGCAGTTATTAATTTTTTTATGAGTTTCAATTTAGAGGGAAGTTCAAAAGGTGGTTTTAATTTTTAATTTTATGGCTCCTTTTACTAGCTAAAGTATAAACAATCTCATTCCCCTTCAATCACATGACTCGGGATCCACTGTAAAACTATTTCTGATCTAGATTGCATGATATACTTTCTTATTTTGTTTATAGTGTATGTTGGTAGATAACTGTAATTCATTATGCTTTGTAATTCTGCTTTAGAGTCACTTAAGATAATTCTTTTATATATGTTAGGTCTATACTGTAGATTTTCTAAATTTGTTCTAATGGCCATTATTTCATCATCAAAATTGTTAGCATACTGTCTCAAAGTTCTACATTGAGAGAATTCTTAACAGTATATTCCAAAGCCTGCTTCTCCATTGTTAAGAAATTCATCTGTATACACTCTACACCATGTATCAGTTGGATAATAGTTGTTTAGTGTACTAAGTGTTGTCAATCTTAATACCTAAGTTAGTTCGTTCATCCTGAGACCACTGTATCCAGATTTAGTTTCATGCTGATATCTAAATATTGTAAAAGTTCATTTGGTATAATTGCAGGCTTAGCACTTATTTTTAAAATGTCATCTAAATTTTTTTTCTATATGTAATTTTTGAAAGTATTGTGTTTTTAATTATTGTGTGCTGCCAGGAATATGAAACCATTTATTCCTGTGTTGATTACTTTTTAATTTCTGTCCCAATATAGCCATTTTAATATCTAGCCCTGTTTTAATTGGCAGGTTGTTAGTTATGCTCTGGATTGTAGCAATTTGTGTTGTTTTAATGGCTCCTGTTATCTGAAGTACAGAACCAGAAATAGGCACACTCTATTATCGAGCACTAACAAACCATTCTCATAACATTTCATTGATTAATTATTGAATTATAAAGAATTCTATATGGAACTAATACAATGAAGCTCATTAAATGATAAAATCATTAAATATGTCATGTACACACTCTTCATGCTTCACTTACTTTTTGAAATATGCAACGGGTTTCGAAGACATCATCTTCATCCTTGGCCAACGTGGCGACTCAAAGATGAAGATGATGCATCTTCAAAACCAGTTCCATACTTCAAAAAGTAAGTGAAGCATTAAAAATGTTTAGATGGCATTTAATGCTTTTATCATTTTTTTTATCATTTCATTGATTTCTTCTTATCTCCTGTTGTTGTTTTTTCTTTCTTTTCATGTCACCATTATTGCCTACAAACCATTCATTATGCGTTCTTTATTTTTCTAATTTTCGTAGATTTGCATTTTGTTACATTTGAACTTTAGCATTAGTTCTTTCATAGTGTGTTTCTCTTTTTCTTTTAATTGGATCATTTTCACGTTAACCTTTAATGAAAGTTCTACTTTTTAAGTCACATACTGTATTGCAAAATGCACAGCTTTTCTTTTAATACATAAATGTTCTAAGCAAAAGACAACAGTGAAGAAAAAATACACATTTGCAACTGTAACCCCTTTCTTTCGTCCTTGACACAATCTCTGCTCAGACATACTAAGGATACAAATAAATCTCATTTACCTTAATGACCCATATTTTCAGTTTCCTTGAAAGTATATTATGTCCCAAAATAAAATACATAATATTTGCATTTCCTGGAAGCAAAGCATATCCGAAAAGAAACACATTTTAATGTTGCATGTTTCTGTTTTAAGCAGTTGGAGGCAGTTTCCTTTTCCATGCTGAGCAGTTTTTGCATTATTAAGGAAAAAGTATGCATAAATTACATACAATTTCTACCCGGAACAAACTTTTTTCCAAAATAGACAGAATTCTGGCTTATTCAGGGTCTAACTTGCGCAGATTCCAGTGTTCTGTGTATTTATGTTTGCCAAAGGAGTTTTATTGTTGTAGATTTTTGCCTTCAAATCCTCATTCAAGTAGGAGTGTCATACCAAAAGTAATAGCATATTTTTGTAGATTATCATGTTTTATTAGTGTAAAATCACATACACTATCTTAATCTACTGTACTTTAATTTACTTTTCCCCGAATTCTCCAGTTCTTTTTATGCAGTTTTCTTACTATTCTGGAAATTTAATATTCTTTAGTAGACCTTTGTTATAGCCTCCTAAGACAGTGATATATTACTTTCTGTACTGCACCTATCGTCTCATGATATTGGTCTTGTATGTGACCTTTGCAAATCCAAAAGAATGGTAGTCTGGAGGGTACCAGGTAGATCTTAATCTACTGTACTTTAATTTACTTTTCCCCGAATTCTCCAGTTCTTTTTATGCAGTTTTCTTACTATTCTGGAAATTTAATATTCTTTAGTAGACCTTTGTTATAGCCTCCTAAGACAGTGATATATTACTTTCTGTACTGCACCTATTGTCTCATGATATTGGTCTTGTATGTGACCTTTGCAAATCCAAAAGAATGGTAGTCTGGAGGGTACCAGGTTAGGGATGTAGAAGCAGTTTGGAAATATTTACATCTTTTCAGTTGTTTTATTGTAAAATGAATAAATTTAGGGAGAATTGTACACTATCTGAACATAACCTGTTTATAATCATAAGATTCAATGGCTTATGTTATCTTAAAGACAGTCTACTTGTTGCATTCACTTGATACTGTTCCAAGATATCCATTGAAAGGTTGATCTTGAATGCTTCTGTTCCCATCAATAAAATGTTTCACCCATCTTCTAACATGCTAGCACCCATCCACACATTTGTACTGAAGTCTGGCAAATTTCTTCAGTGGAAATTACTTCTTTAACAAAGATTTCAATTAAAGCATAATTGAAAGAAAATATAATATCTGCTTTTTTGTTAGGAGTCGTCGTGGTCACATAACACATTATTTCACTGCGGACCATAGACTGTACACTTTAGTTAAATTGATAAATCAAACAATTTAAAACAGAAGTTTTTCAATTGTTTTAAACTTTTGACTTTTAATTGTTAGAGGCAGTTTATTATACAAAATTTTACCAATAACTCTTGGATTTCTTTCAGGAGCTGTTTTATTTACATTTAAATAATGATAATTGTTCTTAGTCCAAGTGCTATAATTTTGGCAGTCTTTTTTAGGATCTTGGCTTGTTCATTGTTAACAACAAATGGAACTACCTTATACATACATAAAAATATTATAGTTAACATTTTAGATTTCTTAAAAATACTTCTACTGGTACTCTCCTGTCTACCTTATACATACATCTCAAGCAACTTTTTTGAAGGTTTAGAGGTCTATTCATATTTACACTATATGTACTTTCCTAAATTTCAATTGCATAACAAAAATATGGATAGATTAAATCATAATACACTAACTTTAGACTATCTGAATTTAAATATTGTGATTATTTTCTTAATATATACATGTGCAATAGAACAAAAGTCAGGTATTTATGAAATAAAATGTGCAGAGTGCTATAAAAATACATTGGAAAAACGAAGAGGAATTTTGAAATCTGGAAAAAAAAAAAAAAAAAAAAACACTTTAGAAATATTCTCTTAAAACAGATTCATAAATCAGCGATAGCAGTGCACTTTTGGAATAAAAATCATGAAATTAAACCAGAGACGAAACTACTGAAACAACTTCACATTGCAATGGAACTTTCCACTTGGGAAAAAATTTTCATTATAAAAATCAAGGAAAACTTAATGAATTTTGATTTCCCTCCTGTGGACGAACTCAGCAAGTTCCTAATAGAAGCAACAGACGCCACCACAAAAACATCAAGAAACCTAGCCACCATTTCTAACAATAGTTAGTCTACAGGCTGAAGATGGGAGGGATCACTCCCAAAACATATCAGTTTTTATGTAAGTGATTGAAGTTAGTGTGAACAAATCTTATTACATTAGCTTTTATATACACTACTCCATTGTCAACAGCTTCGTAAGTACATTTAATTGATGTGCCACTTTGTTACAAATATAGTCCACATGGTGTTTGAAAGTTAATTAATTATGAATAGTGACTCCCAAGAAATATATGTGATTTACCTATTCTGTTACTTCTCCATTAATTATAATATTTATGTCCAGATTCTCACGCATATCATTAAATGAAACATAAATGCTTTAAACTTGAAATACTAATTTCAAATTGTACAGTGAAGCTAATCAAATAATTAAATTCATTGTATGATTGAGTGGAGCTACACTCTCTTATTGGCTCCACTAACTTGGTTAAATGTAGTACATGTTTTGCAAACAAATGTCTGCATAATTGGGTACCATCGACTGCTGGGTAATTCATTATGCTTTGAGTATTTATATTCTGCCCTGGTGGAGGTGTGATGAACTTATGGGGATGAAAACGTAAACTTTTAAGTTCATCACACCAGAATACACATAGCCAAAGCATAACAAATTATTCAGCATTCTGTTGTTAGCTGATGATGCAGACATTGGTCTGCTAAGTGCAATAGTTTTTTTTGCATATTTAGAGTTAAATTATTATTTAATAAGTGTTTGTAAATGATATTTGATTGTTCTGCTATAATTTGTTCTAAACCAGTAAGAGATTTACAAGAAAAAATCAGGATTGTATCATCAGCATATGATATAGTTTTGCATTTGCCAAGATTAGGTAAATGGTTTATCATATATTACAAGCAATAGTGGGCTCAGGACAGATCCCCAAGGTACTCCAACTTTAAATATTTTACGGTTTGATTTACTGAAGTTATAACATTTCCCTTTTTATAATGAAACCGTGTATATTCATTTAAGAACTTTTGAAAAATAAGACATTTTTAAAAACTTCTTTTGGAACTCGCACAGTCAAGCTTGTTAAATGTAAATTCAATCTAATCTGTCATCTAACACACTCTTATGCTTCACTTACTTTTAAATACGTGGAACCGATTTTGAAGAGACATCCTCTCCATCTTCAACCAATTTGATGACTCCCATTTCTCTGACAACGTATTTTTTCAGCTGATTTTAACTTGATATGATTACTCATTAATACCCATCTTTTTCCATCATGAGTGAACTTGTAGCACATCCGCCTCTCTTCGCAACTTGCAAACCTCCCAATTTACTCAGGTTTTTCTCTTCATGAGTTATTGATCACTCAGGGATATTACAGGATCTGGTGCTACATACCAGACAACACTCATTCTCATCCACTGCAGATTTGGGTACAAAGAATTGTTTTAAAATTTAATAAATTTCACACTAATTTCACTTACATATAGCACATAGGATTGTTTTGGAGGCAATCATTCCCATCATTAATTTGTGGCTTGATTATTTGATGTGGTGACTGGAACTCAAGGTGCTTCAGTGGAGGCATCTAATAGTTCAAATAGAAACTTGCTGAGCTCACCTGGAGAAGAAACATATTTTTTTTTTTTTTTTTTTTTTTTTTTTTTTTTTTTTTTTTTTTTTTAAGACCTAGCTTTGGTTTAATTTTCTGACCAAAAGAGTGCAGCTACCACTGATTTATTTATTTATTTATTTAAAATGAATATGCTTAAATGTCCCACTCAAATAAGCTGTGTTCAACAGCTTGGCACACAGAATGGTTAATATCCCACTCCCAGATACAGAGTACAAAACTTATATCAACTGATAAGTAATACAGCACTAGTAAATGGTTCAACAAATAAAAATAATAATAGTAATAGTTTATTCACCATTTAGTAATTACAATAGGCTTTGTCAAAATATAAAAGGGGAAAAAGGCTTAAAGTCTATGGATGAAGAGTAACAGCTTATTTATATTATAACTTTTTTTTTATTATTATTATTATTATTATTATTATTATTTCATATTATGCTTATTTTCTACTTCAAATACTTGTATGCTGTAGAAAGGATGTTTAATTAACCATTTATATACTCTCTCGTTGAATAGCTGAATATTTACAGCATTTATTTCTAAAGGAAGTGAATTGAAAAGTTTTATTTCTGTTATTTTGTAATATCCTGAGGTCTTCTGCAATCTATGATATGGCATGTTTACTCTGTTCCTGTTATGTGCGTTATATTGTATATTTCACCCCTTACATTAAAAATTTGCAAATTCTCTTTAATATGTACCAAAACATCATAAATATGTAAATTAATAACCATAAGAATTTCTAGATATATAAATAGTGGCTTACATTCTTCAGTTTTCTTAGAGTTTTTTTTTTTTTTTTTTTTTTTTTTTTTTTTTTTTTTTTTTTTTTAAAGCACTTCTGCTATCCTTGGATTACTACCCCATAACACTAAGCCATACCTAAAAATGCTTTGAAAGAACTAAAAGTAAGCCATACAAACAAAATCTTTAGGGATAGCCTTTTTTAGGTTTGCTAGTAGGAATGACACAGTAATAAAAATTATAAATAAGTTCAAAAGACAAAAGTTGATAATACAGGTTTTCAAACTGAAGAATATCAAGGAAAGTAATAAATTAAAGGTTGCACATATTATCTGACTTATCACAGCTAATCATTAAGATATTCAAAGAACATTGCATTAAATTAAACCCAGAGAACAAATATAAAATTAAATTTGCTGAGTTCCACATTATACAACAAAACAGAAATCAGGAATTTACGAGATTGAATGTGCAGAATGTACCAAATTACATTGGTAAACTGAAGAGAAATTTAGGATTTTGGGGAAAGGTATACTTTAGGAATATTCATTTTAAACAAATATATAAATAAAAAAATTGTTGATTACTTCTGGTGTAACCCTTGTAATACTGCTTTTTCTTGTTACCAAATGTCATAAAAGCACTGTATTGTTTTGTTTGCTCAGAGCTGGTGCAGGTGTGGCAAAGGGCAAGGGGCAAGTGCTCTATAACCTGCACTCTGATTTTCCCATCGTAGCAGCAGTAGGGCTGGGTAATGAAGGGGCAGAGCTCAATGATCAGGAAGATTTGCATGAAGGCAAAGAAAATATCAGAACTGCTGCAGCAGGTAACAGATTTAATAATAGAAGTATATGTTTCCTTATTTGAGACCTGGCTCTTCTAAATTCCAACCTAATAATTTATAGTATTTTTAGAAAGAGTAATGATGTCATATTAAAATGTGTAATTTTCTTTTTAGTAAGAAAATATTAAAAAGTCAAGAAAACGTATAATATTCTTTGCATATTTATTCATCCATATCATCAATACACATTGATATAGAACACATCAGGTTTTAATCTAAGACTAAAATAAAACATAGTATCATATAACAAATTATTTATGAGGAAGTCACTCAAATTTCACTAGTTTTATTCCACTTACTTGGACATGTTTCAAAGGCAAATTTCCTTCATCGTCAACACAGTTCCACTGGCAGCTTTCCAGCTTGGTATTAAGATGTCGCTCTTTGGATTTTATAAACTTTTTGATGAGGTTGCTGTTGTTTGGAAGATCAAAATTAACTAAATTTTCTTTGTTTTCGTTCAAGAATATATTTTCCCACACTGATAATTCTATGGGTTTTTGAAGAGCTTTTAAGAGTTTTGGTTCATTTTGGAACTCGTGGTTTTTTTGGCAGAAATGGTATGCTACTGCTGATTTTTCCTTATGTTTATGTTTTACACTTCTCATGTGTTTCTTAAACCAAAAGTTCCTTTTTGTTTTACATATATATTTATTATTGCAATCTTTGCAACTGATTTCGTAAATGCCTGATAATTTTCCTGACCGGATTTTGTCCTTTGTGTTGGTTTTTCAAATTGCATTTATTCACTGGAGCCAAAATAATGTTGGCCTGTTTAAAAATCTTTTGAAATTTTTGGTGTCCCCATGGATGGAATGTAAATTTTTTATATATCTGCTCTCCTTTGTAACCTTTCAGTGTGATGATTTCTTTTATTTGCTTTTGTTTTTTGAATTTTTCTATCTTTTTCTTGACCAGATCTTTAAATGCTATAACCCTGAAAGCCGTTTCTTTTTTAACATTAATTCACAATTTTGGGGGCAGTTCCAAACTTTGTTTTCTCTCTCCTGTAAAATTTGCTTTTCGAGACTTACCAAATTTTTCACACTTGCTGTAGATATGTGCCTTTGGTAATCTCCTTTGCAATATAATCAATGTGAGTACTCCAACCTTAGCCTAGACATCATAAAGCAGTCATATAAGACAGAATTAAGAAGAAACCTTAATATATTTTTTGTTCAAAAAATATGTATTCCTGCAGACAAAATAATGGTTTGCTTCCAGAGTTAAGGGTTATCTGAAGACCTTACAAATGTTAAATTACCTATGATGTTTGTACTATAACAGAAATGTTGGGACTATAATGTTGAAATTTGGACAGCTTATTTTGGCACATTTTATGTGTGTACTGAAAATTTTTTCAAATTTAAGCATTGGAACAATAATAAAATTATTATTAATTTGGAGCTTATTTTTTGCCAAAAATGTTTTACAAATCTTCCATATTTCCTAGATTATTAAAATTTTCTTAATTCTGCTTCAGTAGCAACATTGTTATGTCTAGAAACATCAATAAAAAGTGAGGACATTTTATTCAATAGTTTTTGTCTAGAGGTACATATGAGAGTAATGTGATAAGTAGCTTGGTTTGGATACTAATGAAGGGCAACAGCAACTTATATCATAAAGTTTGCTTTCTGTATATCAATATTCTATAGTCATAAGTCATTCTGATGTTAATTCATTGTTTAAACAGCAAGGTTTCAAGTGGCAATGGAAAAAAATGGATGAGATTGAAATTTGTGGTGTAATATCTGGAAGGGAAAACAGCAAAGGAAATTCATGAGAGGATTTTGCCTACGTGGTTGATGTAAGACCTTCCTATGAAGCCATTCCACTTTTGATAAATAAATTCAAGTGTGGCAGAACAAACATCAACAGTGCACCATGTCCTAGAGCTCCAAAATCAACTGTGAGGCCAGAAATCATCCATAAAATCGTTTTGGCTGACAGATGAGTGAAAGTGAGTGAGTTAGTAGAGGCTGTGGGCATCTCAACTAAGTGGGTTTATTTTATTTAGCATAATGAATTACACATGAGTGTGATATCTGCTCACTCTGGAGCAAAAGTGAAATCACATGCAAACGGCCAACTGTGTGGCAATGTTAAGAAGAATCCAGCCAATTTTTATGGAATTTTGTAACTATGGATAAAATATGGATTCATCACAATACACTGGACATTCTAAACAGTGGACCATATGTTGAACTGAATTTTGTCTGCTGGAAAGGTGACGACATAGGTTACTATGCATCACTTTTGGAGAGACTGAAGACTATGATTGCAGAAAAGCATCCAGAAATGGCCAAAAAGAAGGTTGTGTTTCACCATGACAATGAGCCAGTTTATTCAAGTCACATTGCTCAGGACAAATTGAACTAAGATTTGAAATACTTTCATATTTACGCTATTTGCCTAATTCATCTTTTTTGGGTTACCATGTGTTCTCAAAACTCTCAATTTTATTGGCTAAACATTAATTTAAGTCAAATGAAGTCATATAGGAGGTATTTTGAGAGCCTCAAAGAAATCAACTTTCACAAGGGAATCATGAATCTGGAGATATTAGCATAAGTGTATTAAACCTCAAGGGGACTATGTCAAAAAATAAAGTATGTTACAATGGCAAACTTGTTCTTTTTAATATCAAACTGGGTCAGTTGATAGATATGTAATTTAGATAAATTGTAGATAATAAAGAATACCTTTATGATTATGAAAAATGCCATTGGTCTGGGAATGGTTGGAAGTGTAATTATATTAAATTTATTAATTATTGAGCTTGGGATGTTGGAAATTGCTCTAGAAAATGAATACAAGTAGTATTACAGTTGGTATTTGAGAAATAAAAGAACTAGTTTGTAGAGTGTAGTAGCTAGCTGGTAAAATAATGGTATAGGTACAGTAATTTAAATATTTCAGTTTAGTCTCCTGGATTGGGTTGTAGCCTGGAATTCCAATAGGTTACTGCTGATGAACTGGAGATTGGGGTCTGATACAATCTAGGTGGATATTCTGTATTTTATTTAATCATTTAGAATTTAGATAAAGGATTGGTATAAAATCATCAATGCATTAAAATTTCTGTAGTTGCAAGGAGGTACACCTGGGCCAGATAAGCAGAAACCCCTTTTAAAATGAATGAATGGTAATTGATATTATTGTATGATTTAGTTAAAACTACACACTGAACCGAATCAGTTGAATTTTGGCCTGGCTGATGATGAGAACTAAATGTTCTCCAAATTGGTTCTATACATTATGACAAGTAAGTGAAGCATTAAGAGCGTGTAGTTCAACTAAATCACATGATAATATCAATTATATGATTGACCTCACTGTGCAAGTTCCAATTTACATTTTAATTAATGAATGAATGGTGTTTAATGCCCGTTTTTACTGCAGAAGTACCATAAGCGATTGAACACTTATGATACATGAGATGAAATTGTATATTGGGAAAGGATTTGTTTTTAAGGAAGGAAATGTTCCAGGCCTAAGTTTAGGGTACCTCCCCAGCATTTGCCATTTATGAGGACTGAGGAAAACCTGGAAAAAAAAACTCTGTCAGGGAGGACAGTCCAGGCAGGATTCAAACCTCAGAGACCTCCCTCTGCTCCTTAACGACCTAGGCCACCTGTGGCGGTATTTGTATTTTTCTTAGCACTTTCAATAAATTTCAGTTTCACATTTCAACATCAAACTATCCCCTTACACCCTTTGACAAAAAAAAATGAGCTCATTAAAATGCACAGTTCACAAGGTAACCAGCAAGGCTGTAGCCACTGCAGCAGTTGTGTTATATGACGTGCACTGAAGGTACTGACTAGTGTTTTGTGTTCTCCATTAGCTCTATGGCAGATTCGCCTCCTGGCATTAAGCAACATTTTTTTTTAATAAATCTTTATAACACATTATGACAAATTAGTTGCATAATATTGTTTCCCATACACAGCAAACTTTAACATTAACATATATATAAATTAACAGTAATAATAAATTATGAAGCAGAAAAAGATAAAACACTTAGATAGACACAGATTATCTGGTGCTATATTTCTTTCAGGATTTGTTTTATTTAAATGCAATATGCTACATACACTCTCTGCACTTGCAAAAAGGATAAAAAATGGCTTATGGACAGAAATTCAAGAAGCGATAAAACACAGATAAAGTCACACTTTGAATTTCAATTGCAATTTCAAGTGTGACTTCATCTATGTGTTTTATCCTTACCTACTTTTTTATTACTGTTAATTTGTTACATTTTTAATAGTGTTACTTTATTTTTATTTTTCATTTATATTATCTGTGTGTGTGTGTGTGTGTGTGCGTGTGTGAGAGAGAGAGAGAGAAATAAAATAACAGTATGAACAATATAATTAAAATGACAGCTATGAAGCAGAAAAAGATAAAACACTTAGATAGACACAGATTATCTGTTGCTATATTTCTTTCAGGATTTGTTTTATTTAAATGCAACATGCTACATACACTCTCTGCAAAAAGGACAAAAAATGGCTTATGGACAGAAATTCAAGAAGCCTGGAATGTTGTAGCATTTCATCTACACTACTGTAGAAATCTGACATTATCTATGCCTGGAAGATTCAGGGCAATTATGCATGCTGAGGGTTCATACACCTGATATTAATTTGTGTTTATTTCTATGTTTTCATTTAATAGATAAATATATTTATTTAGTTATTTGTAAAGAATATGTTAGTTGCGATTACATTTTTTTGTATATCCCTAGGTAATGCCATAAAACTGAAATGATATCATATGATATTAATGCAACATAACGTTTTACATATACACTTATAAAACCAATAATAAAATGAAAAATGTTGTGTGGGATTTGAACCTGGAGCTTATGCAGAAGAGCAATCCCTTCTAAACCACTCAGCCACTGCTACTCTACCCTAATGTTCTCTTTCTAGATTCTTATGATTGTGACCATTACATTTACAGGCCAAGTGCCCACTGCAGTATGCACTTGCTGCATGCAATTGTGAATACAGTGTTTATGAGCATCCCCAAAGTTCTCCAATTGACACGTAGAATCTAGCAATGAATCTTTTTTTTGGGGGGTCAAAGAGTGTACATGTAGGAAAATGTAGTTAATTGCGATCAAAGAAAAAATGGTTTAAAATTTGCTTAAGCTCCAACATGGAACTAATGCATACCTGTGCCATAGTTAAGATGATGAGAAGTTAAATTATTTGTTAATCAAAGTATTTTATAAAATAATGCAAAAAACTTTTGGCATGACAGTCATGTGATGTGTTTTCTATTTGTGATACCATGGACTCTCCTTAATTTAAACATGGATAATTCAAACAAAAGCTTATTCCCATTAAAATTGCTGTGAAAACAATGTTAAATTTTCTGTTTAGCTTGAATTTTCAAACCTTTATTTTAAATAATTCGAAGGCAGGATTGCATTTATTCCTGAATTCTAATTTATGGTGTGTTTATAGATAGATATTTTATAAAATTTTAGCATTGTTTATACAACAAACAGGATAATACAATTTCAGCTGTTTTGCAGTTATCCAAAGAAGTTGCAGGGAAGTAAGCTTTTGCTTTGTATTTAACCTGCAGCTTTTCCTGTACTCAATAGTGTGGATTTTCCACCTATTTTGTGGACAGGAGCCATCCGTCAACCATATCCCCAACAGCTGTGCTTTGTCAACCATCTCTTTTGGGTGCAGGTGTTTGTATCTCAAACCCCTTTACAAATTGTAATTTGTAAAAACAAAAAAAATTGTGAAAATCTTAACTTACGGAAGTTGGTGACTAAAGAACATTAAGTGGTCAGCTGTGATTTTTTCATGTACAGTACATTGATCACAATGTTGAAGTGTGTCATGTGTTGTAGCTAAACATTACAAAATAAAATAAGAAGTTCTAAAAGAAGTGGAAAAAGGCGGGAGGAAGAAATATGATATTGCTACAGACTATGGAATACTCTGAACACATAATTGCTCTGCATTAAAAATAATTTCATTTAGTGCTAGCCTAATTATTGTGAGTAGATTTTTGTCTTGCACAATAGGATAACACAAAGAATGTGGCAATTTTAAAGGAAAATTCCACTACATGTTAATTGTTTCTATGAAAAGTAATTTTGTTTTTGTTGACTTTTTAAAAATATTTATATGTTTTTGCTAATTTGAACACTGGATAATTCACTTTTTTGCATATCCCTTTGGACTTCAAATTAAAAAGATTCCAGTGTAACTGACACCAGATGACTTGTAAAAGTAGTTAAAAAAAAAGCCACATTTTAAATGTGCTTCTCTTCTTCCAGTGGGTTGTCAGTTATTGAAGAATATTGGAGCAACCAAAGTTTTGATTGATGGTCTAGGATGTCCTGAATCAGCTGCAGAAGGAGCCACCCTGGGTCTTTGGATATTCCAGAAAAACAAGGAGGAACACAAACAGAAACAAATTCCAGAGATTGGACTTTTTGAAGGGAGCACCCAAGAGCAGTAAGTAGAACGTTGGGTGCACTGACTTAACGTTAATTCTTAATGTTCATAAAAATATTCAGAGCAATACTGTCGTAACAGCCACTTTTATGAAAAATGAAATTACAATGCCCTTCAAATTTACCTAGTACAATAAAATCATATGTATTCCCTTTACTGACAATATTCAAGTGAATGTCTAAGCATTGTAAGTATATTGCCAACTTTCTTTGATATATCATCATAAATTGCTTTCTATAACATTCAATTAGTATCAATTAAAATAGTATGTTCTAATCCATCGATATAACAATGCTGATCTTTCTATTTACATTTAACTTTTAACTGTACTCTTCATAATAACTTCAAACATATTAAGTTTCTTTATCTGGCTTCCATTAGTTTAGGTTTTACGTACATACCATGCCCTTATTATCTTAAAGAAAAGTGCAGACAAGAATCCTAGGAGCCAAAATCATATAGACCTATATGTCTCCTAAATACTCTTGGAAAAATCTTAGAAGCACTCATCTGTAAAAGATTAAAAGAATTTAGGATCATGACAGGTATGAACAACAATCAATTTGGCTTCAGAAAAGGAAAATCACTCAAGATGCAATAAACCATCTATTAGAAATGGCCAATAATTCAAATTCAAAATACTTAATTGGAATTCTAATTGATATTTCTGGTGCCTTCAATAATTTATTGTGGCCGGTACTATTTGAGAGGTTATGGGAAATAGATCTCTCTAAATGCCTATATGCAATATTAATGAATTACTGCAAAGACAGAAGGGTTCATGTAAAAGGTAGTGAAGAAGCAATTTACAGAGATATAACTAAGGGATGTCCCCAAGGCTCGATCCTAGGACCAATTTTTTGGGACATAGTTTTGGAGACTCTTTTAGACGAACTAAACAACGATGAAAATGTGGCAAAAACCATCGCATATGCTGACGATGTTTTGTTTCTAATAGAAGGAAACAATAGGGCAGATACAGAAAGAAGAGCGAATGAATTAACTCATAAATTAAGTAATTGGTGTAATAAAACTAAACTCCAAGTCGCTCCAACTAAATCAGGCTACATTCTTTTGAAAGGTAATCTCAAAAGATATCCATGTATAAAATACAACAACCAAAATATAAGACTCCAAAAAAGAAGCAAAATATTTGGGAATTTACTTAGATGAAAAATTAAACTTCAGGAAACATACTGAATACGTACGGAAAAAATCCCAAAATGTTATGATGAAATTAGCAAGATTAGTTAAGTTGAGTTTTAAAATTCCTTTAAACGTCATTACAGCATACCACACGAGCATTTTTGCTTCAATAATGACGTATGGTGCAGGGGTCTGGGCTCTGAGGATGAAGGATGTCCAAATAAAAACTCTATTAAGAAGATCACAAAGGAAGGTCCTCACCCACTATGGCCCATTTAGTAGTCACAGGAATATAGCCAATTGACTTACTGATTAAATTAAGAGGTGCTGTTTATTGGTTGAAGAAAGGCAACTTGGAGAAAGTAAGTTTAATAATCGGCAGTCACTGCAACAACTTAAATGAAATAAAACTTAAATTAAAAGAACAATGGCAGCACGAATGGGAAAATGACGAGGCAGGCAGGAGAACTTTCAACTTATTTAGCAACATTTTTGAGAGATTAAAACTAAAATTTATACAACCTACCAAAGGCATAATACATTACCTTATAGGACACGGGCCTTACAAAACTTATTGGAAAAACATTAATAGACACAGGACAATATATGTATACTTTGCAAAACACAGGATAACCCAGAGCACGTGTTATTGGAATGTACACACTATTTAGAACAAGTGAGAGAAGAAAGGGAAATTTTAAGTGGCCATCAGGTGGCACATATACTGAGAAATAAGAGCCTATATAAATACCTTGAGCAGGCTGCATTCAAAATAAGTAACCTAGCACGTGAAGAGGTAATACTACAAGAACATATAATAAGAACTAATGAAATAGCTGAGGACAAGGTAAGAAGATCAGAACGCATACATATGCAAAGACAACCCCCAAACACAAATAATTTAACAAGAATAGGAAATATGCAAGGTAACCTTATTTAAATCAACAATAAGAGAATATTAGAAGGAGAAGTTAAAGGTAAGGAAGAAGGGAATGATGGAAACGAAAATACCTAAATTTACAATAGACATAGATAATTTTGATTTACAATCTGAAGTGGAGAATGGGGAAAAAGATGAAGGCTTTTATCTAATAGAGTTTTGGCACCGGGAAGAAGGAAGATTACAGAGGGAGATGGAAGGGTATTGGAGATACATGGGAATGAGCCGCGGAAGGAGATGGAGGATGGTGAAGCAGTGTCCGGAGAGGAGGAGCAGAGTGCGAGAAATGGTGCAACTAGGGGACCAGGAGGATCAAGCAAGATGGAAGAAGGGATAGTTGGGAAGAAAAGATGGAGAGTGATGGTGGAAGCTAGGTGATAGTGTTTAATGAGTTCAAATGTTGGGACAAATAAATGAAATGAGTAGGAAACATTAATAATGC
This sequence comes from Metallyticus violacea, assembly GCA_030762175.1. Lineage (NCBI taxonomy): Eukaryota > Metazoa > Arthropoda > Insecta > Mantodea > Metallyticidae > Metallyticus > Metallyticus violacea. The sequence goes on from CM060844.1 coordinate 5,789,672, forward strand.
TAAATGAACTTTAAGTGAAGTAAGTTGTTAAAGAGAAGGATATTATTATGATTGTAATAAATTAAGATTATTTGAAACAATTAAGTATAATGTTTAATTTAAGAGAATTTCTGCCAAGTACTGGATACCAGTACATACCGCTGGTAACCAGTGGTTGGTAGTAGTATAGTAATAGAATAAATTTAAAGGATAATAGCTGGCTACCAGCTATAACTCTTACTGGCTCCCAGTAATGTTGTTAAATTGGTAGTTTTTGTAGATTTCGGAAGATTAATTTGGGAAGTTGTTAAATTTATATTTTGGTTTAATTTAATTACTTCCAGTTTTTTTTTTCCTTACTGTTTATAATATTATTTTAATCTAGTTATTAGAAAAATCTGTAAAATAATGTGTTAAAAGATCATTGAATTGTATAATTATAATAATAAATGGAAAATTTGATATACATGCCCTGGTTTAGGAAACCAGGTACCAGGGTGGCTTATACAGATTTTATTTATTTATTTATTGATTAAAATCAAACTACATACTGTTAATGGCTGTTAACTACTGTTAAATGTAGAACATGTTTTACAGACCATTGCTGCATTCTCAGCTAACTGTTGATTGCTGGATAATTTATAATGTTGCTTTGGGGATGTATATTCTGCTGTAGTGGAAGTGTGATAATTTTATAAGTTTATGTTTTCATCCCTGGAAGTGTCAAAGTTTATTAATCTGTCTGTATTTATAAATGTAAATTTTCTCCCATGTTGCTAGTTCTGTAGATCCCTGTGATGATTTTAATAATTTTTCTTTTTTCACTTTGCTGTTTGTTTTCACAATGAGGTGGTACTGCTGATTTCTCCATTTGTTTTATTTAATGTTCTTTTAATCGTGTGCCTATGTTTTTCCAATAAAGACTTTTCGCATTCTGCACAATTTATTTGGTTAATACCTGGCTTTTTCTCCAGTGGAATACTGTCATTAATAATGTCAGACAGGAGATATTAACATTAAATCTGTTTATAGGTGCCAATCTGATATTAAAATCTTTTAGAATATTTTGAAATTGGTGTGTAGTCCATGGATTATATGTATATTTTATCAATTCTGGGAATGAAAACATGAATTTTAATTTCATCACACCTTCACCATAGCAGAATATGCATTGCCTAAGCAACAAGGTGGATTATCCAGCAGTCTACATTTAGCTGAGGATGCAGACATTGGTCTGCGAAACATGTTCAAATTTAAATAAGTAAGTAATGCCAATAAGAATATGGCCTTGACTTGAATGAAGAAAATTACTTAAAACAGTATGTGTCTTCAGAAAAGATAACAGAGTGAAATTAAGAATATGACACACTTTGTTCTAAATAGTGTGAAATTTAAACATTTTTCAGTAAACTTAATGTGCCATGTGCACAATTCCATAAGCTCTGTGTTTTCCTGGAAGTAATGCTTCAATGGAGAAATTTTCCTCTTCAATGAATGTGATATAGACATCCCAAAAGTCGAGGGTGAGTTTAGAAGCTGTTCAAGACTACTTGCCATCTTAATAAACTTAAATATATTTTGTCAAGAACTTTCCACAAAATTAGTATCCACAGAAGATCTGCTCAAGGATGTTTACTCTTAAGTAAAGTACCATTAATTAAGCAGAATGAGTATTTTCATGATTTAAAATATACAGCTCTTGTTTGGACACTTGGCTGGCTTAACAGGGATTTACTTGGCACTGGGAAGCATACTGTTTGTCAGCAGAGTCTGATATTCTTAGTCCCTTAAATTCAAGTGCATAGATTTTTCATGCTAATTATAATTATAACAACCACATACCTTCATGACTGAAGTTGTTGGAAATGATGTCCTTGTACTGCCACACATCTTTTAAGAAAATTTGCATTAACAATCATTAATTCTTCCTCTAAAATTGTAGCAATTTCTCTTCTTATATTGTCTTTCAATTCTTCCAACTTATGCGGGCTATTCCAATATACTTTAGTGTCACTAAATGGCCATGTAAATAAAACCATGCTTGGTCCATAAATAAATTAAATAGGGTTAATAGAGCGATCATTAAATTATCAAACACCCAGTTGCAGAAATTAACTCTGCTCATATTATCTCATGGTTGCAATTCCTGCTGTACAGTTATCTTATAGAGTTTTAATTTTAAAAGTTTAGTGGCATTTCAAGTCAAGGTTTGTGAAATTGCCGATTCATGTGCAAGCTCTCTCAGAGATTTCTTTGGATTTTGTTCTAAGTTTTCTCTGACATCACCTAGTTTTTCCTCTGTAAGAACGTGGTGTTTTACTTTTGGTTTCTTATTTAGAATCTGTAAATCTATTCACAAGATCATGAACCATTTCTCTGTGAGGTGCACAAACAGCAGGAAATTTGTATAAAATATAGTGAACTTTTGTAACAGTGGTGTAAATTATTAACATTTAAGAGAAATTGAGTCGAAATAGTAACATACACACCACTAAAATTGAATTGAATGGAAGACTAGTTTCGGGAGCCATCTCCCGAAACATGGCTCCCGAAACTAGTCTTCCATTCAATTCAATTTTAGTGGTGTGTATGTTACTATTTCGACTCAATTTCTCTTAAATGTTAGCAGGAAATTTCTTTATAAATTGCAGTCTCATTTCCCTACAAGAGTTTGTTGTCACAAAGAAATCATCATGAGGATTCTGTGCTAAAGTATATGGATTTTTTTTGGCATTATAACAATACTAACACATTGAAAGTAAAACTCCATGTTGTTAAACAGGAAAAAATCAATGACATTAGAGAAAAGTTAGAGCAAAGTCCAAAGAAATCTCTGAGAAAGCTTGCTAATTTTCTTATAAGGTGTAAGAGATTTGTGGTGGCACAAGGAACATTATTTCCAACATCTTCTATGACAAAGATATGTGGTTATTGTAATTATAATTTGCAAGAGAAATCTATAAACTTGAAATCATGAGGCTATGAATATCAGACTCTGCCTGCAAACAGTATCTTTCCTGTTGCCAAGCAAATCCCCTTTTAGCCTACCATGAGTCCAAACAAGGGCTCTGCATGTAATCAAATGACAAACTAACATACAGAATTAATTAATATGTAAATTGGAACTTGCACAGTGAAGCTAACATACAGCACTTTACAATAGTAGTTTTTACTTGTGTTTGTATCTGTCCCTGGAAATTAAGAAAATAATCTGGTAACCACAGGAGCTTCCCCTTCATATTCCAAATAAGGTATGCTGGTGGATGTGTTGACATAGGAAAGCTTCTCCCTTGTAAAGAAGTAAGTTTGTAGTAATGGACATATGAAACAAAAGAAACAGCTGCAAGGTTGGGGCTTTAAAAACAACTATGTTTCATATACACAACATTTGTTAATGTATAAGGTGAAAGCAAGACAAGTGGTCCCAATTCTTTCAGTAGTTCAAATGCACGTATGTGTGGAATGTTGTCAGAAGTTTTTTCACCTTTGCCATGGTAACAAGGGGGCAGTATTGGATCCATCTATCATCACAGGACAAAACTATGGGCCCCTACTATGATCTTCTTTCAAAAACAGAATCAATTAAATAGTGAAAAAAGGATGAAGTACTCCTTAGAAAGGCTAAGGTGACACACTCCACAAAAAAGAGCATGGCAACAATTTTTTGAGACTGCAGAGGAATTCTGATATTAGACTTCAAAGAAAGGAACACAGTGATTAGGAGGTACTGAATCTACTGCACAGTGCTATCAAAGAATAATCTGTCATGCAGGAGCAAGCAAATTCCTCACCAAATTTAATAAAAAAGAATATAAAATCCAAATTAGATCTAATTAATTAATGAAATGAAATAAGTTACAGCATTATAGTGTGGTATTAGGGGAACAAAATTAGAATTCTTGCAATCTAAGCATCACAAAAGAGAAACCGCATTTTTAGAATTATTATTATTGTTAATATTATTGAGATTAAGCTACAAAAATTAATCATATACTATTAATTAAATGAAATATATGACCACTGCTAGACAAAGCTATACTGTGTGGGTATTTTTAAATGTAAACATCCTTGTGAAATTACCCCTTCATATCTTTACATTCACTAAAATAGAGAAAAATAACATTTCAAGTTACAATGTGCATTTAAGATGATGATTTTCATATGTTTCAATAAAACAAAAACATGTTACTTTTGAAAAACAATTTTCAAGTACTAAATAAATATACAAAATCAACAGTAAACAATCGAAAGTTACATAGATTTTCATTGACTTTGAAATTTAATTTAAATGTTATTGTATTAAAAATACGTAATGCAAATGTTTTCTGAAGGTTATTACAGAGTGCTCTTACATAGAAATATAATTGTTAAATGTATTAGATTAATATTTCACATTTGTTATCTTCACATTGTTACTTTTGTTAAATATAAAACATATGCAATATTATAAATACGTTTATATCTGAATTAATTTCTCATTTTATTTAAAAACAATTTAGAGAAAAAAATGCAAGAGCACTTTTTAAATTTTGGTTTTCAAGCATACCTTTACTCCTAATACTTCAATTTCCCCAATTTTCAGAAACTGTTTTTCTCATTTATTAAAAAGATATGTACCAAATTTTGTTGTGAGGAATCAAATATTTGTGTACTGAACGATTTTTAAATTTTGGGTTTTCAGGTATTCCCCACTCCTAATGGCTTGTTCATCCATGATTTTCCGGAACTATTTCTCTTATTTTATTTACATAGTATGTACAGAGTTTCATTATGAAAAAGCAATTTGGTGCCACTAGAATACATTTTAAATTTTGGGTTTCAGATAAACCCCCAGGCCTAATCTGATCTCAGAAACTATTTTTCGTATTGCATTTAAATGGCATATTTCGAGTTTCGTTGTGAAAATAGTGCATATTTATATCACTAGAAGGATTTTTAAATTTTGAAGTGCTAGCAGATTTCACTGATTTTCTGGAACTATTTTGTTTAAATGAAATATAACACTGATTTTGTTTAAATGAAATATACAAAGTATCATTGTGAAACAAATATTAATGCTGCTAAAGCAATTTTTAAATTTTGGGTAACCCCTGCCCCCTTGCTAACAGTCCAATTTCACTGATTTTAAGAAACTATTTTTCTAATCAACTACAGATGCTAATTGCAACTTGTATAGTGAAGCTAAATCATATAATTAAGATTATTGTATGATTGAGTCGAAGTATTATATTTAAATGAAATATATGGTATTTCGTTGCAAAACAAATATTAATGCTGCTATAACAATTTTTTAATTTTGGGTAAACCCTCCCCCCTCCCCTGCTAATGGTCCAGTTTCACTGATTTTGAGAAACAATTTTTCTTATCAACTAAAGATGCCATTTGGAACTTGAACAGTAAAGTTAATCATATAATTAAGATCAGTGTATGATTGAGTCGTACTACACACTCTTGTTAGCTCCACTTGTTTAGCTGTAGTACATGTTTCACAAGCTCTTGCCCGCACCCTCAGCTACCTGTTAACTGCTGGACTTTGTTATGCTATAGGGATGTATATTCTGCTCTGGTGGAGGTGCTCAAAGTTTGTTTCCCCAGGAAGTGTCAAAGTTCATTAATTTGTCTCTGTATTTGTAAATGTAGATTTTCTCCCTTGTTGCTAATTCTTGTACTGATTTTAAGAATTTTGCTTTATTCACTGTGTCGTGGTTTTCTGTCCAGAAATGAAATACTACTGCTCATTTCTCCATTTGTTTGTATTTTATGTACCTGAAATGTTATTTAACCTTATGCCTATGTTTCTCTTTGTTTTTCGAATGTAAACTCTTTCACATTCTGCGCAACTTGGTAAATACTGGTTTCTTTTTTTTCCCTCCCTCCCATTGGAATACTGTCATTAACTTTGTCTTTCAGGAGAGTTTTAACATTGAATCTGTTTACAGGTGCCACCCTGTTATTAAAATAATTAAAATATTTTGAAATTTTTCCGTAGCCCATGGATGATAAATGAATTTTTTAAAAATTATCTTCTTTTTTCCTGCTAAAATGTTGTGGTTTATTTAATAAATTTCTGCCTCTTGAATTTCTGTATTTATTTGTGAAAAAGTTCTTTTTTAAAACCATTTTTAATCGCTGTTCCTTTTATTTGCTTGTATTTTTTAAAGCATTCTTCTTTGTTAATTTGTAGATTATCTAGCCTGTGTGTTAATCTGTAGATCAATGCATGTTTATGTGTTTTGGGGTTAAAATGGTTAGTTTTGATGTGATTGTCTGCATGTGTATTCTTTCTGTATATTCCAAATTCCATGTTTCCTTAATGCTTCATTGTTTTAATGTCCAGGAATGTTATCTGTTTCTGTTTCATATGTGAATGATATGTTTTTAACTTGTATATTCAGAAGTTTTATGGCATCATCAATAAGTTTTTTGTTAACTATGGCAAATATATCGTCAACATATATGTACCATATTTAAATATCTGTATAAATTTTAAATATCTGTACCACATTTTAAACATGTACCATATTTTAAACATTTTAAATATGTGTGGAAATGTTATGTGCATTTCAAATCTTCTCACGTAGAGGTTAGCTAGAAATGGAGATACGCAGCTGCCCATAATAAGTTCTGATTGTTAGTAGAATTTGCCCTTAAATGAAAAGTAAATTTGGTTTATGCAAATTTCAGTATTTTTTTTATATTCTTTTATGTGTCCATCGTTAATTCCACTTGTTGTTAGCCAATCATGCAGATAAATTAGTAGTTTATTTTTAGGTATGCTTGGAAACAGGGATTCTACGTCATTGATATTAATGTGTCAGGAGGTTATACTTTTAAATCTTCAATTTTTTCTATTAGCTGAAATAAATTGTTAAGAGTATGTAGTTCAAATCAATCACACAGTGGTCTTAATTATATTTTCCTTATTTTGTTTCATTGGCATATATGGAGTTTCCTTTTAAAAAAAATAAAATTGTGGCCGTTAGAATGATTTTTAAATTTTGGTTTATCCTCCAGCCCTTTTAAGTAAACTCTATTCCCAATCTGATACTTTTCAAAAACTATTTTTATTATTTGATTTAAATGGTATATGCCAAGTTGTGATAAAACAATTATTGGTGCTGCTAGTGGGATTTTTAAATTTAGGGGTTTCAGAATTTAAAGATCCCCCCTTACTAATATTCTGATATCATTGATTTTCAGTATCTATTTTTCTTATTTTATTTTATTGGCATATACCCAGTTTCTTTAAAAACATTTAACATTGCAGCTGCTAGAGAGATTTTAATATTTTTCGAAAATACTTTTATCAATTTACTTGAAAGAAATCTACCAAGTTTTGTTGAGAAAAAACAAAAATTGTGACCACTAGAGAGAGAATGGACACACACATATATAATGTGCTCCTTTTTTTTTTTTTTTTTTTTTTTTTTTTTTTTTTTTTTTTTAATAATTGTAGGTGCCTAGTAAGTATAATCAATGCAGATATTGATAGAGTAGTAAAAAAATCTTTTCTTTGGTACAACTGCAATAGCTTACATTCCTGCAGAATTTGCTAAAAAATTAAATATCTGAAAAATAAATTTTTTAATGGTGCCGACTGCAATAACTTCATTTCTTCTGAATTTGCTAAAAGAGACTTGGAATGAAGTGAGTTTGTCTGCATGACAATGCACCAGTCCACACTACTACTGTTGCTAAGCCTGCTTTGAACACACATGGCTTACAAAAGCTTTATCATCCAATGTACATCCCAGACCTGTTTTCAAAACAAAAATCTAACCTTTGAGGGTCAGATTTAGGAATGATAATGGTTAAAGGATGCTATTTTCCATTATTTTTTCAGACAAATCTTCAAGACTTTTTTTTTGGAGTAATTGAAATGTGAGAAATGCTTTGAAGTAAAGGATTATGTTGAAAAATTATAGCTATATTTTTGTTCTGTCACCTAATTTAGATTACTGAGAGGCTATGAATGTGAGTTAATTGACAGTCCTAATTCTTATTGATTTTTCTAGAGCATTTGACTTAAATTAATATAAATAAACTACTTTAATCTAATTCTTATTGATTTTTCTAGAGCATTTGACTTAAATTAATATATATAAACTACTTTAAAACTTAAATCACTGCATTTATCTGAGAAGTTAATCCAGTTGTTTCACACTTTGAATAGTTCAAAACCGAAGATTTGCAAACTGGGCAAAGAATATGATCCCATTTTGTATTGCACTAATCTAAGCCTTTGGATGATCAAAGAATGTAAAGGATAATATCCAAAATGCAATCAGAGATGCCCTTTAAAAGGACTTAGTGAAAATACAAACTTGTATTTTATTTCATTATTTTTTACTATCTTTATTTCGGCTTCTGTGCATCTCTTCAGCTAAGGAAAGTATGATGACAAAAAATTTTGTCCATCACTAACTACCCTAGGACAAAGTGGAGAAGAAAAATATCTTGAAAAAGAACATACAAGAAAATGCAATATTGTAGAAATTTGGTTCTATTATATTGATTGACACTTAGTGGGTAATTTTTATATTTCAGAACAGTGGGTCAACAGCTGACGATGGGAACGATGGTTCTTGAAACATGTCCTGATATTAAAAACATGTAAGTGAAATGTATAAAAATTACCCACTAAGTGTCAATCAATATACAAGACCTTCACTGTAAATAGCTTCAATAATTTAACAAATACGTTGGTTCTATTAGTTTGGATAATACTGTACTTATTTTCCTTATATACACCTTGTGTACTGACAACCTTAATGAGATTAAATGCATTGACTTCAAAACAAATTAAACCATCAGACCAACATTGCCAGTAATAAATACAAAACATATTGGTGTGTTGCAAGGTGTGACTGGGAGAGAGGTCTGGTGAAAGCAGAAGCACAAAATCTGACTAGAACACTTAGCGACACACCTGCCAACCAGCTAACCCCTACCATCTTTGCTCAGGTATTTTGTTCTTTTCCTCACAGCTTAAAATAATGAAACCCTAACAAGTTTTGAAGTTATTTGAATGTTGTGTTGCTATGTTTTATTTCAGACAGCTGAAAGCCTCCTTTCAAAACTTAATGTTGATGTGAAGATTCATGATAAGAAATGGGCTGAGGAGAAAAAGATGGGGGCTTTTCTAAGTGTAAGTCGAGGTTCAGATGAAGAACCTATTTTCCTAGAGATTGGTTACAATGGTGGTTCTAATGGGGAGAGACCTGTCGTTTTAGTTGGTAAGTTGTATGTTTGATTTCTCAGTGTGGTTGCAAATAGCAGATAGCTAAAGTTGTCAAGTGACACTTTATAAGGCTGGACTGAAAATTTTATTAACTAAAATATTGGGATTTTTACTTTTACTTATACATACAACCAGGAGTTTCCCAGGGATCAGTACTTGAATCACTACTTTTTATGCTTTACATTAATGACATAGGTAAAGAGGTAAAACACTCCATTACCACCAATGTGCTGACAGTTTATAACTCTTTTGTACTTCCCCTCATTCTGTTCATGATGCTATGACTGTACTAAATGAAGATCTAACCTCCATCTCCCTTTGGACACAAAAATTTGGACTAAAATAAATCCATTTAAATCTCAGACTATAGTCATGGGATATAAATATACACTATGTAAAATAAACTCAAATGTTTTGCCACCCATCATGATAAACTACAGTGTAATTAATTACACCAGCATGGCAACAAACTTAGGTGTTTATATAGACTCTGATCTTAGAATGGCACAGCCAGGTATCTCATACATGCAATAAAACATTTTCGTTCATTGACACATTAAAACATGTAACAAAAGATCTATTACCAATCTCGAAAAAAATCTCATTCAAGTGCTTATTATGCTTCATCTAATCTGAATACTGGGCAGATCAAAAGATTACAATGCTTATGTAATGCCTGTGCTTATTTCGTCTTCAACACTCATAAATTTGATCTTGTGATGCTCCTACACAGTCAACAGCCATGGCTACCTCTAAAAGAATGTAATATTTCCCATTCCCTTATGCTCCTGTTCAAAATCCTCTGTACCTCCACCCCTTAATTTATCGCTTCTCGCTTTGTATACCCCAAACCCAGAATGTGACTTTACCATCTATCCCTCATCACCAAACACATTTCTACTCAGTCCTCATTCAGCATGTCAGTTCCCAGAATCTGAAATTCCCTTTCTCCTGAAGTCAGAGAATGTCTGAAAATAAAACAATTTAAACATAGATTAAATTGTCATCTCAACTCTAGAAATCACAGGAGTTAGTTTCTCATTCCTCCTCCTCCTCCTCCTCCTCCTCCTCCTCCTCCTCCTCCTCCTCCTCCTCCTTCTTCTGCTCCTACTCCTCCTCCTCCTTCCCCCTTGTATTCTAGAAAAATTATTGAAGAACAAGTAGAGTTCCAACTCATTCTTGATCAATTTTCTAACTTTATTAAAAATATGGTAATATTTACATTCAGTTAATATCTTTAATTTTCGTTTTATATATTTTGGCTTTATGCATTTTATGTAACTAATTATAATGTACTATGTATTTTTTATGGTTTGTTCATCTGGTAGAGTGGAAGCAAAGGCCCCAAGGTCTTAACTCTTACCAGGGTAAATGAATAAACACAAATACTCAAAACTTATTGTCATTACATTGCATTAATGCATGCTTTTTTTCATTAAATTTTTAATTTATTTATTTAATAGATCTGTGGTAAACAGTTCACAGCAAAATTATATATTCTCTTCAGCCCTGGCTATATACTAGTCAAATAAAAGCAATAATGTCTTTTGAGCACATAAATCTCATTAGAACTTGTACAGGGCAGTTAATTACAGGCCAACAGAGCATGACTGTATGCTGGGAGTAGCCAAACAGTGCATCTGCAGGTAGCAGCTTATTGTTTGAGGGGTGCATTCATGAGGTACTGAATACTTTCTTTGTGTATAAATTGTGTGCTAATTGTATTAATTAATTATGCTGGTACATAAACATAATCTTGAATGGGTTTTATGTATGGTACCTGTGTAAAAACTGATTCTTGAAGAGAAGTGCTAAATTGATTAGTAGTATCCTGGCATTTAGTCGGTCCTGGTGGTGTAGTGGTAACCATACTTGCCTTCCAAACTCAAGATTGCGGGTTCAAACCCGGTTAGGATTGGTGGATTTTTTCGGGTGTAAAAATCCTAAGTATGGCTTCCTTCGGAAGGGAAGTAAAGCCATGGTCCTGTGTCGTACATTTGCAGCATGAAAAAGAATCTCAAGCCTGAAAGAAGCCTCTGAATAAAATTTGTCAGCCATTTCATGCCCGGAATTGAATAAGATGCTGATGACATGAGATGTTAAAGAATTTCCTTAAATAAAATGAATCAAAAAAATCCTGGCATTGGTTTTCCAGCTCGTTAAAAGACCACCAATATTTTTATGGAAAAAAAATTAGGCAAAATAGATGAATTTCCTACGCATATGTCCCATTGTATTGTTCTTGAGGGGCATACTTTTTAATATCTCTTATAATGCATGTTAGTTCTTATTATTATAAGTTTTAAATACAATATAATTTTATGCTTTCAGTAAAACTATAAATACTAAAACTTTATGCATAGGGACTCTATCTGCCTCTTTCCTTTTTGACAAATTGGCAAACAATTTTTGTACCTAGAACATGATTGCTAGGATATTTTCTTACAAGAATCCATTTTGTAAAAAACCTGGTTATTTATATAGGGGCAAGTTAACAAAGAACAATTAGCAGACAATTTATATACAGTGAAAGTATCAAGCTACCATTTGTTGACAACGTATTCCTCCCTGCAAACTGCTACATGAAAATGTGTTATATGACCTTGACTAGCTTCAGTAACAACCACTCTCTCCTGGCCCGTAATGACCAAATGCCACATCATATGAAAATTCTAAAATTTCTCATCCCTTTGGCCCTACTCTCACATAAAACTTGGAGAAAGGTTTCTGGCTTTATATATGCCAGGATAGAAAGAATGTAAATGGGAAAGAATGTGTATATATCTTTTATTTATAATCCTTAACTCAAACATATTAATAAAATGGTTTTTAATTAATTGTGTTTTTTATTTCATGCTGCCTCTGATGATTATGAATGCAAAGTAAATCATTTTAAAAATGGTTGTAGGTAAAGGTGTAACCTTTGATGCTGGTGGCATCTCCCTTAAGCCTTCTAGTAACATGGACCTGATGAGGTTTGACATGACAGGTGGAGCATGTGTCCTGGCTACAATACATGCTGCTGCACAGCTCAAGATTCCGCTAAATGTTGTGGGTGAGTGAGTTCACAGATCCACACTTTGTATAATATTTCTGTAACCACTGTAATAAATAGGCAGTATACCTTTAGGCATTAAAAACAATATTAATTAGAGAGTTGATGTTTCATCTTATTATACTTCACTTAGGAAAGTCCTCAGCTTTGTAATGACTAGTGAATGATTCAGAAGTTTTGTCTAAGCAAATAGATGAGAGCAGTTTAAAATTGATGTGCAGTGGGATGACCTTGACTGCTGGAGTCAGCCGGTAGGGAGCAAGGTTCAGTCTGTCAAACATTTTAGCATCTCTCCGATGACAAATAGCAGTGATAGAAATATAGTAAACAATGCTGCTGGTTCTACCAAATGGCAGTGAAAAGTCTTGCACAGCCAGAAATGAAAAATGATTGGTGTTTCAATTCATGATGAGGGAAGCTACGGAGGGGACCTCTATTAAGTACCAGTTCACACAAATGTGTGTCTTTCTCAATACCTCATAAAGAAAGACCCAGAAAATTTAGGAAGGCTGCTTTAGACGACTTTAATCATGTGTTATTCTCTGTACAGTGAATGACTTTTATTTACAAGAAAAAGAAAGGCCAACACTCAAGAAGATCCAAGCTTAATTGAAAAAAGCATTTATTGGTTTCAACAGCAGTATTAGCACACTGGAAGATTCTACATGCACTTGGATTCAGATTGAAAAAGACAAAACACAACAGAGGATCCTAAGAGAGCAGTACCACATACGAGAACAAAAGATTTCTTACCTACAATATTTAAGGAAATATAGAAATGAGTCTCATCAATTGTATATATGGATGAGACCTATATTCATTCTACACATACAGCATCCTATAGCTGGAGTGACAACTCACTTGCTGGTCTCTTTTCTCCTTTTTAAAAGGCAGCAAAATGATAATCATTCTTGCTGGCGGTGAAAAAGGTTTTACACTAAATGCATATGTCTGTTTTAAATCTGAACAAAAAACAGGAGACTATCATAACATATGAACTGTAAAAACTACGAAAAATGCCTGACTGAAAAACTAATCTCACACCTCCCACCTCATATTCAACCCGAGAACAAATGATATCCTGGTTTACAGAAAAGCAGATTCCTTACAACATTGGCATGCCAAAACTTCAGCTGTATATTTTAATCAAGGAGAATAAACCAAATGATCTCACTTATAAAATAGATTGGGCATAGTGTATTACAATTACCACCTTACCACCTGGAATTAAATCCAATAGAGCTGATATGGGCAAATGTGAAGAGCTGAATTGCAGAGAAAAATGTTACATTTAAAATGGATGATGGTATTAAATGGCAGATGAAAAATTTGCATTCATTTCCAAAAGACTAGACAAAACATGTGAAAAGAGAAGAGGAGGAATACATCAAAACTGAAAAAGTAGCAATGAAAGCAACTCAGACAGTGGTGAAGAAGACTATGAAGATGGTGAAATAGAAAGTGTAAACCTTATATATGTAGTTCCATGTGTAGCAAGTGGCAGTAATTAAGTGATCACACAAAAACAGTTATTATCGGTGCATATCTACCTATAATTTCATTAACTGTAAAGGAATGTGATGAAGTGTTTATTGTAATTAAATAGCTCAGCTATATAATTTGTGCTTGTGTTTTACTGGAATAGTAATAAATCTTCTTGTATGCTAATAAGTATGTGTCTGTAATTGTCATTCTGGTTCCCCTACACTTTCTTCTCCGTGTGTATAATACAAGACTATTACTTGAAGGCTCTGCCTCTTCTGTATATATATTGATGTGGAAACTTATGTGCATCGTACCAGGTTGTGATGAATCTACCGAGTTTATCATCCAAGTTCAAGATATGTATCTTATTCTTTTGGATATGAATTTTTCCCATTTATTAATTCCTCTGTTATGTCTGTGTACCTCAAGAGTTTTACAGTTGATTTTATATCATGGTTTATGGAAAAGAAATGGGCAGCTTTCATTTTATGTATACCCGGTTTTTGTACAATGGAATTTTGTCCTTGGATACTGTAACTATTGTGTGTTTTTTTTAATAGTGTTTAATGCTTGTTGTTACAACTGAGGCATCACAGGCAGTGGGCACTGATGATAAATGAAATGAAATGAAATGATAAATTGGGAAAGGATATTTTTAAGGAAGGAAACGTTCCAGATCTAAGTTTGGGTACCTCCCCGGCATTTACCATTTATGAGGACTGAGAAAAACCTGGGGGAAAAAACCCTAGTCAGGGAGGACGGTCCTGGTGGGAATCGAACCCAGACCTCCCGCTTATGAATCCGTGCCTTAACGACCTCGACCACCAGTGGTGGTATCTATTGTGTGACATCAGTTATGTTGTATTATTTGAAAATTTTGTTGAACTTACTGTCTTTCTGTTGTTTTGTCTATGAAGTAAATTTAAACCATTATGAGCTATTGAATTTATGATATGTTGGTATTCTTCCTTGTTGAGTGGAAATTTAACTAACTTATATCTAAGGCTGTAGAATGCCTGGGGCTGAAATTATTGTGTTTGAAGTAATAGTCTGTGTAAATATGTTTCTGTAGATACCAAAGATGTTGTTTCTCATAATCTTTAAATCCAGGAAAAACAAAAATACCATCTAAGATGAACTGTATATCTCTATTTTGAATGTTCAATAGTTTGAGTACATAATTGATGAGTTTATTCGGTACTATTGCAAATATTTCATCTACATAATGGAACCAAGTTTTTTAATATTACTGCAAAGACTTTTGTGATGTGATTTTCAACGTGTGCAGTTTTGTCAGGAACGGAGAAAGTGGATTTTCCATTGCTAGTCCTTTAGTTTGTTGGCAGTAGTTACCATTGAAACTGAAGAAGTTTTGTTGTATGCAGAGTTGTGTGAAATTGATATAGTGTGCTATTTCCATCTGTTGCAATAGATGTAAGCCAATAAGTATATAATGTCATTTCTCTGTTGGGATGCTCAGAAATAAAGCTGTAACATTGAATAAAACAATTTCACCCTCTGGTCTGATTGTTATTCGCTGTAGCTTATGGGCTTATTCCTGTGAGCTTTTAATTTTTAAGCTATTGAATGAAGCAGTTGTACATTGTACAGTGCTTAAATCCGGACAAATTTAATTGTGAATTTTCCATTATATAATACTTTTCCTATAGATTTGCTTCTAGTTATCAGTCATAACCTCAAAATGGTCGAGCTATTGCAAACAAGTGAAAGTACAGCAAAATAACCATGATTTTTGAAATTCTTTGTGCTGGTATTTAGCTATATTGTTAACATGAATATTGATAACTATAAGGCATGCTGTTGCCTGGTTTGTGGATTTTGGATATCTCTTTCTGTACTCATAATTTGCTGGTGAGTAAATTTAATACTAATACTATTATGCTCTATTTATATTTGAATCACCAGCAAATTAAGAATATATGTATAAGTTGCTTCACTGTATTAGTTCCAAAGTTGGTCTTAATCTCATTCTGGGCTAAAATTCTAGTAGACTAATGGTTTTGTTAAAAGCATTCATACATTTGATTAAAGAATCTTTCCAATGGATTTGTAGTCTCTGTTTTTTAACAAATTATTCATAATGATGTTAACTGTTGTGCACTACGTTTATTGACTTTTTTCATTATGCATGTTTTAAGCACAAAACTAAGGAATAGATACTAACATCATAATAGGCATTTATATGCACCATCAAATACAGCATGAATCCAAACTTTACAAGTTGTTCAGGAGTCTTTTCTGAGTGTTTTGATAAAAGGAACCTATGGTCTCCAGTAACTTGTT
Organism: Metallyticus violacea; assembly: GCA_030762175.1. Lineage (NCBI taxonomy): Eukaryota > Metazoa > Arthropoda > Insecta > Mantodea > Metallyticidae > Metallyticus > Metallyticus violacea. The sequence continues at coordinate 5,805,736 of CM060844.1, forward strand.
ACCTGGTAATTTCATAGTTTTCATTTTGTAATAACTTGACCACCTTTGTATGATTGTTTCCAAACAAAACACAACATTTTACTGCTGTAGAGCATATTTACATTACAGTCTGCCACCAATTAATCAACTACTCGTCACCTCCTCACAATTGCAATTATTTATTTTTAAAGACAGATGACTAAACATAAAAATGACAAGAAAACAAATTACACTCGATATCATTGTATGATTCAGTTGAACTACACACTCTTAATGCTTCACTTACTTGTCATAATGTACGGAACCGGTTTTGAGAACATGTAGTTCTCATCTTCAGCCAGGCTCAAGTTCAACTAAAGTTCATTTTTATTAAAGTTGAACTTCTTGGCTCATTAATAACAATACCAGCCTATACATTCATGGAGAATGCCTCTTGGTAGGTTTGTTTCATCACAGCATATGGATTTTCATACTCCCAGATATGAATATTCTGACTGTTGAACATACCTTCTCTAGTAAACATTGCCTCGTCTGTGTACAATATCATAGTAGGAAAATGGTTGTCTACACATTGCTGTAAGAACCAATTAGCAAACTGCACTGGACATGGAAAGTCTGCTGGTTGCAATACTTGGACCCTCTGTGGATGATACTAATGCAATTGCTGCTTGTGTAAGACCCTCAAAATAATTACTTGGCTTACATTTTACCTCTCATGCAATACGATGACTACTGCTTGCAGGGTTGTCATACATTGCAATTAAAACACACTCTTTAAAGATTGGGCATTCGGTCATTTCTCTCACAACCAGTATCTTGCATACTAACAGTGAAGGACCAGGCTTTTTGCAGATGCCTGTGTACAGCTGCAAATATAGTATGACGAGGTTGCCGTCACTGCGGGAACAGGTCTGCATAGCATCTTCGTGCCACTCTTCCATTGCATTGAGTGAAACTGTAGATGAGATGCATATCGGCTAACTCTGCATAAGCAAAGTTATCCATACTGTATCACTAACAACATACTAAAAGGTGATGTACTGCAGAAAACAAAAACTGGGACAGAATTGAGCAGGAGTTCAAGCCTGTTGGCAGACCACACTGAAAACACTCAATACTACACTCTACTACAGCAACGAAAGGTTGTGTTTTTTTTTTTTGGAATCAATCATATTCTGAGTAAACAGATACAAAGCTAGTTGAGTTAAACAAAATGAAAGCAATGAAATTACCAAATAATAAGCCATCGGAGACCATGGATTCCTTACACTTAGAAAACATCCCTAAACAACTTATGAAAGTTTGTCAGTAGAGTTCAGATTCATCCTATATATATATATATATATAAAGCATTAAATGTTGCAAAACATAAATATTTAATTTTCTTCATCATATTTGTAATAGGCAATTGCTGTCCAATAATAATTAATTAATATCTTGTCAACAGGATTAATTCCACTGACTGAGAACATGCCCAGTGGAAGTGCAACAAAGCCAGGTGATGTTGTGTTTGCTATGAATAGCAAATCAATAATAGTTGACAACACAGATGCTGAGGGGAGATTGATTCTTGCTGATGCTTTGTGCTATGCTAAAGAGTTCAATCCTCGTTTTGTGCTAGATATTGCAACCCTTACAGGTAACTTTACTGTGCCACTATCAATGTTTCAAATCATTCCCAGAGATTGCAAACAACTGTCTTTATATTGTCTCACTTATCCATGTGCTAACTAGGGTTTGCTGTTTAACAATGGGAATGTTTGCTTGTAGGTGCTATGATGGTGGCACTTTCTGGGAGTGCAACTGGTGTGTTCAGCAATTCGACAGCCCTGTTCAAGCAGCTGCACAAAGCTGGAGTAGCTACTGGTGATCGAGTGTGGAGAATGCCAGTATGGAAATACTTCTCCAATAAATTGACAGGTAAAGTGTTTCAGTTGCTGTGACAGTAGACAGCAAGCAAATACTAACAAGTATGAGATTTGTTCAATAAAAAATTATCATAATTTTTTTTCACAATATACCTGCTTATCCTCATAATTTTGATGATATTTCTCAAAGTAGTCCCAGTTGGATGCAATGCACTTTTCTCAGCATTCTGTCAGTCTTCAAAGACATGCTGCAAACCATTTTTTGACAGGCCCTTCAAAATCATCTCCGCAGCCTTCACCACTGCTTCTGATAATGAAAAATGTTTCGCCTGAAATTGTTTCTTCAATTTGGGGAAAAGAAAAAAGTTCTATGGGGCTAAATCTGGACTATAGGGAGGGTGAGGGACACACCACATTTTTGTGTGATATTCAGGAACAACATTTGAGATGTGCAGCTGTGCATTGTTGGTGCAGCATCCAAGTAGCTTTCAAGATATCTATGTAATATTAACCATTTGTGTGCAGGTACAAAATATTGGCAAACCATTTCTTTTGTATCAAAAAATGAGATAACTTCACTGCAAAAGCAACCACTTTTTATACCTAGTCTTACCATTAAATAATGTTACATCATTGAACCTGAGCCATTTTCACAACTTTAAACATAATTTAATATCCTTTTAATACTGGTCACTTACATACATTATAAACACAGAGCACTAATTATTTTTCAAAATGGCCGCATTTGGCCTTCACACAGGCTCTAAGTCTCTGTGGTCACGCATCAATGGAATTTATTAAATAATGTTACAAAATTGAACCTGAGCCATTTGCACAGTTTCAAACATAATTTAATATCCTTTTAGTACTGGTCACTTACATATATTATAAACACAGAGCATTAATCATTTTTCAAACTGGCCACCTTTGGCCTTCACACAGGCCCTAAGTCTCTGTGGCTATGCATCAATGGAATTATACAGTCTCCATCAGAAAATCTGCCAGTGCCTTCACCAGGGAGCACTTCAGGCTGTCAATACTGGGGTGTCTTCTTACAGACCATGCCCTCAAGCACGGACCACAACTTGTAGTCTAATGGGTTGAGGTCAGGGCTGCCAGAAGGCCAATCATCCAGAGCAATGAAGTGCGGAACATTTCTACATCAGTCCTGGGTAGACTTTGCCTTGTGAGCAGGTGCTGAATCCTGCTGGAAGCTCCATTGTTCATTTCTGAACAAATTGTTGCTCAAATCCTTCACAATAGTATCCAACACAGTATTTTGGTACACTTTGGAAGAGGTTTTCACTTTCTTTTCGCAGAAATGGAGTACGGTGGTGCTGACATATGCCACTACCCACCAAACCAGACTGAGGCAGGATGATAGCCTCTTTGGATCTTCAGAACCTTTTCACAAGCTTCTCGAGATGATTTAGCATAAATATAATCATTTTACTGGCTGAAAGCCTCCTGAATAGTGAAACTCTTTTCATCTATGAAAAGAATTTTTCGGTGGCTATTGTTTGCGTAATGCTGAAGAAGGCATTTTCATTTTACCACTCTCTGCTCCTTCAGGCGCTGGATTATAAGGTGACCTGTACTCTGTCGGTAAGCGTTCAACCCAAGGTCATCACAATAGGCCAGAAATTGACATTATTGAAATGTTCAGCTCTTGAGACAGCACAGACTGACAGACTGCTTTCGCACAGGATTTCATCAAATACAAGCAGCCACTGTTTTAATAGCCTGCTTGTCCCTAAAACTATGTGAACGGCATGGTCTCTGGCGATCTTCAAAAGTCCTGGTTTCTAGCTGGTAAATGGCTGATATACAAACATTCTTGCTTACCATTTCTAGATTTAAAAGTTATAAGAAATGGAGGTTGTTTGAATTTTGGAATTTACAGAAAAGAAACACATACAGATAACTACATAAAAAATGAGAGTTATAACCCCATTCCACATAAATACGCAGTGTTTCACAGTTTGGCACACAGATTGATGAATATTCCACTCACAGAAGCAGAGTACAAAATAGAATACCAACAAATAATAAAGACAGCTATAATCAATGGTTTCAACAAAGCACAGTGCTAAAAATTATCAATAAATCTAAAAGACAAAAAGGGATAAGGAAAGTTTCCACACTGAAAAACAAAAAAGAAGAATACAAATTCAAAAGTTTTACCTACTATCCAATTTACCACAACAAGTTCAAGAAAATTTTCAAAGAACATGGGATAATGTTAGCCTGAAAAAACAGATACAACATCAAGAATTTATTATATTGCACAGTAAAGAACTCCATATCAACAGAACAGAAATCTGAAATTTACGAAATAAAATGTGCAAATTGTGAGCAGAGCTACTAGGCAAAACAAAGAGAAGTTTGGAAATTCAGAGGAAAGAACATTTTAGAAATATTCGGTTTAAGCAGATCAAAAACCATGAAATAAAACCTGAAATTAAACTGCTGAACCCATTGGAATTATCTACTTGGGAAAAAAATTTTGTATTAAAAAATAGAATAAACCTAATGAATTTTGAGTTTCCTCCTATGAATGAACTCGGCAATTTCCTATTTCAACCAACAAAGGCCACCACAGAAACATCCAGGTGCATAGCCATCATTTCAAGTAATGGCGGTTCGGTGAACAACTGAAGATGGGAGAGATTCTCCCGAAACATGTCTTACTTTTATGTAAGTAAATGGAGTTTAGTGTAAAAAAATGAATACCTAAGTTTAGGATATATTACCACTCCATTGTCAACAGCTTCGTAAGTACAATATTCTTGCTTATGTTCAACTTCTTAAGGGTAGTAAAAATTTCAGAAGTTGGTATCTTCCTTGTACTGCTACACAGTTTTCATAATTGCCCCACTCCATTGCTGTAATATATGGAAACACACCTTGTCTTCTGCAGCTGTACTCATAATGACATCCTCTTACCATCCCACATTAAGCAGTGGCCGCAACCTTCCATACCAGTTGTATGGCCTGTGCAAAAGTTTGTAACAGTGCTTATATTAAGACTTAAGTTTATGTGCATTGGTGATGTTGAAGATTTCCACACAGAACTTTGATATTTGCTCTCAGGATTGAAATGATGTAGCCAAGTTTCATCATCAGATTACCTTTGAAAAAACTGTGCATCTTGTTGTATCATCATCTTCAACTGCATGCAAACATTCTGTTGTTTGGAAATCAGCAGTCTTGAAACTTACCATCAACAAACACATCTCATGTGCAACTTTTCAGTTACCAACATGTGGATGCCAGTTAGTTAAAGGTTCAGAATTTCTGAAAGTGTATGTAATTTGATGATACTCTTTCACAATGACAGAATATTTCTTTCATTAAGAGTACAAACTGGAGTGCCTGGTGCACCTTCCATTGAAATTGTTTGCCTCTCCACCTAAAACATTTTAAACCATCTTCGAACTGTGCTGTAGGAAAGAACAAACTCTACAAAGGCCTCCTGTAACATTACATAAGTCTTAGCTGAAGATTTGTTCAGGTGAAAGCAGAATTTCATAGCAGTGTAATGTTCATAGCATGTCACCTCCATTTTGCTATAGGCAGAGCTGAACATGTCTCAATTACACAACTCTCACAATGGTAACTGAAAGTGACAAGAAAGAAACTGATATCATATGAACATTACACATTAAAGTAACAAAATATTGTAAAGCTAAATTTTAGCAGGAAAAATTATGCCTGTAAAAATTATCAGAAGATTCCTATATATACTGCTGACCATAAGGAAGCTGTAGAAACTATGTAGCACACCAGCTAATTAGGATTGACATTATGTAACATATACTCCAGTGTAGTATCCTAAGTAAGGAGAGACAAGGAGCACAAGGAAGTAGTAAAATAATGCTGATATAGAGTTGGTTTGGTGACATTGTTTTAATTGGACCTCTTTCAGGAACATTTGTTCCCCTTATCATTAGAAGATAAGCTGGTAGTAGCATGCCCTATAAGCGGTTTGAGAAATTTGTGGAGCATATCAATGATAGTGTCTTGAAGTTCATGATGCGATTTTTATTTGTTTATGTAAATATTTTCCCATGTCATTAGTTCCAAAGGGTTGCAAGTGCATTTTAATTTTCTTTTTTAATTAAGCTCAGCAAATGAGGTAGGCTAATACATTATCAACACAGCACTGCATAATGGTTTCCATAAAAAATTAGTAGATAAACTGATAAAAGTTTAAAAAAAGATGTCAAAGACACAAGCTTGTTGTTACAAATAAAAGAAAATGTACAATTCAAAACTTTTACATAATACTCCAGTACGTTCAATTTAAAAGAAATAAAGATGTCAGAGACACAAATAAAAAAAACATACAAGGGTTGGAACTTAAATAGTGGCAACTATTTATTTACAGCCGATACAAAATAATTACTTGTTAGCAACCTTTACTGTCCTTCAATGTAGTCACTAGCATTGTGTATAATCCGTTGCCAGCGATGTGGAAGTCGTAGTATACCTTTAGCAGAGCCTGTTCTCTTGATGGTGCAGATTGAGTGGTCTACTGCCTGTCGAATCTCTGGAACACTTCTGAAGCGAATGCCATGAAGTGGTTCCTTCAGCTCCGGAATCAAATCAAAGTCACAAGGACTGAAGTCTGGGGAGTATGGTGGATGGTACAGTACTTCCCAGCCCCATCGACTGAACAAATCAGCCACAGCTTGCGCTGTATGCGCCCAAGCATTGTCATGCAAAATGATGGGTGGATTCTACAGAAAGTGTTGCCGCTTCTTTCTCAAAGCTGGTTGCAGGTGGTGCTCCAAAAACGACTCAGCATTGACGGTCTGCCGTGGAGGAATGTAATGCATTAAGATAACACCATCACAGTTGTACACGAGAATCACCATAACTTTCACCGTATTTGGGGCTCTGACGAATTTTCGACTTTCGTGGTGACCCATACTGACGCCATTTGTTCGATTGGTGTTTCAGTTTTGGCTCATATGATTTGGCCCATGTCTCATCCAGGGTTATGATACAGCATAAGAAAGTCTCCTTCGCGCTCATAGCGCTCCAAGTGGGTCTTAGCAGCGTCGTAACGCAACCATTTCTCAATTTCCGTCAGATCATGCGGAATTCATCATGATGCAATTTTTCGCATGCCCAGGTGTTCCTTCAGGATGTGAAGCACAGTCGTGTGCGCTAATCCGGTTTCTTGGGCGAGCTCACGAATCGTCTGGCATCGATCACTGTCCAGTAAAGCAGCAAGAGCATGCACTTCTTCACTGACACTCATAGGACAACCTGCCCAATGAATGTCTGCCACAGTTTGCCGACCATCTTTGAAGGCTTTTACCCAACGTGCCACTGTTCTGTAAGGAAATGCAGATTCCCCGCAAACCTCTTGAAGACCTTTATGACTCTGTCGTGCTGTACGACCTCTGGCACATTCATCTTGATCAAACTCTTGTTCCTTTTTCAAAAACATAGTGACAACAGTACGTTAGACCGCTAGCTTACAAGTGACTGTTTCTCTCGATAGTCCGCACGCAGGTGATGTGGGAAGGGCGAGTCCATTTGCTCTGAGAAACAATAGGTATGTAAACAACATGTGCTATTAGCGACAATATTAGATTTTGTTGCATAGCATCTCCACAGCAGTGTTGCCACAATTTAAGTTCCAACCTCGTATTTAATTTAAAAATTCACATATCACCCTAGCATGTTAAATAAATTCATAAAAACATTTTTGTAAATAAAATAATTTTGGCATAGCATTAAACATTTATTATAGCCTTCTTTCTGAGAGGAAGCCTTGTATCTACCAAATCAGTTGCAGAGACTTTGATTAGATATGCATTGGAAAAATGAAAAGAAATTTGAAAACTCATACCTAAGAACATTTCAGAAATATCCGTTACAAACAGATAGAAAAATTGGCAGTGGCTGCCCATTCTTGGTAAGAAAAAAACAAAATTGAGATATAAAAAAAAATGAAACAAACTTGTATCCTTTTGGAACTAGTGGCATGGAAAAATTTACATAATCAAAAGTAAAATCTGCATCATGAACTTCAAGACACCTTAGTTGTATATTTTACATCTCCACCTACAGAGTATGCTTCTAACAGTTGGTCTTCTGCTGATGACGAGAGTGAATGTTCCTGAAACATATCTCTGTAGCAAAAACAGGCGTTAAACACTATTCATTCATTACTGAAACATGTCCAATCAAAACATCCAAGTAAATTACTCACTAAATCAACTCTATATCAACATTATGATACATCTACTTCTATATTGGGGAGTTTTTTTTTTTTTTTTTTTTTTTTTTTTTTGATTGATTTATTTATGGATGCTCTTTAACATCTCAGGTCATCAGCGTCCCATTCAACTCAGGGCATGAAACGGCCGACAAATTTTGCTCAGAGCCCTTTCTTTCAGGCTTGAGGTTCTTTTTTGTGCCGTAAATGTACGACACAGGACCCACGGCTTTACTTTCCTTCTGAAGGAAGCCATACTTAGGATTTTTATGCCCGAAAAAATCTATCAGTCTTGGCCGGGTTCGAACCCGCATTCTTGGGTGTAGGAGGCAAATATGGTAACCACTACACCACCAGGACTGACATATTGGGGAGTGAGAAGAAAAATTGTGTAATAGGAAATCATCAATTTATAAAATAAAATTTCATGATTACTGTAGAATATTTTTCTCCCAACTCTTTTACAAAACCATTTAATCTCCTACTACCAGAGGATTAACTTTAGGCTCCATAAACTGGTACTGAAGTCATATTACAAGAGATTAAAGTACACTGGAGTAGCAGAAAATTTGGTTTAAATCTTTTGCATTTCTTTTCTTTTCATTTCTCGGTAAAAGAAACAGCTTCTGCTATCGGAAGAGGAGTAAAGAAAGGGAATTGTTTTATGTACTTGCATCACAAGCCATACTAAAGTCAAAGGAAAAGAGACCAAAAGATAAATGGGAGCTGGCACTAAAATATTTTGTTATAATCCTCAACTCTTTAAAATAAAATTGTAGAGAGAGAGACAAAGAAGATTAGGTGCTTAACAATTTATTCCTGGTATCCCATTTATATTTCTCAGTGGCTCAGGGCTGTATTCTACAAGTAAAGAAACTTTTCACCTTTGTTCTTTTGTCTAACAGCACATTTTTGCTATGTCATTGTGTCAACTTGGCTTCAATCACAAGGAAAATAATTTTAGGCAAAAGGCAAGGAAATATTGATATTTGTGGCAAAAGCAATTTGATAATTACAAATAGTGATAATAAATTAAATTCTTTATTGTTGTTCTTAACATACTGCATTGTTATTATGTTACATTATAAAGCAATGTTTAAGAACATAGTCAAAAGAATAATACTGTAGTATATAAGGAAATTACATATTAAATAGCACATGCATACATATTTACACACATATAGGTTAGAGCACAATCTTATATTAAGTATTCACCAATACTATAATATGCTTTATTAATGAGAAATTTGTTTAATTTGTATTTAAACTTGGAGAGTGAAATAGTATTAAAGAAATTTAAAGGGAGTTTGTTAAATAACTTGATATCCATATATATATATATATATATATATATATATATATACAGTCTTTTATTCATAAAGTTTCAATCTATGTGTATGAACTACAAGGTCCTGTTTACCTTTTGTATTATGATTATGAAAGCCCAGAAGTTCAGGTATGTATTTTGGTTAAAATATATATATATATATATATATATATACAGTCTTTTATTCATAAAGTTTCAATCTATGTGTATGAACTACAAGGTCCTGTTTACCTTTTGTATTATGATTATGAAAGCCCAGAAGTTCAGGTATGTATTTTGGTTAAAATAGGTGGGCAAAAAGACACTTAAAATACTGAAAAGAGGCAGTAATACAATTAGAATAAGTATGTATTAAAAATGAAAATAGACAGTAATATCACTCATCATTAATGAAATTAGGTATTTAAGACAGTTAATAATTTCTTTATAACTTAATTAAAATACTTAAGCTTACTTTTCTTGGTTACAAGCAACAACAAAATGTTATTTCAAGGTATCAATTGTCATAGTCAGCTGCTTGTCAGAGAGAACATTGTCATAACGGAAAAAGAATATTCTACTTCCACTGAAGTGATTAAAGCATATTTAAAACAAGTTATTTTCTAAAGACTCGTACCAGTTACAGTAGAACATTCCAATGAATGATAAGTTAAGCATAAGAGTATTAAACTAACTCACTAGCTAATTAAGAAGTATATTTGTCCTATTAGAATTATGTTCACCCTAACTCTGCTAATTCTTCCTAAACTTAGGTATTCATTTTTTAAACGTAGTGGCAGTTCGGTGAGCAACTGAAGATGGGAGAGATTCTCCCAAAATGCGTCTTACTTTTATGCGAGTAAGTGGAGTTTAGTGTAAAAAAAAAAAAAGAATACCTAAGTTTAGGATATATTACCACTCCATTGTCAACAGCTTCGTAAGTACAATATTTCTGCTAATACTACTTAGACAACATTAGGCAGTTGCTCCCATCATCAACTGTTGACCAACTACTGGATATTATAGCTGGAGTGAAATATTTAGTAAACTATAATCGGATATATTACATAGTTTTTCCTAAGTACAATTTATGTTACAGAATCTCCTTCATGTGATGTCCTGAACATACCAAAAGACGAAGGAAAAGGGGGAGGTGCATGCACAGCTGCAGCATTTTTAAAGGTGAGACATGAAGCACTCTGTTTTACAATTTTATTCTTGAAGATGGAAGTTGGTAGAAATGTGAAAGACATTTAAAATATGCCATTATTCTTCAGAAGTAACTGACACATATGGCAGCATTGCCATGTTTGCAGAGTACTAGTAGTGCCAGCCAGAGTTGTAAGAATTTTAGCTACCAAAATAGTGTTATCATCCATTTTTTCTTTGTGTGAGGTGATTTTCACAGTCAGTTGAGTGAAACATGTAATAAAGTTTCAATAGCTATTTTTGGGTGCAGTATTTGGAAGAAATTCAAACATTGTATATAAATATATAGCAGCATCCATGCTCTATAGTGCATGGTTGCATCAGTCAGGAAGTTTTAATCATTGTCAGCAGCAACCAAGCATAATGCTGCATTTAGGGGTGCCTCTTAGAGCATTCAATGTAAAATGGCAGAAATGTAAAGAAAGTGGAATTTTGTACAGTATTCATTTCCTGCATATAAAGGGAAACAATACTCCTGACTGTCTAATAATGCCCCGGCATTGCAGAAGCTTCCAATGTTGGCAACAATTATGGAAGATTAACTGAATGTTTCTCAATGATAACCCAGGAATATGACAAAAGACCTTGTCCAGACAATTCACATTTGCTATAGGCTACAAAAAATTCCAGAATATTCTTAAACATTTTAATATCAGGTTGGCACTGGTTAATAGATTTAATGTTAAAAACTTGCTGATAGACATTGTTAATGACAGTACTCCCCAAGAGGAAAAATCGGGTATTTACAAAATAAATTGTGCAGAATGTAAAAAAATCTTCATTGGAAAACCGCCAGGACCGTCCTCCCTGGCTGAGGTTCATCATCAGCATAGTTCCACTGTCAGCCTCACAGTGAGGTAGTGAGATATTGCTCTGTAGATTTTACGAATTTGGTGATTGAATGAATAGTGTTTAACGCCCGTTTTTGCTACAGAGGCACCACAGGTGATGGACACTGATGATAAATGAGATGAAATTACATACTGGGAAAGGATTTGTTTATTTATTTATTTAAGGAAGGAATCATTCCAGGCCTAAGTTTAGGGTACCTCCCAGCATTTGCCATTTATGAGAACTGAGGAAAACCTGGAAAAACAAATTTATTGGGTTGCACAGTAAAAGACTCTATACCAACAGAACCAAAATCAGGAATTTACGAAATAAAATGTGCAGATTGTGAGCAGAGCTAGATAGGCAAAAAAAGAGAAATTTGAAAATTTGGAGGAAAGGACATTTTAGGAATATTCAGTTTATGCAGGTGGATAAACAGCAGTAGCAGCTCACTTTTGGACCAAAAATCATTAAATAAAACCGGAAATTAAACTGCTGAAACATCTTCACAACCCATTGGAGTTATCCACTTGGGAAAAAATGTTCATATTAAAAAATAGAAAAAAACCTAATGAACTTCATGTTTCCCCCTATGGATGAACTTGGCAATTTCCTACTTCAACTAACAGAGGCCACCACAGGAACATCCGGGTGTCTAGCCATCATTTCAAGTAATGGCAGTTCAGTGAGCAACTGAAGATGGGAGAGATTCTCCTGAAATGTGTCTTATTTTTATGTAAGTGGAATTTAGTGTAAAAAAATTAATACCTAAGTTTAGAAATTTAAGTATTTGACTAAAGGAACTCTGGAGAAATATGAAATACAAACAGATAGAGAAATCAGCAGTTGCTGCACACTTTTGGAAGGAAAACCAGAAATAGAAAAAGACATATTATTAAGAGCAATTCAACACCCAAATGAACTTATTATATGGGAAAAAATTTATATAAAAAATATGAACACATACTCATGAATTTTGACATACCAAAAACAACATATTATATAAGTTCATCAAAAGACCACCAGAACGAGCACAATAACTTACATTTCCCACCTGATCAGATCCGTTAGTCATTGAATGGATGACAATGTGAGTGAGTACCTCAAGAAACATGTCCTAGTTTACTTTTAAATAAGTTTTTAGAAGTGAAACATCAAGAGAGTTTTAATGTGTTGACATGATTTAAGTAGTTTTACTTTTAGTCCAAACCAAATTTTATTCAAGTTTATCGCAAGAGCACCAGAGTCAACCCAACTTCAACAAATGATCAAACAATTATTTAATACCTGAGAATGTGGACAAAGGTTCATGAAACATGTCCTCAACAAATCTCCAGTAAGTGAAATCAGAAAGTGTGTGTTTAAATAGTTTCACTCGAAAGAGATTATTAATGCATTCTTCATTGTGTTAGATTACAAATTTAATTAAAATTGAAACTGAAAATAAAGTTTGCATTTTGCAATTTCACTTTTATAATTCATCAAGAAAAATGCTAAATTTTTGCATGGAAAAAGTTTTATGCAATATGCTTTTACATAACCTATGAAAGTATCTGACAAAATTGGTTATCTGACACTGACTTTGTTTCATAGTTCTCGGATATGAGAGATTTTACTTTTATCGAAAAACTTTAATGTAATGATTAAAATAATATGTCAGTGAAACTGTAGAACTTGGTTTGATGAATGCTGTTTGTTTTTTTTGTAACAGGAATTTGCCCCAGAAGGAGATTGGTTGCACCTAGATATTGCAGGAGTAGCAAACTCTCACGACTCTTCTATCTATCTTGCAAAAGGCATGACAGGCCGTCCAACACGCACACTGATAGAGTTACTTGCTAGCTGCAGTGAACAGTAATTTTCATGCATCAAAGTTGTATTGAATACTTTACTGCACAATATGGTGTTTATTACATGTTATGAGAGTTGATTGTTCTATTGAAAGAGATGTAACTTTTTTCATGTGCTTTATTTTTTATAATCATGTTTAGTAATGAAAAATGTATATTCTTTTTTTAATAAATGAAAGAAATATTTGTCTTCAGTTGGTGTTAGTTATTTATAAATGGAATGGCTGGAATATTATCATGCAGCTAGCAGAATTTAGGAATGTAATTTAGTAACCTTGGGAAAATTGTTTTTTATTAATACCATAGTAGTAAGTAGTAGTAATAAAAAGGTTTGTAGAGAGTTTATGGATTCCCGCACTTCTGCCATAGGCTTTTTGTGGAATCCCAAACCACTTATAGCAGTTTGAACTCTGTATCCTTAACCCATTGCCCAATGGCCATTTAAACCCCACACTGTGCCCAATAAACAGATCTAGGCCTTTTAAATGGTCTGCAATTTGAATTTCTACACTGCAGAACAAATCTTTATATTTTGCTTATTTTTTATCATATATTAATGAAACCAAAACTGAATTAAACGACATTAAATGCAATGCAATGTAACTACAACAAGTATCATTGTAACTCAAACTTCATAATGCAATAGAACTTTCCACTTGGGAAAACATTTTCATTACAAAAAATAAGGATAATTTGATGAATTTCGATATCCCTCCATTGGATGAACTCAGCAAATTCCTAATAATACCAACAGATGCCGCCACAAGAACATCAAGAGACCCAACCGCCACATTTAACGACAGTTTGTCAACAGGCTGAAGATGGGAGGGATCGCTCCCGAAACATATGTTCCAAATTTATGTAAGTGAATGGAGTTAGTGTGAAAAAAACTGTATACATTGTTTATAAGTATCATTGTATTTATTGGCCCCCCCCTACCCCCCAAAAAAAATCAATTTTGGAGTGTATTTTACGTGTCTGATTGTGATTTGCGGAGCTAAAAGAGTTCTCTTAATTTTTTCTCTCTATGCTATTACCATTCAATACTCACGTTTATAAGCATTGCAAACTATTGGCTGAGCCAGCATACAGCACATAATAAATATTGAAATGTTTGATGTAACTCAAAGCAGTCTCACTCACACTTCTCTATCATTCTAGAAAGTAGGTTTTTACGTACAATATGTGTATGGCTATAGACAAAGTGGTTGAATCATATGATTGCATTTACATGACACAATAAGCTTAGCTTGTCATGTTCAAGTCAGCTATATGATTTTCAGCTGCTGAGATAGATAAATGAGCAACTTGATATTGGAATCTGTTCTTGCCACCATATGTTTGGGTTTGTTTATTGAAAATATTTTCATTTCAGCTAAATACTAATGAGGCAAGGTTCACTAGGCAAGGAATTAAAAAGTAACATACTTGTTATTCCCAGTTGGAATCATGGTTTCAACTAGTGAATCAGGGTTATGGATTCCAAAAACCATTGTGGCACAAAAAGACATGTTTTTCAGAGTACAACCTGTGGTGTACAGCCTCATACACAACTCACAATTTCTTTATACCAAGTTTTGTACTGCAGATTTAGTAGCTCTCATAATTACTGAAATAAATGTATATGAGCGTAAAATGCACAAAGATCTGACCTCAAAAGGTAAATATGTTCAAATTGTATCAGATTTCCAAAGTACAGGCTCTAAAGAGGGGGAAGTGGAAGTGCATACCTTTGACTTATATTGCTTGGCATGCCAAAACTAAAATTACACTTTTCAAGCCTGATATACATGAATACAATATACATATGGGTGGTGTTGATTTAATGGATCAGGTATTGCAGGCATATTTCTCTTTACAAAAAACTATTTTTTTCACATGTTGGATATCACCATATACAATTGCTTGGTAATTTGGAGAGCTCTAAACCCACAAAAAATAATGACATCTGGATTTTTGCTGATTGCTCACAATCTAATTGAAAACTACCAAATTCAGAGGCCTATACACAGAGGGAATAGAAATTCTAAAACTCCTGCCATCTTCAAATTGACGACAAAACCTTTTCCCAAAAGGATACGGAAAAAAATTTGCATCCATTTTGGAAATGTGCGATAATGCCACTAAAGAGACACATGCAAGGAAACCATGATTTGTGGTGATGAGGAGATGTGCCTTTATGTCACTACCCATGCTTTGAGGTGTATTGTTCAAAACATAACTTTTAAAGGCAAGTTTGAACTATTTTGTAGAATTTATTTCAATTTATTATTTAAAGAAATATTAAAATAATTACTGGTTGAAAATTGTTTGATTGGCAGCGCTGCTGGATGTGTATACTCATACATATTGCTCAGGGCCATTTTACTCTGGGCATGTACACATGTCCATATCCAGAAGAGGTTAATAAGGCCAAGAGCCTTTTCTCCCATGAGGGGATCATCCATGCTATTATATGGTTGTGAACCGAAGAGTGGCATCTTCTCTCCAGACCTCGCATTCTAAGAGTATGTGCATCGCAGTTTTTTTGATGTTTACAAAGTTTACAAATGGGTTCTCCCTGGAAGAGCCCCATTTTCTGGAGAAGTTTCGAAAATATCCATGTCCAGTAATTAATCCCATCAATCATCTTAACTTTCTTCTGGCAAATTTCAGAAGTGTTTTAGTAACTATGGTATTTGGTCCATTGACCAAGATTTGGCCAAGAGTTTGTTTGGGATAATTGGACCACTGTTTCTTGTGTTGATCTTATTGCAGTTCTAGATATGGATTTACTAACACCACAGGTTGATTCAGGTTCAATATAAGACCTTGGATGCTCCCTCAGTTAAGACCATATGTAAGGGGTATTCAACATTATTTACAATAACAGTGTTTTACGAATACTGCACAATCTAGGGAAACTTTCTTTCATTGGGTGGCTAGTATTGCATGTATATACTAGAAGTTAATGGTAACCAGAGTGTGTAGTAAATTTATTTATTTATTGTTTTTTTAATAGTGTTTAATGCTCGTTTCAACTACTGAGGCAACATAGGCAGTGTGCATTGATGATTAATGAGATGAAATGATAAACTGGGAAAGGATTTTTTTTTAAGGAAGGAAGTGTTCCAGGTATAAGTTTAGATACTCCCTGACATTTGCTATTTATGAGGACTGTGGAAAAAGATTTTCTGCTCACGAGTCCATTGCTTAACGACATTGGCTACTCATGGTAGTGTAGGAACAACATTTGTTGTCAAATAGAGAAGTATGTGGACAAGATAGAAGGTCACTAACATGAACAAAGATCAAAGATGGACTGGAAGGTTTTTGTGAAAGAAAGACATCAAAACTGCAGAAATTTATAGATGTTGAACTGTCACAGAAGAGTGTTTACAACTCGGTAAATGGTTTGTCAGTGGCAGGTAATCTGCACACAAGAATGTGAGTCCTATTTGTCCATCAACATTGCAGTCTCTCAGAAACATTGAGGTTATTTCTGAATTGATAATGAATGATAGGCCCATAACTTTAGATGAACTGGAATGTCAGACTGGTCTCTGCTGCAGAACCGTGCACATTATTCAAGAGATTCGAATGTGAAAAAAGGTGTGCAGACATTGGGTTCCACTGGATTGCATACAGGCATAGAAGGACAAAGGGGTCGGAGTCTGTCAACAGCTACTGGAAATACATAATGAAGATTCAGATTTTTGGAGAAGCTGGTGATGAGTTATGGTGTCACTACCACACACCAGAGAAGAAAATTTAATCCAGGGTGTCCCAGTCCAAGAAATTTTGTGCTGCTTCATCCACAGGCAAACAGATGATCACCGTCTTTTTGGACAATACGGATATGCTGCTAATGGACTGGGTTCCTCAAGAAATGAACAGTGAGGTGTTCTTGAGGAAATGAACCTTCATTCTGTGTAAGTTTCTCACAGTAAGTTTCTCTCTGGTGTCAGCAAGATGTAATGTGAGAAACTTACACAGCTTAGATGCAGGATTCAGCAATGGCAAAAGAGGAAGAGATTGATAGGAGTGTTCCTCCAACATGACAATGGGCAGCTTCATACCAGCAACACTAACACACAAAGTTGGTATTGTTGGGATTCATCGTGCCACACCCACATTCACTGGATCTTGCTCTGTATGATTAAGCCTTATTCAACAATATGATGAACTTGTTGTGAGGTAAAAAATTAGGCATCAATGAGGAAACTAGGGTAGAAGTCCACAAGTATGCTGTAGTACTCCCAAACAATGGTCGACCTGTGGTTCGCTTCCTGTCAGACTGTCCTAACTGACTGAAGTTTTTTCCAGATTTTTCCTTGGTCCTCCTAAATTGCAAATAGCCAGGAAGGTATACTAAAATCAGGCCTGAAATGTTTTCTTCCTTTAAAAAATTATTTTCCAATATATCATTTCATCTCACGTATCACCAGTGTCCACTGCCTGTTATGCCTTAGCAGTAAAAATAGCATAAAACAATATTCAACCAAACAACTGTTTTGCAACACCATAACGAAGTTACCAGGAAGATGGGAACAGTGCATTGATGGTGGGGAATATATTGAGAGATCTCAAGGGTATCGAACCATGTTGCCTAATATATAAGGTAAATGAAATTAATATTTAAAACATTTCTGAAAATCCCACATACATTCATTTGCAAAATTGTATACCCTGAAGTAACCATAGTAGGGACATGACAGTAGATACATGATAATATAAGAGAAAACATCAGATTCATGTCAGTTAATAGAAAAAAATAAGGACATAAAATTACATCCCTCTGACCCTCTAATATCTTTTGACATAGAATCTCTGTTTCCAAGCACACCAAAATAAAAATCCTAACATCTATATGATTAGCTTAAAACAAATGGAGTTAAGGATACATATAAGAATACATCAAACTCACAGAAATTTGCATAAACCAAGCCTATTTTACTTTCAAAGAAAAATTTTATAAACAACAAGCAAGACTTACAATGGGCAGATTCTTATCTCCATTTCTAGCTAACCTCTTCATGAGTAGATTTGAAACTCACATCAACACAGCTTTTCCATACATATTTAAGGTATGGTACAGATATATGGACGATATATTTGCCATAGTTAACAAAAAAAACTCATTAATGATTCCTTAAAATTTTTAAATATATAAGATAGAAACATATCATTTTCATATGAAACAGAAACATATAACATGTTGCCATTCTTGGATATTAAAATAATGAAACGTCAAGGAAATCTGGAATTTGAAATATATAGAAAGAATACACATGCAGTTATCAATAGTTTAACACACCAGCTAGTTAACCTACAAATTAGCAAAAAACAATTTTAATGAATACAAACAAACAGAAGAAACAGCGGTTAAAAATGGCTTTAAAAAAAACTAGTACACAAAAAGGTACAGAAATTCAAGAGACAAAAACGTATCAAAGAAACCACAACACTTTCAGCAAGAAAAGATAATTAAAATGTAAATTGGAACTTGCATAGTGAAGTCAATCATATAATTGATATTATTGTATGATTTAGTTGAACTACACAATCTTAATGCTTCACTTACTTGTCATGATGTATAGAACCAGTTTCGAGAACATTTGGTTCTCATCATCATTAGCTAAAATTCAACTTGTCGGATAATTCGTTGAGCTATGGAAATGTGTATTCTGCTCTGGCTACTTGTAGTTTGTTTTCATTCCCGGCAGTGTCAAAGCTCATTAGACTGTCTTTATATTTGTAGATATAGATTTTCTCCCAGGTTGCTAGTTCCGTAGGTCCTTGTACTGATTTTAATAATTTTGCTTTATTCACTATGTCGTGATTTTGTGTCCAAAAATGATATGCTACTGCTGATTTCTCTATTTGCTTGTACTTTATGTTCCTGAAACGTACCTTTAACTATGTGCCTATGTTTCTCTTTGTTTTTTCAATGTAGATTGTTTCACATTCTAGGCACACGGTTAAAGGAAGATTTCAGGAACATAAAGTACAAGCAAATAGATAAATCAGCAGTTGCATTTCATTTTTGGACACAAAATCATGACATAGTGAATAAAGCAAAATTATTAAAATCAGTACAAAGACCTACAGAACTAGCAACTTGGGAGAAAATCTACATCTACAAATACAAAGACAGTCTAATGAACTTCGACACTGCTGGGGATGTAAACATAAACTACAAATTTATCACACCGCCATCAGAGCAGAATACACATTCCCACTGCTTAACGAATTATCCAACAGTTGACTTATAGCCTGGCTGATGATGAGAACCAAATGTTCTCAAAACTGGTTCTATATATTTAACAAGTAAGTGAAGCATTAAGAGTATGTAGTTCAACTAAATCATACAATAATATCAATTATATGGTTGGCTTCACTGTGCAAGTTCCAATTTACATTTTAAACGTCAGAATATTGAACCATTGCAGGGTTTTCACTTGCAGGATGCCCTTAGCTTGGTATTGAACCACCCCTAGCATGGGGACAGGCCATGATATGGTTGGCCAGCGCAATTAACCTTTCAAGCATACTGTAGTTGCTGCTGGCCAAAATTTGCATTCACTCCAGGCCCAAGCAAGAAGTGTGGAGACCTTGCTGCACAAGGAAGCATGTTGACAACATGAAGGACATCCAGAGACCCTTGTGCTGTATGAGGCTGGATATTATTCTGCTGGAAAATTGGGTTATGCAGCTGTGACAGGAAGGGGGGCACATGTGGTGAAGTTTTCCTGGACATATTGTGTCATCAGGTTTCTGTGAATCGGCACCAATTGGGAGCAGAAATCATAGAAAATGGCACCCCAAATCATTACACATATTTGGCTCTACGGTAAGGCATGGATCACTGTCAACAACTTCTGATTTGGATTCAGTAGTTGTCTATATCCAGACAGAACCGTGATTCATCACTGAAAACCACTTGTTCACCATGCTTCTCTTTCCTGGCAGAAGTTCCAAAAAATGCTTTGAAGTTGAGGTATTCATGGGAGATGGTATACTTTGCTAGATTCCTAAATATGATACTAGTGGAAATGGGCATATCTAAGTTGCTGTGACAAATCTGTGGATGGTGTGCAATGTAGTTCATATATTGCTTACAGTCTGTTGCATGGTAAAATGATTCTGCCTTTGCCAGCCTTCTTGATATGTGTTATTACATTCATGTTGCCATTGCTGCCAATACCATTATACAGTGCAAGTGATGAGCAATGGGCAGAACCTGCCACCCTTAGTCTGATGATGGCACCTCTGTCTAGTCCAATGTTCTGTTGAACCCCAAAGTAGGCTCACAGTGATAATAAGGTCTCATCCATTGTCTTGCAATCTATTTCTTAAAGAGGAACATGTACACCCTTGGTGGCTCTTCCACACAAGCAGTCACCACCATTGGTGGTCGAGGTCGTTAAGGCACAGACTCGTGAGCGTAAGGTCTGTGGTTTGATTCCCACTAACACCATCCTCCCTGACTGAAGTTTTTTCCAGGTTTTCCTCAGTTATAAATGGCAAATGGAGAGATACCATAAACTTAGACCTGCAATGCTTCCTTCCTTAAAAAAGAAAAGTGATGCCTCAGTAGTTAAAAAGGGCGTTAAACACTATTATAAAATGCACACACAATCAATCAGCAACAAAATCAAATGGGATACATGTTAGTCTGTCTGTAGCTTGGTGGTAGTTGGCCAAACTGTTAAAAGCTACCAATCCCAAGGATTTGGCAATATGGGAAAAGATTTATATTTTAAATAAACATAGAGTGATGAATTTTGATATTCCACCAATGGACTTCCTGTTCCGTTATCTAATGGAACCATCAGATGCCACTACGTCACCTGCTAGAGTTAGTCAGTACCCAGCTGAAGATGAGAGCAAATGCTCTTGAAACATGTTCTGAAGAATTAATCAGTTAGTGAAGTTTTAGTGTCACCTAATATTGACTGAGTTGTATATGTAACAACTTCACTGTTCCTAACTTCTTTTAAGATTACAATCTATAGTACTATCTGCTATAGCTCATATTTGAGCTTAATTCACATAGAAAATAAATCATCCATTCACTATGCTTATAAATACCACCAGTAGAGTCAGTATTGCAATAGCATTGGCCTATAGTGGGTGTGTAACTTTGGAGTTGGGAAGTTTATTTGCAGGATTACTACAGTTGTCACAGCAGCATTCATCTTCATTAATGTCTTTAGAATAATGATATAGGCATTGATTACATTTACACAATCTCATGAAGAATTCTGGTTGCAATAACCTTCTTAATCTTATGATGTCAAAGGCTTGAAAGCCCTACACAGTTGTTAATTATATAAGCCATTACAATAACTTATTCTTGAATGTAAAATTGTTTGGTTGGTTGCTAGTGGCCATTAGGGATGTTGATATTTATTGTTTTTTTCCTCTAGCTTCCCAAATTATTTTTCATTTGTTTGTTGCTATCACGTTCATTGCATTTACGTAGAAGTTCTTTGTTTAGGATAGTATTCACAACCGTACACAATGGGTAGTGACTTCCTTGATTAATTTCATCCCAAGGAGATGTTCTAACAGGCAGTTATTTGCAACAATTAAGTGAAATTGCGCAACTTCAATTTTTCTTGGTTTGAATAAAAGATATTTGAAAGTCTTTAGATGTTCATATAAATATTTGTTGGATATTTTGTTGTTCAGTTGTTAATTTTTTTTATGAGATTCAATTTACAAGGAATTGTAGTTCAAAAGATGGTTTTAATTTTATGTGGCTCCTTATTTTGCTAAAGTGTCAGCAATCTCGTTTTCTTCTAATCCCTTATGGCTCAGGGATCCATTGTAAAACTATTTTTGAATTTCTGATCTGGATTGCATGATATAGTTTTCTTATTTCATTTATGGTGTATGTTGGTGAATAACTATAATTCATTATATGAGTACTTTGTAGTGTTACTTTAGAGTCACTGAAGATAATTCTTCTTTTATTTATGTTAAGTATATATAGTAGATTTTCTAAAGCTGCTCTAATGCCCATTATTTTGCCATCAAAATTGATAGCATACTGTCCCAAAGGTGTATATTGAGAGAATTTTTCCCAGTATATTCCAGCTTCTTGATTTTTAAGAGATCCATCTGTATATACTCAACACCAGGTATCCGTCAGATAATAGTATTTAATGTACTAAGTGCTGCCAATCTTAATACTTCAGGTAGGTCATTCATCTCTGGATAACATTGTATTCAGATTTATTTTCATGCTGATATATATATTTTAAAAGGCCAGTTGGTATGATGGCATGTTTGGTGCTCATTTTAAAAAAATTGTCTAAATCTTCTTTCTGTGTGTAATTTTTTCAAGTCTTTTGTGTTTTTAATTGTTGTGTTCTGTCACAAATATGAAACCATTTATTCCAGTGTTGATTACTTTTTAATTTCTGTAACTGCATTGCTGTTTTAATATCTAGCTCTGTTTTAATTGGCAAGTTGTTAGTTATGCTTTTTATTGCAGTAATTGTGTTATTTTTACAGCTCCTATTCTAATGTGCTAGATTGTATGGTATCCAATTTAGATTTAAGTTGGTTGTTTATTTTGGATATTATCTCACTCTCATACCATATAGGAAATTGGGCTTTATGCACCTTTAGTACGTGTCATTAAGGAGTTTTATGAATACTCCTCATTTGACCCCTGCTAATCTTCTTAATATGTTGGTCTTATTCTCTCTTAGTCCATCTTTTCAGAGAAGGAAAGTGTTTTGTCAAATGTTATTCCAAGATATTTAATGTGTTCTTTCTCTGGTTTATTATTGATTTTAAATTGCAAATCATTATAGCATGTTGAAGACTTAAAAACTAGAAAACTATCCTTTTAGTGTTTATTTCCATATTGTAGGTGATGTCCATGTTTCCATGCTATTGATAATTTTCTGCATTTCAATTTCTAGCATTTAGTAATGTTGTCTATTCTGCTTATATTTTGGCTAATCCATATAGCGATTTCATCTTTGTATTTGCCTTTGGAAAGTCAACCAATATTTTGTTGATGTCATTATGAAAATATTAAAAAAGAATTGGACTGGAGGCACCTTGTGGAAGGCCATTACTCTAAAGAGAGTAATCATTTTAATTGATATCATTGTATGTAATATGATTAGCTTCACTGTGCAAGTTCCAATTTACATTTAAGAGTAATCATTGTTTCTTTTTTGTTGAAGGCATTTTTTATACTCTGTATTAAATGTAAAACCTGATTATTTATTGAATATTGCTTTCTGAAACCTGCTTGATGGTCTGAAAGGAGATGCTGAGATTCAAAACAGCAAAAACGAAATTGAATTTTAATTGAAACTTACAAAGGTACTCAAATGAAAAATTTGTAACTTTTTATGAAGGCATATTTTAAAGGCTTATTCTGGAATATGATTTTGTTGATTTGTTTTCTTCTTAATTGCAATGATTATGGCTTTTTCCCATATAACAAGAATGCTCTTTACTATTCCAGATCTTGTGGAACGTGTTCAATGGTACCTTCTTGGCTCAACTCTGTAAATTCTTGATGTAATTACTATGAATTTTATCTGGTCCAGGGCTCTTATTGTTCTTCATAGATAATATTGCTTGGTTGAGTTTTTGAATTGTACAGTCACTATAAAATAGGCGTTGCTCTGAAATTACCTCAAGCTTAATCCCTTTTAGTATTATGTTATTTATGTATTGCTGAAATAGCATTGGCATTGATGCAATCATAAATTAAACAATTTCCCATTATTTCTATTCAATTTATGTGCAATTTTGTAATAAATAGCAAATATTCTAGAATAAGCCTTTAAAATAAGCCTTCAGAAAATGTTTTAAATAAAAAAAAAACATTTTTATTTGAGTACCTTTGTAAGTTTCCAATTAAAATTCAATGGATGCTTATGTATTGCTGAAATAGTATTGGCAATGATGCAACCGTAACTCAACAATTTCCTTTCAAAACCGCGCTCATGCGCTCATCTGCCATGTTTAATTTTCGTAGATGCACAGGTCATTTTAATTTGTGGCTCCTCTTGTACATGTGATGTGATTGTGCATGTGTCGCCTAAATGTGTATGTTTGACGTTTGTAGTTGAAATACTTTGGCGCCATTTGGGTAAGTGGAACGAATTTTATTTATATATAGCATTAATATCTGTATAAGTGCAGTAAACAGCATCCGTGCATACGTACGGAGTATATTTACCTTGGATAAAATGAAATGCGTGTGACATTTTTGTGTGGCGTTTTGTTAGAGAAACGACCCTAACCTTAAACCGCATATACATATGTTTGGTTGTTTTCATTTTAGCTCTTGAACAATGACAGAAAATAATGATTTGGATGTATCAGAAATCCGAGAACCTGAAGAAGACTCTGGCGATGAAGGAGGAGGAATACGAATAGGAGACATTTATATACCACCTCCTCCTAAACTGCTATCATCAACTGAAAACACTGGACCGAGGCTCATAATCACACAAATAGAAAATGAAAATTTTAAAAGTTACGCGGGAAAGAAAATACTTGGACCCTTTCATAAGGTAAATAAATGTTGTTGTTATTATTATTATTATTATTATTATTATTATTATTATTATTATTTCCTCGAGTTCAATTTCTTTTATGTTGCATTTTTTGAATAGCACCAAGAAATTGTCTTGTCATTAATTTTAGAGGGTATAGTAATGTTTAAAGTATATAAACAAATGACATATTTAGTAAATTGAATGTTTGTTCATCGTTATGAGTGACATGTATAGTTTAGTTCAGTTTAGTTCTCGGAGCATTCAGTGAGTTCGTGAAGCAGCCACAGAGACCTACGAACATTGAATTTGTCATATACAAATACCACAGTAGTTTTCAATCTGTATTTACAAAAATTGTTTACATCTACATAAATAATTTCAATAAAAATAAAAAAAAACACTTAGAACAACTCAACCAACACCAAAAACAGACAAATCAATCATACAACTTTTATTAATACATATTTACATATACATTGATATGTTGTGCAGTATACTATTGTCACTCATATATTCCTTTACAGAATAATAGGCCTTTTTACATAGGTATTTTCTAAGAGCAGATTTAAAGGAATTGCCATTGTTTATGAAGGCTTTTAGGCTAGAGGGAAGAGCATTGTATACTAAAATGCACTCATAATAAACGCCTTTTTGATGGCATGAAAGTGCTGAAATTGGGCGATGTAGATTTGCTTTTTGTCTAGTATTCTTGTCATGTATATTTTGATTTTGAACAAATTATTGTTTATTTCTTATATAAAAGTTCATGAGGGATAAAATATATTCGCAAGGAAGAGTTAAAATTTCAAATTTCCTAAAGAGGTTTCTGCATGAATGTCTAGTGTGTGTACCAGCAATTATTCGTATGACTTTTTTCTATAACAGGAAGACACGTTCACTTTTAACTGAATTTCCCCAAAATATTAGACCGTACTTCATTATTGAGTTGAAATAAGCATAATAAACTAGTTTTAAAGTCTTAATTGACTCCAACATTACTAATGCACATATTGCATAGCATGCACTGCTTAGTTTAGGTGTAATAAGATCAATGTGATCTTTCCAATTCAGATGGTTATCAATTATTAAACCAAGGAATTTAATATATTTGGTTTGTGAAAGTACACTGTTATAATATCCTATCTGTAATTCTGGAGATCTGTATATATGTACAAATGTATCCTGACCAAACATATCATAAGTTTTAAGGATGGCCAAATGTTTGATGTTACAAAAAACTGCAAATTGAAATGCAACCAATTATTTGCATTATATTTTGGGTAAAGTTTGAAAAATAAGTTGCCTTTATCATTTGTTTTTGTTTCTTAGACTTGACACTGGAGCACATAAAGTTACATTGTGGTTTGCAGGATTAAAATAGCCGAAGTCAAATGGGGATATTTTCATGTAAGGTTTTTTTAATATTTAACAAAACCAAAATTTATTACAATTTTTTGGAGAATGATATGAAGCCAAAGCATTGCTTTTACGCACATTGTGTAAGGATGGAGGATCCTAATATATATATATAAATTAACACTAATAATAAAAGTAGATAAAAAACAGAGAAAGAGTCACACTTGAAATTGCTATATTTCGAACTACCGCGAGTTCTTCAATGGCAAGAATTATTAATAGTGTTTCTTTATTTTTATTTTTCATTAATATTATATATATATACTCAATAATGTGTGTTTATCAGCTGTTGTCGAGACATAGGTTTTATTTTGTATTCTAAGGATAACACGTTAACAAATTCTAATATGTGTAAGCAAGATTAATTTAATAAAAAGATGGAAATATAAATTTTGACATGCACTTTTGTTGTAAAAAGGGATTATAGATATATTTCTATACTAATTTTTTAACTATGTCCTCTGGAAGAAAGGAAACAGTAAGATAATATTAAATAATCCTAAGATGGAGTTGTATGCTTTCTGCCCTGAAGTTTGATAACTGCCATATCTTTGCAAGTCTGGCTGTGTTTGGCTCAGTATTGCTAATAGAGTCTTGTTATCCATTGTTGGTCTTCCCATCTATCCTTGAGGGCTTCATTGCCTTCCGAAACTTTGTGAATCATTTTGCAACATTCGTTCATTCAAGCATCAGCACCAAAGTCGTAGCATATTTTCCATGCTGCTGAAATTGAATTGTTCCTCAATTAAAATTCATAGAACGTATAAGTTGTTTAATCTTTGGGATCATGTTTGACAGAGTTTATGGAATGACTGCAAACTTAGGAAAAATTAACCAACCAATTTAATATGGAGGGTTGCCTCACTTAACATCTGAGGTTTTTACTTAAATTTTTTCATGGTGAGATTTCCTTTCTCCAACACCAATTGTTTTCAATTTGATGCCCATGGGTTTGAACAATGGCTGTGCAACACAATTTTTATAGTAGAAGACTGTGCCATAGATCAGGAAGAGGAATGTTAGCTTACTCCTCATTGCAGACTTTCCAGAGACCCCTCAATCTTGGTGGGATGTCGAGAAGCAAGGGGCTGTTTTACCAGACCAAATCTGCAAAAAATCCATTTGTGAGGCATCTGGTGACTTCACTGGGATCCACCGCCATGGGTGACCGAGGTCATTAAGGCCCAGACTCGTGAGTGGGAGGTCTGCGTTTGAATACCGCCAGGACCGTCCTCCCTGACTAAGGTTTTTTCCAGGTTTTCTTCAGTCCTCATAAATGGCAAATGCTGGGGAGGTACCCTAAACTTAGGTCTGGAACGATTCCTTCCTTAAAAATAAATCCTTTCCCAATTTATCATTTCATCTCATGTATCATCAGTATCCATCGCCTGTGGTGCCTCTGTAGCATAAACGGGCATTAAACACTATTCATTTTATTCTGATGTGCTGTTCTTTCAAGATGTGCCCACATGCATTATGCCCTAGGCCCAAATTTTGGTAGGTTATTCTATAAATGGTCCCTTTAGATTTTCCAATGCAACTGGCAATGCTCTTTGTGTTGAAAGATTTTCTTTTGTCACTGTTGCCCTTGTCTAGGCTACTAGCCTTTTAGGTCATGCTGGTTGCACCCTTTTCTTGTTATTTTTTTTGCAAACCAAGCCTCAGGTGGGAATCCATTTTTGTGCAGCTGTGTTAGACTGCCCACATATGATTTATTATAAGACCATTCCCTTTACAGTTTTTTACTAACATCAAAAGGCTGTAACTTCAGAAAGTGCAACAATATACCCCATCACAAATCAGTGAATTTTGAAACCATTATGGAGTAATATTTACATCAGACTGTACCAGCAGACTGCAGGCACATACTGATGAACCGACAGTATAGCACATGTGAACATGTCCCTTGGAAGGAGTGGGAGAGCAATTCAAAATCTTCCAAGTTTAACTGGGACAACCCTCCATAGTCTTGCTCTCTGCCTTAATTTTATATGTTGTGCATTTAATTTTTGCTAATGCTGAAATGTGAGTATTGTGAAAAAACCAACAGAATATTTTGGCCAACAGTGTAGAATGATAGCTTTGTGCTGATTTCAGTACAATTCTGATTTCAGTATAAATCCAAAAAGACACCACCCACATCCTTACATCATGCATCTGTACTGCTCCATTAACAGGCGACGCTTGGGGAAGGATATGTTGTTCAATGCTACAATTTGTACGGAGTCCATGCAAAGAGCGTGAGCGGGAAGTCTGGGTTCGAATACTCCAGGACCGTCCTTCCTGACTGAGGTTTTTTCCAGGTTTTCCTCAGTCCTCATAAATTGCAAATGCCGGGGAGGTACCCTAAATTTAGGCCTGGAATGATTCCTTCCTTAAAAAAATAAATCCTTTCCCAATATATCATTTCATCTCATGTATCATCAATGTCCATCGCCTGTGGTGCCTCTGTAGCAAAAACAGGCATTAAACACCATTCATTCATGCAAAGAGCACTATGAAATGATCACCTGCAAATATATTATAATGAAGGAAGTAAAGGAAAAAAAATTATAATTAGTCTGAATAAGTATTTATTAAATTAAACTAAAAAGAAATTAAATACTTATTACTTGTAATAAAAATGTAATAGTGAATAATAAAACTGTAAAATTTTGTAATTATTTCATAGTTCCTATTTCCCTTAAACCTCTCAAATTCCCCTTGAAAGAGAAACTTTGTTGTATATGTTGTTCTTTTATATCAGTTATACAGCGATCTCCACATTTCCACACACCGTACATAAGCCATCTATTGTATAAGAATGCCTGTTACCTAATGTGCTTTTTCTGGATTGAAAATGCAGAAATCATCGGAGAAGTATTTGATGATTTCATAGGAATGTCACTGAAATAAATGACATGGATTTAGGTGGCCTGCTCCCAGGAATTTGAGGATTGAAGCAGGGTTATGATGATATGTATTATGTAGCTGTCAGTGCTAAGCTCTTTGATATTTGCATCTGTGATCACAAACACCTGAAAGACTTCTGCAGAGTTTGTTCTAATTCTGCACCTATCTCATCTAATTTTTTGCTACTTTTTATTGTTAGCCCTCCCTTTCTCCTGTTTCTTCTTTTCTGAACAAATTCACTTTCAGGGATGTTTGAGAGCCATGAACCTTGCTAATTGGTTATAACATGTGACTAGTAATTATTAATTGTAGGGCCCAGATTTTTAGGTTGTCTGTATTAGTTCTTTTAACATTTTAGGATAGTTTTTTTTTTTAAATCTTTTGACACTTTTAGAGTAAGTTTTTTTTTCCTTCCCTCCCCTTAGCTAAAGTAGAATAAACACATGAAACACATGCGAATATGAATTTATTTTAATTTAATTTTACTTGTATTTTCCATGGGCCTGAAATACAAAAACTACATGAACACTTCAAAATTTTCAAGTCTCTATAACGTCGTGGCACTTGAGTTTTTAAACAGTTTTAAAGCACTGAATTTTTTAAAAAATTGTGTTTTTAAAATTTTTTAAGTTTCAAAGCACCAAATTAGAACATTTTTCCATTAATCAATCTCAATTAAAACATTTTTTAACCAACCAAACTAACTAGAATATCTTTTAATTATTTAGGTTACTGTTGCACTGCTCTATAAAATACATTGCTCTCTTTTAAAACATTCTGTAGTAAGAAAATGTTCTGTCAAAACATCATGAAGTCATTGGTGCAAATTTCAATGAAACCACTGCTGCCAGTCTCCATGGGCAATCGTCTGAACTTGGTTGCCCCTGAAAAACAGCAGATACATTTTTCATATTGCATGGGTTCCTCTGCTGTATCTTGGTGAGCTTCAAAGAACCGGCTGCTGCCACTGGCCCTGGTATTTCTTTCTTTGAAATTATGTTAATGATTTCCATGGCACCTTTTAGTGGTAAAGATTGCAGATTCCAAGCATTGAATTGCTGCAAGAAGATCACTGAAATTGACCTTATTAAAGACAAGTGAAGTGATGTGCTTATTGTGAAGAGCAGTTTTAGCCTTTGCTTTGCGGGCTGCTCTGTTGACATCAATAGGTGATGGTGGGTTCTGGTGACAGAGGTGTTTGTGATAACATTTCCTTGAAAATATGAATGCAACTGGGAGTGTTCAGGAAGGCTTTCTTCATGGATTTTTTTTTTTTGAGTAGTGTTTAATGCCTGTTTTTACTACTGAGGAACCATAGGCGGTGGACACTGATGACACATGAAATGAAATGATAAATTGTGAAAGGATATTTTTTGGAAGGAAGCATTCCAGGCCTAAGTTTAGGGTATCTCCCTGACATTTACCAATTATGAGGAAAACCTGGAAAAAACCCCAATCAGGGAGAACGGTCCTGGTTAGATTTGAATCCCAGACCTCCCACTCACAAGCCCACACCATAGCGGCCTAGGCCACTCATAATGGTTTTTTCATGGATGAAATGTTGGAAAATTGTTCCTAACCTCTTCAGCCAATCAGTGTAAGCCATGAGCAAAGCAGGTGATATGCAGCATGTTTGGGTTGAAAATGTTCAATGTCTCTCTCCTTGATCATGTTGGCCACAAGCGGTAGAAATGTCTCATCATGATTTTCTGATGGTCATAGGATGCGTAAAGTGTCTGATGGTGTTGTGGTTTGTTTTGTCCAGCATATTGCACAGTATGAGGCAAAGCATACCAGGTTCTGTAGAGTTTAACTTACCCATCACAGTGTAAACAATGAAGTGATCACAACTATCAGTGGTCTCATGTACTGAGCAAGTGAACTGCTGACTATTTTTAATTGCACATTTGCCTATGCAATAATAGGTAGAGATTGAATAAGGAATTGATGTTGGCATTTTTAGGAACATGACAAGTAGCATCTGTTTATATTTATCAAGGCATAGAGTTTGTATCTGTCTTTCACTCTGATGTGTGTTATCAGAGTCTGGAAGTTAAACAAAATGCCTTTTCTCTCTGGATGGATATATTTAAGAATCAGATAGAAATGAACTTGTTTTATGTACATTTGAGGTCAGGGGCAAGTTTTTACTTTGTCTATTTTAAGTTTTTTCCCCTTTCTCCTTTTTCTTCCCCCCTTTCCCATTTTAGATTGTTATGGACTTTTCTGTGATTACTTACAAATTTTAAAAGGCATGTAAATAATTTCAATTTATTGAATTGAAAAAAAGTTAAAAAATTAAATGGCATGTTCACCTCACAAAAATATCTTTTGAGAATCTTGTTATACATTTATCTCTTTTCAATGAGTCAAAAACTTTCTCTTCAACCAGTTGACTTGAGCTCTTTAAATAGCAGAACCTTCATTAGTGAAAGGAATGCATGGTTACCTGGGCATAGGATTATCAGGAAATGGAGAAGATGAGGTAAGTAATGTAGTTTTGAATAGTCCTGGTGAATGACCTTGTATCCATCTGGGTGAGACAATTCTAGGAAATGTATGTTGAGGGTAACTTCTCAGCTGCATTAATGAACAAACAATTGAAAACAAGAAAGATGAGATCAGTACAGCTGTGCAATAAAGCGACCCTACAATATATTCATTATGGAAATAAAAGGGTTACTAACCCAATTCCCCTATAACCCCTTAAAATAAAATGAACTCGTCAATGCTGGTGGTATAGTGGTAACCATACTTGCCTCTAAACCTAAGATTGCTGGTTCAACCTTGGCCAGGATCGATGAATTTTTTCTGGCATAAAAATCCGAAGTATGACTTTCTTCAGAAGGGAAGTAAAGCTGTGGGTCCCGTGTCGTAGATCTGTGGCATGAAAAGGAACCTGAAGCTGAAAGAAAAGGCATCTGAGCAAAATTTGTCAGGCTGTTTCACATCCTGAATTGAATGGGAACCTGATGACTTGAGATGTTAAAGCACAAATAAACCAAATCAACAAAAAAGAAACCACTGCGCATCTTGTGTTCATTTGCCAGGACTATTCAAAACTATGTTACCTTATATTGATCAACATTTCCAGGATATTCTGAAAGGTGAATGTTCTGTTCTATCTGCTAAGAGTCCTTCCGAAATAGCTTGTAAGTATCTTAAATATCTATTTTTGTTAATATTTAGTTGTATTAATCTCCGTTTTTGTTTTTAATAAATACCTATTTTCAGCATTTTAAGTGCCTTTTTACCTGCCTATTTTAACTAAAATTATTGCCTGAACTTCTGGGCACTAGTTATCATGTAATGTTTTTGCTGTTTATTATAATTATAATGTATTTCATTGTTCTGAAAGTTGCCATTATGCTTTTTTCAGAACTTCACTGCTATTGTTGGGCCAAATGGTAGTGGAAAAAGCAATGTGATTGACTCCATGTTGTTTGTGTTTGGCTATCGTGCAAGCAAGATCCGATCCAAGAAAATCTGTGTTCTTCTGCATAATTCTGCAAATCACCAGAACGTCCAGAGCTGCACAGTTGCTGTGCATTTTCAGGAGATACTGGACAAGGTAAGCTCATATGATAGTGGAATATGCTTCAAGCTCTATTTTTATTATTTTCCTGGATCATTCAGAGGGGCTTGCACAAGTTTTTTCCATACATACTGTGAAACCTCAGTCCATTGTTTTCTCAGATCCACATATTTATGTAGTTGCAGATATAATTTCATTATAAACAATAAGAATAAAACCATATTGATCACTCCTCAAAGTGTTGTTTTCCTGCTTTGATTAAATGTATTTTTTGTTTTATATAATTTGTATCCTTAATGTCTTTTTTAATCGTGGATCATTGATAAACTGCAGCAAGCACAGTACAATGTGTATGAAGCATATGTAGCAAGGTACACATTGTTTTTTTATTTGTGAATCCGCAAGACATTGCTGGATGGAACACACAAAGATGAAATATGTATCCTAACAGGGAGGGTAAGTGCTAATACAAATGAAGATGCACAAGATATATAGCAGACAAAGCTGTGAATGCACTTTTGCTGCAAGCAATCATATTTTCATTGTCCATCTTGCATTAAGCATGTGGCACAGAAAGGAAGCTAAAATTTTATTGATACTGAAATAATGGTGCACCCTATGAAGCATGTGAAGGTATTAGATGAAAGACAATTTCAGACTGGGCATCTTAGACAGGGGATTATATTTTGATATTTTGAAATAAATATAGTAGCATATTTCTGCATTCAGCAATCTTTCTTTCATTTTAGTCATTAGGCTCTGTCCTCAATTTTAATAATGCAGATTTATTTATGTTTTAGATCCCCCCCATCATTTTCCCACATTTATCATATCCTTGTGCCAACCACAGAGGAAACAATGGGTTGAGTTTTCACTGTAGTTATATGAATATGAATTTATTTCCAACAAACACAAACAAAATTACAATTAACATATTTTTATTAATTGATATTATTGTAGTTTTAGTTGAAATACACACTCTTAATGCTTCACTTACATAAGAGTGTATAGTTCAGCTAATTCAACAATAATATCAATTATATAATTGGCTTCACTGTGCAAGTTCCAATTTACATTTTAATTAATATTTTTATTATTTCATAATTAACAAAATTCTAATACTAAGTTCTTATAATAATGCCAACAAACACTATTTATTTATTTAGCACCAATTATATTACAAAATAGCTAATGTACCCTGCATCTTACATCGTCAAAAATTAGCTACCTATACTATTTCCAGTCCCAATACATCATAACTCCAGATAACTGAACCATAATCAAATTCGTTACTTTCATTCTTATTGTAAAAATCAAATGTATACTAATCCCCTAAATATAAAGTCTTCTCCTATGGTACTTCTAATCTTCCTCCACCTTTCATCCTTAACTTTGTATTCCCCCATCATTTTTATCTTTGATATCTAATATCTTCCTTATTAAAATTTCTCCCCCAAATTTATTCCATTTCTCTTTCCACACCTCTAGTCTCCATCACTTCATTTGCTTTCATTATAATATTCTGTGGTACTCGTCAGGTTTACCATAAATGAAACATTCATTCCCATAGATTTTCCTCTGAAATTCCTTACTCCTGGTCTGGCCCAAGCAAATCCTTCCTTTCCCAATTTGTAGGTACTTCTTCCTACCTAAAACTTTTTTTATCTCTCAACAACATCCTCAGTGAACTCTTATCCCTAAAGCTCACAAAGATTTCTTGTTTCTCAACACCTTCAATTCTATCCCTTACTTCTTTGCAAAACCCCCCATATCTACATTTACCCAACAATCCCCCATACCAGTTGTTTGAACAATATCCTGGGTTTCAAAATCCAATGACCTTTTCCATTTAAACTTCTCTTGTGCACATTGACATTTCTTGACAATCTCTCCATCATCCAAAATATTTATTCTGTATAGGTATTTCATACTTCCTTCAGTTATTCTCCCTTTACTAGTTGCCCTACCATGTTCTATCAAGGCTACATTATTAGGTGACACTCTCGGTAGTCCCAGTATTAATTTACAAAAAGATCTATTTATTAAATCCAGGACCTTCCAGCTATCATCATATCCCTTTATTTCTATTCCATACATAATTTTTGCTTCTACTATTATGTTGTATTTTTGACACTTAATTTCCTATATTTTCCATAAACATACCATTACTATTCCCATAGACATTTTTCATTTTGCTAATATTAACTTTCTCTGATCATTCCAATTACCATTAGCACTTAACCTAACCCCAAGATCAGATTTCTTAACCACCTCTATTTCCTGCCCATCTAACAACCATTTCTCATCCTTTCTCAATTTAAAGACCTTCTTAAAGGCCATTATTTTGGATTTTCTATTGTTCACTTTTAAGCACCATTCTTTACAATGGTTGTGGATAACCTCAGTTGCTCTTCTTAAATCTCCACTTGTGATAGAACTGACACCAAGCCATCAATAAGTAAGTTAAATAGCATTGGACTTAATTTGCATCCCTGTCTTACTCCTGATAAACTCTGCATGCACTCTGTTATCTCATCTCTTATTTGAGGAGGCTGGGGGGCAGCAAGATTTGTAATTTCTAAACTTTAACTTGAGTTCAGAATATGAGGGTAAATCATTAAATAAGTTACACGCGGATATAGAACAATAAGAGTACTATTTGAAAAACACTTTTAATTCTTAATAAAATCTCCTTGTACAGTTAGATCACACATTGTCTTAAGCTGGTAATGGGGAACCTAAGGCTCATCACCTGCAACAATTTGGGCTAGCATATGGTCTTCTTCATCATGGTAACAATTGAGATGCTGTAATGCCAGACCCATTCTTTGCCTTTCGTGATGTCGGGTCTACATTCATGGCATCCATCGCACACAGACTTAGTGAAAACATAACGTTACCTACATTATGAGATAGACCATGCCTTGTCAACAATCAGTAGCAGCGGCAGTAGTTACCCTTTTTTCTGCTTGGTTTAAAGCTTCAACTCGTTGCAAATTTGCCTCTGTAACAATCCTTGTTGACTGGCCAATGTGGTCTTCATCTTCGATTCTTTTCTGCCCTTCAGAGAATTTCTGCACCCAGCTATTATTGGCATGATGTAACAGGCAGTTTTCACCATAGATGGAAAGCATTTCTTTATGAATATTCTTTGACTCTAAACCTTGCCCACAAAATCGCCTGTGATGCCTCTGTAGCAAAAATGGGCATTAAACATTGCCCATAAAATGGCATAACAGAGAGTTGCTTGAAGGTTGAACACTCACTCAGAGGCACCACCATCTTACAATCCTGTTTATTGCAAACACTTATTGACCATATCGAATGTCTCCAATTTACAACAGACTAATGGTACCATTTAATGGCAATAGCCTCAGCACAGTCAAAGTGGCCAAGGTTGTTAAGGTGCAGACTCATGAGCAGGAGGTCTGTAATTCGATTCCCACCAGAACTGTTCTCCTGACTAAGATTTTTTCCAAGTTTTTCTCACTCATCATAAATAACAAATGCTGGGAATTTACCCTAAACTTAGGCCTGGAATGCTTCCTTCCTTAAAAAAAATCCTTTTCCAATTTATCATTTCATTTCATATATCAATTCATCAGTGTCTACCTTCTGTGATGCATCAGTAGTTAAAATGGGTGCTAAACACTATTTAAAAAAATTTGACTCAGGTGCTTCATTCAAACATATGCATTAATTTATAAATTATTTAATGACTTACCTTCATACATTGGGATGTCAAATATCTGAACTAACCAACTGTACCAGCTTGAATGATTAGTCTACTGTGGCTTTTTTTACCAATGATTGGTAACAATCTAGTTTCTGAAATTATTCTGGTATAATTCATTAACACCTGATATGGAGCTGTGTTTGTTTGTTAGCCTGGTGATGACTTTGACGTTGTGCCCAACTCAAAGATTGTGATAGCCCGGACAGCATTTAAGGACAACACATCTTTCTATACAATAAATGGAAAGCGAGTGCAGTTCAAGGAAGTGGCAAAGATGCTGCGTGGCTATGGCATTGACCTGGATCACAATCGCTTCCTCATACTCCAGGGAGAAGTAGAGCAGATTGCTATGATGAAACCCAAGGCACCTAACGAACATGAAAGTGGAATGTTGGAGTACTTGGAGGATATTATTGGGACTTCAAGATATAAGGTATGGCAGTACATTAGCACTTGCAACAAAAAGTTTAAATTCACATTTCAGAATTCTTAATTCTACATTTAAAAATTGTTAAAGCTAATGTAGTAACAAAGTAAATTACAGCTGTTCTTTTAAATAAGCTTTGATATGTATTTTGATTAATTATATACAAATATAGATGAAACGTATTTTATTTATGTGAATGTAAGAAGATCTCAAATATATTTTCCAATGGCTTCTGTAGGATTTTATATTGATAGGACTTTGGTAAGTCTTGCAGTCATGAGAAGGGAGAGCTCAGAGCGATTGTCATTGTTGCTATATGTGTGTGTATGTGTGAACAAGCAAGTGTCACTGAAAATCAGAGACATTTGTGACCAGAGATGTGATTTAGTTAACTGGTGTATTGCAATTGTTTTGCTTTGAGTAAACTGCGAGCAAGTGCTGTGGAAGTGTAATTTTGTTGCCCTTAGTTTGAGGACCAATAAGAGCAGGATAAATAGGCACAAGGTATCGAAACACCAAGTAAACACCACAGATATACCAACCACATAACTTTATTAGTTGTAATGTTCTAATGTGTACCCAAATTTATTTAAATTTATAATTATTGAAAGTTGTTCTTGCTAGTAAATTTTTGTTAGTTATAGCATCACATTGCAATACAGATATGTAGTAGAAAATTATTCCATTGTTGGCCAACATATATTCTCATATTTTCTCACTTTTTCTGGACTGTGGTAAGGAATGTGCCATCATTGACAAATAATTATACACATACAACAAGAAAACAAACCTACCTTTGTTATTATAATTTTTTTATATATGTAATTCAAATTTAAGATGACCAGCAGTTTTTAAACTGTAAAACAGGGAAAAAAACTTATCATGAAATTAGGTTAGTATGGAATATAGTTTAGAATGGTGGGAATGTAAATATAAACAATTTTGGATAGGAGTCATTCAGCTTACTTCATTTTGCGAAGACGTTGCCTTCATCATCAGTGTGGATATACTGTCAATTTTCCAACTTTCTCGTGTGGTATGCAGATATTTTATATTTAAACAAAAGCATCGTCGTGAAGATAACAAATGTGAAATATTAATCTAATATATGTGTGTGAGAATAAATTTGTATGTAAGAGCTTTTGTAATAACATTTATAAAATGTTTGTGTTACATGTTTGTACTGCAATAACATTTAAATTAAATTTCAAAGCCAATGAAAATCTCTGAAATTTCCAGTTTTTTTATTGTTGATTGTGTACACTTGCTTAGTACATTGTAATTGTTTTTAAATATTAACATATTTTTGTTTTAATGAAACATATGAACACCTTCTTAAATTCACAATGTAACTGGAAACTTTCTGTTATTTCTCTCTATTTTAGTGAATGTAAAGATGATATCAAGGGCTCGGTTCATAAATAAGGTTACATTTAAAAAATCTTTAAAATACCAACTCAGTATAGCATTGTCTATTGACGGTAATACATTTCATTTAGTTAATAGAGTACCATTAATTTTTGTGGTTTAATCTCAATAATAATAATTCTAAAAATGTGGTTTATCTTTAATAATACTTATAGATTGCAAGAATTCTAATTTGTTCCTGTAATCTCACAACTTATTTCATTTCATTAATTAATAGTGCTATATTTTGGATTTTATATTGTTTTTTAAAGTTTCTTTATTAAGTGAGGAATTCACTTAGTTTACGCAACTCCTGCATGACAGACTTTTTTAGGATTTTCATCTGTGGTCTACCTTATTTTGTGCCTAAATTTTATATTGGAAATCCATTATATATTCCTATATCAACTCAGTCACTCTGCATCCTTCACTTTCTTTCCTTTTCATGGTAGATGAACAAGTCCATAAGTACATTTTATGGGAAACTTTATTCTTGTTTTTAACTGGAACACTGTATTCTCCTACTTTTTCGACCTCCCTGAAATTCCATTACTGGAAAACCAAACCGTTACCTTCACCCATAGAATATACTTTTGAGACTAATTAATTCAAGAAGTTTACTAAGCAGAAGCAGAGAAATGAATTAGAATAATACATGCATCTGAAATGTGGACATACTTTGCTTTCATTAATTAATAAATGAAGAAAATGCGAGGTCACAGTTTTGCTAAAAACCTTTGGAAAACAATACTGGTATGTTTTGTTTCAGAGCATATGGCAAGAAAACATGTCTAAATATTCTCTTATGTTATACTTTTATTTGGAAGCACATGCTTTTTCAAGGGTAAATCTGCATGTAAGAGATCTCAAGGTTTTTCGAGATTGCAGAAAGTTCTCTCTGTAACTTTTGTTTTATTCCTGGAATTTTCTTCCTTGCTTCTTGGATTTCAGCTTTGGAAATAAATGTAAAAGTTCACAGGTGCTAAGTCACAAGAGTTTGGAGAAGGGGTAAGAACAGTTATCTTCTTAATTAAGTGGTAAGTATTTAATACTCTTATATTCCACTTACTATTGAATTGTACAGAACATGTTAAACAGGTCATTGCCCACATCATCAGCTGTGAGTCAACTGCCAGATTTGTTAATGGTTGGATGGACTTGGTGTAGCTCTCGTGGACACCTATGAACTTCATCTTCTGTTGGGATCTCGAGATCATGCCCTTATATTCATATTTTTTTATAAAAATGTTTTCCCATATTCCGAACTCCAAAGATCTATCTATGAATTTCAGTAATTTGATTTCCATTTCTCTATCACATTTATCTCTCCAAAAGTAATGTGCAACTGCTGATTTATATATGATTGTACCTGATGTTCTTTGAGCTTAATTCCGGTTTTTTTTGGTGGGGGGGGAATAAATATTTTTTTGCATTCTGAGCAGTTGATTTTATAGATTCCTGGTTTCTTCTCATCAGGGATTATGTCATTATCCAAAGAGTTGAGCAGATTATTTAGGCTGAATATGTTCATTAGGGACAAAGTTATACCAAATTTTTTGGAATTTTTGGTGACCCAAGGATGATAAGTAAATTTCCTTGAATGGTAGTTTCTTTTCTTGCTGTCAATGTTGTAACCTGTTTTAACTTCTTCTCTTGTTTGAATTTCTTGCTTTTCTTGTCTACAATTTCTTGGTTGTACCTATTGGTTTTTGCCATTTGTATTATGTGTGAGTACTCTTCACTGTATCATACTTGCCTCCTAAACCTAAGATCACAGGTTCAAACCTGGCCAGGATTGATGAATTTTTTTCGGGCGTAAAAATCCTAAGTATGGCTTTCTTCGGAAGGGAAGTAAAGTCATGGATCCCATGTCTTATATTTACAGCATGTAAAAGAACCTCGAGCCTGAAAGAAGAGACCTCTGAGCAAAATTTATTGGCCATTTCACTCCCTGAATTGAATAGGATACTGATGCGATGTTAAAGAGCATCCATAAATAAAATCAGCAAATTAAATCTTAGCTGTATTCAAACTCATTCATGGGTATGTTAACAAGCCTATGTGCTAAGCTGTTCAGGACTGCATGTTTGCATTCTGTGGGATTGAAGGCACTTGCCTTTATGTAATTTTCAGCCTGTATATTTCAAATTACTGCCTGTTCTTATGCTCTTTAAGTGAAGGAAAGAAATTAAGAATATATTAGCTGCTTCTGTATTAGTTCTGACACAAAATTAGTTTTAAATTTGACAGTCATTTTGTTTTTTATGCAAAACTTGTAAGCAGGTTCTGGTCCGTTATCATGTTATAGTATTTGTGAATTGTCTTTTCATAGCCCAGGCCTCTCCCTTCTCATATTTTCTGAGAGACGTATAAGGACATTTTGGTAATACCAGTGATTGGTAATACCAGTGATTCTCAGTGTGACCCTCTGGCAGAAATTCGTGATGACTAAAAAGAAAACTTTTTTCCAACCTATGCAATTGAACTTTTGTCTCAATAAAACCTGACGATAAACTGAAGAGAGCAGTTTTTGTTGAAGACATGTTAGAATGCATTGACAAGGATCCTACCGTTCTGTCTTTCGTAAAGTTTTCTGATGAGGCCATGTTTTACATGTGAGGACATGTCAAATGCCATAATGTACGAATCTGGGGATCAGAACCTCATCAGATAATTGAGTTCAAGAAAAACAGTCACACCTGAAATGCTTTAACACACATGGAGAGAAATCAAACATCAATTGGACATCCTTCATGTGACTGGTGGAGTACATGTGGAAGTGTTATGATTTATTTTTACAAATATGACGAGTCAGATTGTAATTGTGTTTAGTTCATTTCAATGTGCCCATAATTTGGGAGAAACAGTGAAATGAAAATAGGACAAAATGGGACATCCTGTACATATAGCTGGTT
The DNA here is from genome assembly GCA_030762175.1 of Metallyticus violacea. NCBI lineage: Eukaryota > Metazoa > Arthropoda > Insecta > Mantodea > Metallyticidae > Metallyticus > Metallyticus violacea. The sequence continues at coordinate 5,846,864 of CM060844.1, forward strand.
TCTTTCATATGCCACTTGTAATTCTATGACGGCAGATTTTGCTAAACTCAATATTCACCATGTTCACAGAGAAATGAAATGTACAAGATTTTTTTTTAAAAATCAATCTGGCATAATGCCCTAACTCATGGAAGAGGTTCATTTAAAAATATTCATGCTTTCAAAATTCTACACCAAAGCAGTATCATAGCAAAAAACAGCTAGTAGCTCTGAGCTTGACAAGACAACTCTGATTTGCCATGCATTGTTATCTTCTTTCAGTGGAATTCCAAATTACTTTCTTTGCAACAGTATTGTGAGTATTATGCGATTATTGAGACATTGCCCTATCATTAGAAGTGCGTTAACATTACTGAAACTTCATAAATCCTTCACCAAGAACCACCAGGTGATGAAAGAAGCTTATGGAGATAACTGTTTACACCATATTCAGTGCTATGAGTGGTATATGCATTTTAAAAGTGGTTGGGAGTCTGCAGTTGATGACCAACATTCCAGACACCCATTGACATCAACTGACAATACTCATGCACCCAAAATTAAAGATATCATCCCTGTAAATTAACACCCAACTCTTTGAGAAATTGCCATAAAGGGTAACATTTCTGTGGTACCATTTCTTGAATTTCTTTAGTGCCTGCAGCAATTTGTAGGTATACAACTTCAGACAAAAACATACCTCTCTGTGAAGAGTTGATGGCTACACCAATTCCTAGTAGACTTTATAAATGGACTTATATGGACTTCTTTCATATGTTTCGACAATGCACTGCACATTGTCTTCTAATACATTTTGTCAGCCACCATTGCGCTTTTTAGCCACTGAACCAGTCTTCAAAAATGTCTGTTTCATGCTCTAATCCTATTCACATTTGGAGAATCTTTCTGGTACTGCTGATGGAATCATTGTTGCACCATCAAGCCAAGTTCTGCTTAGCACCAAATCACCTGTGCTTTCTCTGTGATGATTGCCATTTCATTCTGTGTACCTGCTGCCACCTCTGCACCTGGCATGATTTAGAAGACCACATAATGTCCAACAAAACTTGTATGTTTTACCTTCTATATGACACCTAGAAAAACACACACACACACATCATCATCATAAAATAAAATAAAACTATTATATTTCAAATGGGACACTCTGTATAACTAATTTTTTCAAAGTTAGATCTCTGTCATGTTATAAAAAATGTTCCTCAATTGTAACCATCATTATTTTTTATTCTAATGAGGTTAATAGCCTGAAGCTGATGCTGCAGAAAATGCTTCTTCACCTTGTAACTTATATATTCGCTGTATACAGGAGCCCTTGGTGAAACTAAGTGCACTGGTTGAACAACTTGGTGCTGAGAGAGGGGAGAAGCTAAACAGAGTCAAGATTGTTGAGAAAGAGAAGGACAATCTAGAGGGTCCTATGAAGGAAGCTGTGGTCTTCCTCAAAAAGGAGAATGAACTTGCACAACTCAGAAATGTGCATTATCAGACTTACATGTAAGTTCAAGCACATTTGCTACTCTTTAAATGACTGCAATGTTATTGAGAGTGATGACAGCAAAGTTTTGTTGTGTTTCAGCTATGAACATGAGCAGAAGTTACAGGAGTTTGAAGTACACAAGGCTTTGATAGAAGAGAGCATCAGAGATGTTGTGGAGAAGCTGAAGGAAATTCATCAAACCACAGATTCAAAGAATCAAGAATTGAAAAACATTTCCAGGTAAATGAAATGAATAGAGTAGTAGAAAATTCACTGGAAAATCATTGAAACACAATAATTAATAATATAGCAACTAAAAGTTTCATTCTTTCATGCCACAGCAGTAACATGTGCAGGAGATTCAGTTTAGTCAGAACAGCAGTAAGCGTTGAAGTTAATTTGTGCATTCAAAACTGATGCACCTTGAGAGTGAGCATTTTTGTGTAATAATTTTGTATGTTGAATAATGCCTAAGGTGCTAAGCCTTTTTTTTTTATCTCCAGAGAAATAGACCAGGTAACAAAGGAGAAGGATACACTAACAGAAAAGTTCAACAAGGCAAACCAACGACATGTTGTCATCACAGCTGACATGACACAGATGAACAAGAAGAGGAAGAAGACAAAGGAGCTGTTAGGAGAAGAGAAGAAAAAGGTAAGTCTGGTGTTTTGCACATAACTGGAGCATATTCCATCTAAGTGGTATGTGAGAGGAAACATATACATGTCATTGGCAAGCGTTTCTCACTAATCTCCAATCTGTTCTTGTTAACTAATTGTATATATAAATGTTTCATTGTTCATAATTATTGTGTGTAAATATCCGCATTTTTTGTCCATTACAAAGGCTGTTGAATAACAAATGATACTTTTTTTTGATAACATCCCTTTAATCATTCTCGTAATTTTGGTGATCTTTTTCAAAGTAGTCCCCATTGGATGCAATGCATCTGTCTCGGCCTTTCTGCCAGGCTTCAAATATGTGCTTGAAACCATTTTTTGAAAATCCTTCAGAATCTCTTCTGCATCCTTCACTGCTAGTTCTGATGGTGAAAGTGTCTCCCATAAAGATGTTTCTTCAATTTGTAGAAAAGGAAAAAGTCGCACAGGGTTAAATCTGAACTATAGGGAAAGTAAGGAACACAGTTCACATGTGAAACAACAGCTGTACATTATTGTGGTGGAGCTTCCAGCTTAATGCACAAAAATATGGCATTTTGCATGTGGTATGTCTTTGCAGAGATTTCAGGACAGCTCTGTAGTATGGCTTATTTAAATTGTGTGTGAAGGAACGAAATACTGATAAACCATTACTTGAATGTCGAAAAATGAGATAGATCACATAACTTTCCCAGCAGAAGCAACCCTTTTGCTTTTTTTTTATAATGGTGATGACCAGTGATGTTAAATGTTTTCTTTCGTTAGAAGACAAACTGGAGTGTCAAAACCACCTTTTGAAATTGTTTTCTTGCCCTCTTTAAACATTTTAAACCATCTTCCAACTGTTCTTTAGGGAAGAACAAACTCTGTAACACACTTTCACAAAAGAAATGAATCTCCCAGATTCTAACGTCGATCAAAAACTTCAGGGACACTTGTAAATGCTGTATTTACAACATGCATGCAGGGACTGCACACTGCAGTGGGTTCTATGCCTGTAAATGTAACGGTCACAGTCATAAGTATCTGAAAAGAGAACGTTGGGTAGAGTAGTGGTGGCTGAGCAGTTTAGAAGGCAGTGCTCCTATGTTCATATCCACACAACATTTTTGTTTTATTTTTTATAATTGGTTTTATAAGTGTATATGGGAACATCATGTTGCCTTAATATCATATTATACTTTAATATATCACAATCTCACATAGAAATAAACACAAATTAATATAAGGTGAATAAAACCTCAACTACCCTCAATCTGCAGGGTACATATGATATCAGATTTCTACAGTAGTATGGGTAAGAGGCTACAACATCCTAGACTTCTTGAATTTGTGCCCATAAGCCATTTTTCGTCCTTCTTGCATGTGCAGCATATTGCGTTTAGACAGAACAAATACTGAAGGAAATATAATATGTTAACATTAACCCCAGATGTCATCAAGGTCATAGGTGTCAGCTGAAGGGTTATTATGAAAGTAGAATTTCAGAGCAGCATATTGTGTCTTACTTGTCATCTCCATTTTGCTGTAAACAGAACTGAACATGTCAATTTGTACATCTCTCACAGGTAAGAACTGTAACAACAATGAAACTAGTACCCATGTGTACATTATGCTTTAAGCAAAAAAATACTATAAGGTTAAATTTTATCTCAAGACATTATGGCTGTAAAATTATAATCATTCTTTATTGAGCATCCCTCGTAAATCACAGTTAAACCTCACTCAACGTATTGGTTCCAACGGGATAGGTAAAAGAAAACAATTGGTAGAGGAATGGGTCTGAAATATTTGCATCTCTGGCATATTAAATTTTGGTGTAAGGTCTATTGATTAAACTGAATGCAAAAATGTTACTATCAATATATAAAAAAAAATTTGGGAGTCGTGTCCCATGCCCATGGTCTAAAATAATGATTATGGTTGCTCATTAAGTGTCATTATATCTTTCATGGAATGTGTCATGATATTGGTAGCAATAAAAGTTTATCAAAGATCTTAGGCCTTGACGGCTGGTGTTGTTACTAGGTACAGTATTTTCTGGGCTTGTGTGCCATGGTCTACTGGGCTTCTTCTGATACTTTCCTTATTCAAGAGATGTGGAAACAGTGTTGCTTGGACCTAGGACCAATTTCCTAGCTTGCCTTTGTTTGTCACCTTATTTGGTGTTTATCCCCAATCCATGTTTTAACTGCCGTTTTAGTAGTACATGTATTGATTCCAACCATGGTTCAGGACCTGAAAAGGGTGTGAAACTGATGTGCTTCTTCATTTCTATTAATGCCCTGATGCCCCAGCATCCACGCAGTTCCAGCCTGTTTCAAGATGCCTGGGCTGACAGGGCATTTAAGCATTCCCATACCATATAACAGATTATTTTATCATAATTTGTTATATGATACTATATTTCACTGTGAAAATCCCAAACTATTCAAATTATATGCCCATACCAGTTTAGATTTTACCTGGTCGGAGGAAAGTGCTTTTAGGGCACTTTGTCTATCTGAGAGGACGAGAATTCATTTGCCTTGGTAACATTTCTCAAGTCCTCTAAAAGCACAGTTCAGGATAGAAAATTCTTCTGCCTGAAAAACTGTGCAATGTTTACCAAGGCTTAAACTAAAGTTGGTCCTTGGAGATAGGCCATATATGCCTGCACCATTGTATGCATAGTTCCTTCCATCCAATCTTCTTGAGATCCAAGAGTTACTTTAAATGGAGGGAATGTACAATATTGAGTATTCCTTTGGTCAGACCTTATCCTCTTTCTGAAATATCCAGGAAATTTAAAATGGAATTGTATGCACTTACTGTGAGCTTCTCCAGTCCCCTATATGCACCAAGAGATGTGCAGTAAGCCTAGCCTCCACTGGTAAATATATATCCATGTGAGGGAGACACAACAGTCTCCATTGCAATTTTTGAAGTACTTATGAAAACCCTTATAACACATAGACATGCTAATCTCTGTAGCTTGGTAAACTTACTTGCTATAGTATGCAATGGCTCGTAAGATATCTGGCACCTGACTATTTCAACATATAGCCATTGGCTGGTGTATGATTTTAGGCCTCAGGTGGATGGAATATTTGGTGGTTACAATAGATCATCTGGCTCTACGAAGAATGTTATTAATGTGGTTTGTTATAGGTCAGCTTCTTATCCAGTTCAAGACCTAAATATTTAGAATATTCCAGGATTGACCTGCCTAATTTAAGACTTCCTAGGCCTTTAAGATTTCTCCTGTTAGTAAATGGAACAGCAACTGTTTTGCTAGGATTGATAGATAGACCCTCCTGCATGCACCAGTTGTGAGTTTTCCACAGGCCATAGTTCATGTCTGAGACTATTGGCTACAACTGAGGTAAAGACAACTAGTCTATTCTTGTGGCTGTCATATCACACAGGTAATATTGCTGTAGCATTAGATGTATTAAGTTGTGTGAGATTAACTAGGGCAATCCTTTGTATTTATTACTTTCAGAAAAATAACATGTTTTATTTCACTTTGTAGCTGACAGAATTAGAGAGCATACCAGAGAAGAATAACAAGGAGATAAAAGACCTGAAGGTTCACATGGAAAAACTAAACAAAGACAGAGAAAAGCATGAGCAAGAAGTGGAGCAAGTCATGTCTAACATGCGGAAGGAGACCAAAGGACTCCAAGAGAGCAAAGAGAAGTTGCAAACACAGCTGATTGATCTGAAGAAAGCTGTGGATGAGACCAAATCAGTTGTGAGTATACATCATATGCAAATAACTGTACCCTGAAAACCAAAAGAGGTTGAATCATAAATTAAACTTTGGTATGTTTCAGTATGACATAGCACAGTCTGAACTTGATCTGTACGTCAGCAGAGAACAAAAGGAGAAGACAAAGCTGGAACAGATACAGAAAAATTTTGAAGCTACATCAAAATCAGCAAGCAGCCGTAAAGAGTGAGTGTCTTGGTATTTTGCTTTCCCTTATGCCTTATGGACATCATATTTCTTCAGCTGATCCCTGTCAGGAATGGGGGTAAATAAGTTCACAGGGCTATTACAGAGGTTGTATATGGGAAATATGTGTTGTATTAGATACACTGAATATATATGGGGCTAAGACAAGGATGCAAATAAACCCAATTTTCCTACATTAATGTGTTCAGTTGTTAACACTAACTCCACTTACTTTTTTAAAACTTTGGCAGCATTCAATCAATGATGGGAGGAACCTCTCCCGAAACTAGTCCAAAGTTTTAAAAAAGTAAGTGGAGTTAGTGTCAACAACTGAACACATTAATGTAGGATATATTACCACTCCATTGTATACAGCTTCGTAAGTATAATTTTTTTACTTAAAACCCAATTTTATTCAATCTATAAAGGAAAAGGAAAGTACACATTGCCCTATAATTAATATTAAAGATATCACAGGATTGCTGTTTGCAAATGATGTAGCAGCAATAGTAATAACAATAACTAAATAAAGCAATAGAAGCAATAATGAGATATTGTAAAGAATAGGGGTTAAAAATAAATTGATAATTATGTTATGCATGTAAGGCAATAAACTGAAAAGAAATGAGAAATGGTAGCTGGAGGGTAATGAAATTGAAGTAGTAAAGAGATAGTAATATTTAGCAGTAGTATGGGCCCAAGAAAATTTATTCGGCATTGGTTGAATCAAAAGTTATGTATGAGGATGAAGTTTGGGGCACAGAGAAAGGATGAGAGTATATTGACCATATTCATAGAGCATTTTGCAAAATGGTATTGGAATTACTGAGGATAGCTCTAAATGGGGTTGCATTAGCTGAATTCAGAAAAGATGACAGAAGAGATAAGATAGTTAAACATGTATTGAATTAAAATGTAAAATTGAACTTGCACAGTGAAGCAACCATATAATTGATTTAGTTCAACTACACACTCTTAATGCTTCACTTACTTGTCATAATGTATAGAACTGGTTTCGAGAACATTTGATTCTCATCATCAGCCAGGCTAAAATCCAACTGTCGGATCATTCGTTGAGCTGTGGGAATGTGTATTCTGCTCTGGTGACAGTGTGATAAACTTGTACTTTATGTTTTCATCCCTGGCAGTGTCAAAGTTCATTAGACTGTATTTGTAGATGTAGATTTTCTCCCAAGTTGCTAGTTCTGTAGGTCCTTGTACTGATTTTAATAATTTTGCTCTATTCACTATGTCGTGATTTTGTGTCCAAAAATGATATGCTACTGCTGATTTCTCTATTTGCTTGTACTTTATGTTCTTGAAATGTTCCTTCAACCGTGTGCCTATGTTTCTCTTTGTTTTTCGAATGTATATTTTTTCACATTCTGCACAATTTATTTTGTGAATACCTGCTTTTTTCTCTTGTGGAATACTGTCATTAACATTATCTATCAGTAAGTTTTTAACATTAAATGTATTAACTTGTGCCACCTTGATATTAAGATCTTTAAGAATATTCTGAAATTTTTTTGTAGCCCATGGATGATATGTAAACCTTTTAAAAATTAGCTTATCTTTTTCTTACTGAAAGTGTTGTGGTTTCTTTGATATGTTTTTGTCTCTTGAATTTCTGCATCTTTATGTGTACTAGTTCTTTTTCAACACTTTTTAACTGCTGTTTCGTCTATTTGTTTGTATTCATTAAAATATTCTATGCTAATTTGTAGGTAAACTAGCTGGTGTGTTAAACTGTTGATAACTGCATGTTTGTGCACTGTGGAGTTAAAACTGTCAGCTTTAATGTGATTATCTGCATGTGTATTCTTTCTTATATTCCAAATTCCCTAGACGTTTAATTATTTTAATATCTAAGAATGGCAACATGTTATTCTGTTTCTATTTCGTATGTAAACGATGTGTTTCTATCTTGTATATTCAAAAGTTTTAAGGCATCACCAGTGAGTTTTTTGTTAATTATGACAAATATATCGTTGACATATCTGTACCATACCTTAAATATGTATGGAAAAGCTGTGTTGAATTGTGTTTCAAATCTGTTCATTGTAAGTCCTCTTGTTATTTATAAAATTTTCCTTTGAAAGTAAAATTGGCTTGGTTTTTGCAAATTTCTGTGAGGTTGATGTATTCTTTTATGTGTGTATCCTTAATAGAAGAATATTTTAATGAATACATACAAATAGAAGAAACAGCAGTTAAAAATGATTTTAAAAAAAAAACTAGTACACAAAAAGGTGCAGAAATTCAAGAGACAAAAACATATCAAAGAAACTGCAACACTTTCAGTAAGAAAAGATAATTAAGTAAAATTGTACTTATGAAGCTGTAGACAATGGAGTGATAAATATCCTACATTAGTGTGTTCAAATTGTTAACACTAACTTCACTTACTTTTTAAAACTTAGGAATTCACAGGAAACAAACACATACAGAAATAAAAAAAATGATAGTTATAACCCCATCCCACATAAATATGCAGTGTTTCACAGTTTAGCACACAGATTAATCAACATCCCATTGATGGAAACAGAGTACAAAATGGAATATGAACACATAATGAAGACAGCAATAACCAACGTTTTTAACATAGACTGAATATCAAAAATCATCAATAAAGCTAAAAGACAAAAATCAATAAAGGAAGTTTCCACACTTAAGAACACCGAAGAAAGATATAAATTCAAAAGTTTCACATACCACCCAGCTTACCACAACAAATTTAGGAAGATATTTAAAGAACATGGAATAATATTAGCTCCAAAGAACAATTATAATATAAAAAATTTAGTACGTTGCACAATGTAAGACACTATCCCCACAGAGCAAAAATCAGGAATATATGAGATCAATTGTGCAGATTGTGAGTAGAGCTACATTAGGAAAACGAAAAGAAATTTAGAAATTCAAAGAACACATTACATTGAAACAGGTAGACAAATCAGCAATAGCAGCTTATTTTTGCAACAAAAATCATGAGATAAAACCAGATATCAAATTACTGAGACAACTTCATAATCCAATAGAACTATCCACTTGGGAGAGAATTTTCATTATAAAAATTAAGAAGAACTTAATGAATTTTGATTTTCTGCCGCTGGATGAACTCGGCACGTTTCTACTAGAACCAGCAAATACCATCACAGGAATGAACAGATATCTATCCACCGTTTCGAAGAAAGGCATTTAGTTCACAGCAGCTGATGATGGGAGGGACCTCTCCCAAAACTAGTCCTAACTTTTAAAAAGTAAGTGGAGTTAGCGTTAACAACTTGAACACATTAATGTAAATGAAAAGATAAGCTAATTTTTAAAAAGTTCACACATCATCCATGGGCTACAACAAATTTCAGAATATTTTTAAAGATTTTAATATCAGGTTGGCACTGGTTAATAGATTTAATGTTAAAAACTTACTGATAGACAATGTTTATGACAGTATTTCACAAGAGCAAAAAGCGGGTATTTACAAAATAAATTGTGTAGAATGTGAAAAATCTACATTGGAAAAACAAAGAGAAACATAGGCACATGGTTGAAGGAGCATTTCAGGAACATAAAGTACAAGCAAATAGAGAACTCATCAGTAGCATATCATTTTTGGACACAAAATCACAACATAATGAATAAAGCAAAATTATTAAAATTAATACAAGGACCTACGGAACTAGCAACTTGGGAGAAAATCTACATCTACAAATACAAAGACAGTCTAATGAACTTCGACACCGCTGGGGATGAAAACGTAAACTACAAGTTTATTACACTGCCACCAGAACAAAATACACATTCCCACAGCTCAACAAATGATCAGATAGTTGGATTTTAGCCTGGCTGATGATGAGAATCAGATGTTCTGGAAACCAGTTCTACACATTATGACTAGTAAGTGAAGCATTAAGAGTGCATAGTTCAACTAAATCATACAATTATATATTGAATTATTGGTAGGAGATAAAATCTAGGGAAGAAAGAGAGATACTTAAATATAGTTTTCAGTTGCAAGAAAAAGTAAAAGGGGAAGGAGGTTATTTTAAATAAAGAGAATAGTTCAAGAGATTAGAATAGGTGATTTGGATAAACAGCAGATAACCATGGTAATTTAAATTTTTTTAAAAAGTTGTCCTTTTTTAAAAAATTATATATGAAACTAACACAGTGAAGCTTATATTATAAAATTATTTAAATAAGTCATCTACACACTCTTTATGCTTCACCTTTGTGAGTAAGTGAAGCACAAAGATTGTGTAGAGTGACATATTTAAACGATTTTATAACAACCAGGGTGTTAACTGTATAAGATAGTTGTTAAGCACTCTTAAGAACAGTTGTGCCAATTGTAAAAGGTAATGTAAAGGAAATGTGAAGAAATAAAGCATTCATTCAAAATTATAAACTCAATTGTAAAAGGTAATGTAAAGGAAATGTGAAGAAATAAAGCATTCATTCAAAATTATAAACTTAATAGAAGTTAGAAACGCATAAAGAGATTGGTATTAGGTGATACTATACTTCACTAATTGATTAATTTGTCTGAACATGTTTCAAGAGCATTTGCTTAATCTGCAGCTGCGGACCACCTAATGCTGACAGGTGATGATGTGACCTCTGGTGGTTTTAATATACAGCAAAATAGGAATTCTATTGATGGGATATCAAAATTCATAACATGTTATAAAAAATTAAAAAACTATGCTGAAAATTTTAGAATTTGCTGCAGCATTAAAAAATTAACTATCTGCTTTGTTATACACATAAAGAGGTTGGTATTAGGTATTATCTGCCTTGTGTTTTCAGTGAGATTGATGCGTTGAAAAAGGCCATCCCAGAAACAGAAAAACAGCTGCAGGAGGCACAGGAGGAGTTGGTGCAAGTGCGGCAAGAAGAAGCATCTGTTGCAGTACAGGTACAAGAATGTAGAGCGCAGGTAGAGGAAGCACGCAGTTCTATGCAAGCAATACGGTCACAAAATCGTGTCTTAGATGCCCTAATGCAGCAGAAACAGAATGGCAAGCTTCCTGGCATCTTTGGAAGATTGGTGAGTATATAAGCAGGGGTTTAGACTTTTGGCAGTTATCATATTTACTCGTGTAATTTTTACCCCATTTTTCTAAAATAGGATAGGAATAATCAAAAGAAGGACTTAAGCAGTAGCTACAAACAGCTTCTTCCTTGAAATATCATTTTTATATTATATAAAAATAATAATGTCAGGCATAATGTCATTTTAAATATATAAACAGAGGAATAAAACCTGCATTGATTGTTCCTTAAAGCATCATTTTTCCACATTGTTCAAACTTTATGTGTGTGTATGTGGTTTTATTTTTTTTTATCTTTATTTACTGCATGCTCCATTACTGTAATAAGTAGTAATATTACATGTATTGCTATCATTTCATTGTTACATGTTATCCTTAATACTATTTTTGAACATTGTCACATTCTTATTCTAACCTAATCATATTTTGAAGATTGCTAAAGTTGGTTATGTATATATGCCTTTACATTATTTCTCAATCACCACATTTTCTATCCTATTAGTCAATTTGTGTTAATTTGAAAATTGTCAAAATTTATACTGTTTACAAAAGTTTTAAACTGTTTATTATATTTTAAAACAAGTTCACTATCCTCTATTGGCCATCGCCTAGGTACTTTTGCTATATCTTTCCAGAATATTTCTTGCTCTTCAAGATTTTGCAGTCCCACAAGATGTGTTCCACAGTTTTATACTCTCCTGATATAACATGATGGGTTCTCTCCTATTTTGTAGTGATGAAAGTAGGCTCCGTGTCCTGAGAGGATCGCTGTAATATTGGGGCTTAGAAGGATGTTGGTATTTTGCTTTATAGCTACAGTGGAAAAATATGATGTTGTAATCTCTCCGTTCGTTGTCATTTGCCATTCTGTTTTCCCATAGTCTCTGACTTTCTTCTCTTAATTCATTCCTCACTTCACATTTTGGGATGAGTTGATAATCCACTGGCAGGTCCTTGCTTTTCGCTGCTTCTTTCGGGAGTCGATCTGCTATTTCATTTCCTTCATTGCCGATGTGTGCTTTAACCCAAATAAAATGTATTTCCCAGTGTTCTTGTTGCAGTGATTTTAGCTTCTTCCTTTCTTTCACAGAGGTTATTATGTTTTGTATGGTTGTTAATTAAATCTAATGTAATTCCACTATCTGTGTGGATTGCTGCGGTTCATTTGTTGAAGGTTACATTGTCTATATTTTCTAACTGTTCCAGGGCTCTCAATATAGCGAACTGCTCGACTTTGCAGCTTATACCATAGTTGATTAACTGGCATATTAATATACATTATTTTTCCTGCCCCCACACCTGCCACGCTTTTGCTGCCATCAGTGTATATCTTCAGTGTATACTCTTTGTCATTTTGTTTTTGCATTATTTTAGGTATATCAGCAGGGTGATGGCATTCCCTGTAAGGTGTTTCACTGTCTACCACTTGTCCTCCATTTATAATTGATCTTCTCTTGATTCCTCTAGGGATGTATAATTTGGGATTTCTTTAAGTGCTATCGTTACTGGAATTATACCTGTAATAATACAGAGAGCCTCGTTTGATGTTGTCTTGAATGTCTTGGCTATTTTGTGTTTATAATTCATACGCTATACCAGTTTGTATCTGTGATATCAGACTAATTAAATTCTGTGTCACTGCTATTGAGTGCTGTAAGTCAATTTGTAAGCATCATATTGGTGGTAATTCTTTTACGTGTCTGTTTCCTTTTGCTCTACTGTTAGTCTTGGAAGTCATTTAGTAGTCAATATTTTGTTTGTATTTCTGCAAAACAGCAAACATGCTAGGGCAGCCTTTATTGATGGATGAGAGATTTTCACTTATTTTTTCATGTTTATTGCATTTATTGTATGTCGCACAATTTATGCATTTGTAGTTTTCTGGAGGGCGCTGCAACCTTTCATCTTATGTTTTCCTGAACACAAGGAGCGAATTTCTTTTTCTGATCGTCATTCATGATGTCGATGGTTAAAGCGACTGCATCAGAAACATCTAACAGCCACTATGTAATCTTCTGTATTGTATATTAAGCACCCTACTTTGAGTTTTGTGCTTAGAATCTTTTTCCTTGCTTGTGAGGTAACTTTCACCACTAGGTTTTTGATTTTCTTCCTATTTTGATATATGAAGTTAGGTTTTACATCTCCTTGTAAATTCATTTCTGAGTTTTGTGTTGTGATTACTTCTGCCACATTTTCCATGTTAATATCATCTGGTACATTGTAGAAATTATGTTTGGATTCCTCAGTTTCAGAATTTTTACCTCCAGCATATCCCCACAACTGCTATTTACAGTCGTTCCTAGTATTTCTGTTTCTTCTTTACTTCAAGTATCAATAAGGATTTTGCCATCCCCGAGGTATTTGAAAGCTTTAATTTCCACTTTTATTGCTGTTGGACTCACTTTGGCCTTAATAAGGCTCCTGGCATTGTTTAGTGAACAATTTTGCTTCGGCATAATCAGTAGCTTGTACCATTTCTCAAAGCTGCCGTTATCTGTTGAGCTAACAATGCTGGCATAAGTTCTCTGATTGTGTCAGTTAGATGATGTAGCAAGGTCTCCATGAGCACCTGTAATATTTTTCTTTGAGCCAATAGATGGCACCACTTGTCCTGCAATGTTTGTTAGGTTCAGTTCCATTATTTCCCTCTCTTTTAACCTGTTTCTTAGAACATTGTTTTCAGTTTACTTATCTTCTAGAATTTTCCTAAGTTCTGCAAAAGCATTCCTCAAGGTACCTACCGAAGACAACACAAGTTCTTTTAAGTCTTTCCTCAAGTTTTCCCTTTTTTCCGTCATACTTATTAAACTTTCCAGAGAATGTTCCACCATGTTGTTCACATCATCTTGACTCTGTGCGTGCGTGTCAAACTGACTTTCAAGTTGTAAGGCTGAGATCTAATTAGATTCTTCTCCATCTTCCTAAATGTTTTGTCCATGATTGCAGTAGTCATCAAAAGTGGTGTGCTCAAAGTAACCTTCCTGAAGATAGTCAGTAACTGGCTCATTAATGGAAGTTGTGGTGGTATATATATTGGGGTTATCTGTGAAACTGAGCTCTGATTGGTTGAGGGGGTTGAATCTAAGCTGTAGTCATGGGTGTTTCAAGTGGTATTTTGTTTATTGATATCAATTTTTAATGAAGCCGTATTACAGCCCCATGTGAACCTAAGCTTTACCATGACGATCACTGCATCTTCTACTCCGTCACATAATTTCATTGGTGGAGGGCAGTACTGCAGGGGGCATGTGATCAGCACACCACATCATGCTGATCCCTATATCATGGCTTACTAGATCAGAGATCGCCACCTCTCCATCCCATTTGTCCTCTTAAGGCTTGGTGAACCTCATTATCTTAGAAACATTCCTAAGTAGGTGCTGGGCATCGAAACTGGGCCTCCCTGGCAGCAATTCAGCAATGTTAACCACTAGACCAAGGAGGTGGTTTGGTTATTGATTGGTTTGCATAATTTCTTTATCTTGGCATTTTTTCATTAAGCCTGGATACCATGCTGAGTGCAGTTCTGAACTTCTTCTTTCCTGTTTAAGTTGTTATTATGCTTGTAAATTTCTATTGCCTCCCGGTATAAGCGATGATGATAATGAGATGTTGAGGCTAGTAAGTTGTCTGACCTAGGTGGCAGTGTCTGTAAGATGTGTATTAATGCTGTGCTGTGTGATACCAATATGAACTGCACCACATGAGTGTGTATTCTGTAGACACTGGCTGAGGCAAGTGGTTTCCTTGTGTACTTTTTGAATATATTTCTTAACTGTTTTGTATGTTTAAAAACTGTCTCTTGCGTTATGTCATTATACAGGATGTTAATGAAATACACCAAAATAATTTCAGAGAGTGTGGAGGTGTCTTAGACAGGTAATTTTAGATAGAAAAATATATGGCTTGTATGTTCAAATTTCAAAGCTATGACTATAAGTTTCTAAAGCTCCAGTATGCCACTGATTAATGAAGATGCCCCTTGAAAGCATAACACACGATAACGAAGGATGGTTTCTGAACGTATAATTCTGCCACAATGGTTATGACATTAACTTTTGAGTAACAGATGGTCATTTGTTTTTCAGTACGTTCATTACTCTTCTTCTTTTTCCCTCTGGCTAGGGCCTAATAATTCAACTTTTAGCCTACGTTTTAGGTTGATGTTTCTATTTATACACCTAAATCTTAACATAGAAATTCATATAATTACAACCTCTGTAGTTGCTGTTGTACTTACCAATCAGAATCATATACTGAGTATGTGTTAGGTAAATTAAGTTTTAGACATCATGTTAGTGTAAGTTTATTTGCCACTGTATCTTGGTAATACATTCATTGTTGAGATAAAAGTTAAAGCATTAAGTACATTTTATTCATAATTCTGTAATATGCATATTGCAGCACTTTATATTACATAAAAAAATTTAACTGCATGACAAGAATTGAACCTGCGGCCTGCGGAACATCAGCTTTTGCATTATGCATTACACCACACAAGCAGTTAAAGAGCTCCCTCTAGAGTAGGCTGTATTTATGTAAATGAGTTGGTCTTGGCTACATAATGCAAAATGCAGATGTTCAGTGTCACACTGTCAAATGATTAGTTTGAGATTTGAAGGATTTTTAAGGCACTAAATCTTGAAAATCTTGATAATGAGCTATAAAAAATCAACATTTCTATGCTTGCAAAGCAGTTTTAAAGAAATTAAACCAATTTTTCACCCAGCTTGGCCTTAACACTGACTTCAGCATCTATTGCCGAAATGTTTAACACTGTAAAACTGCATTATGTTTAGTTGTGGACCATACATTGCCTATCTCATATTGCTTATATATGACATCTCTACACTCTCTGAAATTATTTTGGTGCATTTCATTAACATCCTGTGTTTATCATCACAATTTCCATTAACGAGCCAGTCAATGCTTCATCTTTAAGAAGGTTACATCTCTAATGATGTTCACTACAGTCATGAACAAAACATTTAGAAAGATGGAGAAGAATCCAATTGAACCTTCGCCTTACAGCTCGGAAGACTTAGTTTGCATAGTTGACACCAGCCATAAAAGCCTATGTTCTACTTACTTTTTTTTGTTTTATGTAACTTATATCCTCAATTGATTGTGTTTTTAATCTGAATCATTGATAAAGCTCAATAAGTACAGTATAATGTTTTTTAAACACACATCAGATGGTGACTATAGTCAATACTAAAGATATTATTTTATTAGAATATGATATGTTGAAACATCTGGGCTGAAAAGCATAATGAATCTTCCAATAAGAGTGTCCTACTTTTAACATATAGCAGCTGCCGTGTTTATAACGCTACAGCAATCATGTTATTCACTTGGATACAGTTGTTAATTAGTATCCATGGAATGTTACACCATTCCACAGCATGTAGATATCATTAAAATATATTATCAAATTTGGTCATCCATTTGCCAGGCATTCCATCCATGCATTGAGTAAAGTGTACAGTGTGCACGATCATAGTTGCGGGGGGGGGGGGGGGAATGAATGGTGTTTAATGCCCCATTTTGCTACAGAGGCACCACAGGCGATGGACACTGATAATACATGAGATAAAATGGCGTATTACGAAAGGATTTATTTTTAAGGAAGGAATCGTTCCAGGCAGTTTAGGGTACCTCCCCGGCATTTGCCATTTATGAGGACTGAGAAAAACCCAGAAAAAACCTCATTCAGGGAGGACAGTCCTGGCAGTATTCAAACCCCAGACGTCCCACTCATGAGTCTGTCCCTTAATGACCTTGGCCACCTGTGGCAGTCATATCGTATTATAATTTGAGAGCACAATTTAAGGGTTGATTGAAAAATTTGAGGCAGCTGTTCTGTCTCATATCAAACAATGTCTGCATGTGAGTGATGCCAAGGAAAACATAGTCACCATTGTTGAAAGTGTACACAAGAATCCACAGAAATAAATTTTTCATTTAGCACAAAATTGGGCCTTTCATCGACCACAACTTGGCAGCTTTTGCTTATGCATTGAAGTTAAACCATTACAAAGTTGTTTTAACTCAAGAACTGAAGCCAAATGACCATAAGGTGCACTGTTGTGTATTCTCTGATTGGGCTATGAAGCTATTGAAAGTTGAATCTGCTTTTAGCTGAAAAATCATCTTTAGTGACGAGTCTCATTTTTGGATAAATGGATTCATTAACAAACAAAATAGGGGAATGTCCATTATGTGGAGGGAAAGATGATTTAGAACATATATTGTTTGATTGTAAGGAACCTGAAAACTGGATAAATGAACTTAAGGTAAAATTTAAAGGGATAATAGAACAACAAAGAGAACCATATAATAAATTATTTATTAGGAAGTCACTGAAATTTCACTAGTTTTATTCCACTTACTTGGACATGTTTCAAAGGCAAATTTCGTGCTGACGATGAAGGAATAATTAATTTGTTATATGAAACTGTATTTTACTGTGAAATTCCAAACTATTCAAATTTATATTAAAACAAAGAGAACATTCATAAAAGAGTGCAGGAATGTGGGTCAGTATTTATTTAAAGTTAAACAGAAGTGGAAATGGATAGTGAATAGAGAAGAAGAAAATTCACACATATATAGTCACACAAGTAGATAGTCAATAAAATAATGGTATTGAGAGAATAAGATATCATTTGGGCAACTGGGTTTGGGTCAGAGCCTGGTCTCCTGAAATTCCAGTATGTTGTGCTGATGAACTGGGGACGGAAGTCTGATGCAATAGAAGTGAACATTGGTATCCTGTTTATTTGGAATTAGATTAAGACCTTAGTATATTATTAACTATTGTAAAAATTGTAATTGTGAGGGTATATTTAAAATAGCCTGGACCAGATAGATGGAGGCCCCTTGTAGTTTGTATTTTCTTAGCATTCCGAATAAAATAAAAATAAAACAAATAAAATTACCATTTTTGGAGCAATGGTTCAATGCATATTCAAGGAACAACACTTCAACATTAAAAGGTTACCATCTGGTGCTAAACTGGTTCATATTTTTCCTAAGCTGAACCTCTGACTGTCAATGGAGAAGGATACTGGGCTGTGATAAGGAATTATTTTTTGCCTCAATTGAAAGGTATGGATCTCAGATATATATTTTTTTTTCCCCTCCCCATTTTATTTAGGGACGCTCTTTAACGTCTCAGGTCATCAGCGTCCCATTCAATTCCGGGCGTGAAACGGCCAACAAATTTTGCTCAGAGGCCTCTTATTTTTCAGGCTTGAGGTTCTTTTTCATGCCACAAATGTACGACATGGGACCCAACTTTACTTCCCTTCTGAAGGAAGGCATACTTAGGATTTTTACACCTGAAAAAATCCATTGATCCTGGCCGGGTTTGAGCATATGACCTTGGGTTTAGAAGGCAAGTATGGTTACCAATACACCACCAGTACCAACTGTGGATCTCAGGAAGGTTTGGTTTCACAAGATGGCACTATGTGTCATACTGCTCATTAAATTGTCTACCTTTTGAAGACGTTCAGAGGCTTAATTATTTGCATGGTGATGATGGCCTCCAAGATCATGTGATGCGTGTTCTGTGTTTATATCTTAAAATCTTTAAGAAAGATGCTCTTGAACAGAATAGGAATGTTTAAAGATTTAAATGTTAAATTGAATAATTATGCTAGTAAATCTGGTAACTCACTTTCCCTCCATATTACAGTAGGGTTTTTTTATTGTGTATGTGTGAAAGCACAGTGTGAACTAGACTACTCTTTCAGGGTGACCTGGGTGCAATAGACCAGAAGTATGACATAGCAATATCCACAGCATGTGGACCATTGGATAATATTGTGGTAGACACAGTGGATACTGGACAGAAATGTATTGACTTCTTGAAGAAACATGACATTGGCAGAGCAACATTTATTGCACTTGAGAAACAGGAGCACTTGCGGCAGAGGTACAACATGCCAATTGAACCGTAAGTATCTTGTTACTATGTTGCATATATTACATGGAGTATGATAGAAATTGAGATAATGTAATATTTTGTAGAAAAATGTAAACAAAATATGGAAGTAATGAATTTAATATAGTTGAGTCAAATTTGTAGCACATCACTTATTTGTAAATTATATCTAATCTGTTGTCTAACACACTCTCATGCTTCACTTCTTTAATTTATAATTTATATTTAACAAGCTTCACTGTGAGTTCCAACAGAATTTTTTAAAAATGTCTTATTTTTCGAAAGTTCTTAAATACATCACTTATTATTTAAGGAGGAAAACAAATTTCAAGCGCTAATTGCTCCCATCCTCAGTTCCAGGTTGACTGCTGGCTTTGTTCTTCTTGTTGGTTTGGTTTGTCTCTGATAATGGTTGGATGAACTTCTGTATTAGGATGTCACTTGGTGGGATTTCAAAGTTAAAACTGTGGTTTTTGTTCTTGCAGATACAAATGTTTTCCCAGATTGTAAGCTCTGTTTTTCCTGTGATATTTTTAAGTAGTTTAGGATTCCTGTTAATACTATGCTGTTCTTTCCAAAAATGCCAAGCCACTGCTGATTTTTCTTCCTGTTTTTGATTTATGTTCCTAATATGTACTTTTGCTCATGTTTTTATGCTTCTTTTGATCTTTGATAGATTTTTTCACAATCATTGCAATTTAGCTGATATATTTCTGGTTTTTTCTCTTGTGGAATATCATCCTTTAGTTTAGAATTTAGTATATTTTTTATGGAGTAACTGTTTTTAGGGGCTAAAATGATATTGTGTTTTTTTGAAGATTCTTTGAAATTTATAGAAGACTGATGGATGGTATGTGAATTTTTTGTGCCTTGTATTTTCTTCCTTGTTATGGATAAGTGTACTGATGTCTTTGATTCTCTTTTTGTTCTTTGCTCCTTTTACTTTCTTATATAAAATTTCTTTTTTTAATCCATTTTCTGTGGCTATATTTATTATATTGTTCAGTTCTTGGTCATACTCCTCTTTTCTCATGGGGAATTCACCAACCTATGCGTAAGCATGTTTATGAGAGACTGGGTTATAACTATTGTATTTTATGTAGCTATTGGTGCAAGTCGGTTTTGTATATATGCCGAATGTTAAGTGATTTTCTTTCCTGATTAATTTAAGGTCTAGGAAGGGTAGTTGTCCATTACATTCTCTCTCCATAGTGTATTTTATTGATTTTTCTTGTAGATTGAGTAACTTAAGCATATCTTTAGTCTTCTATAAATTTTAAAGGATCTTCAAAAAACACAATTTCATTTTAGTCCCTAAAAACAGTTACTCCATAAAAAAAATATACTAAATTCTAAATTAAAAAATGATATTCCACAAGAGGAAAAACCAGGAATATAGCGGATAAATTGCAATGATTGTGAAAAAATCTATTTAAGACCAAAAGAAGCATAAAAACATGAGCAAAAGTACATATTAGGAAAATAAATCAAAAACAGGAAGAAAAATCAGCAATGGTTTGGCATTTTTGGAAGGAACAGCATAGTATTAACAGGAATCTAAACTACTTAAAAATATCAGAGGAAAAACTGAGCTTACAATATGGGAAAACACTTATATCTGCAAGAACAAAAACCATGTTTTTAAGTGGTTTTTTGTATCTGGGTTTTTCACAGTGAAATATAGTATAATATGACAAATCATTATTACGAAATCACCCAAATCCCACACAAAAATATATCAGTGCAGTAAGAAAACTATTAACAAATATAACAATTCTGAGTGAGGAAGACAAGAAGAATATTATACTAGACAACCTTACAACACCTAGAAATTATGACTTACCTAAAATACATAAACCTGGTAATAAAATGAGACGTATTGTAGACACAAAAAATTCACCCACATACAATTTAGCCAATTGCCTTTTAAAGAATTTAACACCTTACCAAAATACAAAAGCCAAAGTATAAAGAACTCATCAGAATTAATAGATAAAATCAGACATGTAAAACTAGGCAAGAGGGATTTGCTAATTTCTTATGATGTGATCTCTTTGTTTCCTAGTATCCCCAAAGAAAATCTAATAAATATTGTAAAGAAATGGCTAACTTCAAAAACCTACCTGGAGAAGTAATAGAACAATATCTGAACCTCACCAGAATTTGCATAAATCAAACCTACTACCTACCTGCTACCAACTGATTTCATAAATGCCTGATTGTTTTCCTGGCCGGATTTTGTCTTTTATGTTGGTTTTAGGAGGTTTTTCAAATTGCATTTATTCACTGGAGCCAAAATAATGTTGGCCTTTTTAAAAATCTTTTGAAGTCACACAAAAGAAGGGTTTAGCAATGGGTAATCCGCTCTCACCTTTCTTAGCAGACATATACATGAGTTTCCTGGAAATAAAATTAGTAGAAGCTTTCCCACACATATATAAATGTTGGTATTGTTATGTTGATGATGTCTTTGCAACAGTAGATGAAAAATGGAAAGATGATGCAATAAAACTATTAAACCTACAAGACAGCAACATAAAATTCACAATGGAAATGGAGAACAATAAGGTTCTTCCTTTCCTGGTTATAGAAATTATAAAAAATGATAACATATTGGAATTTGGCACTTTCAGGAAAGATACTCACATAGATAATTATATAAAAAGCAACAGCCATAACCCAAAAAGAACGTAAACTAGTATAATCAATAGCCTCACATTCAGATTAACAAACCTACCAGTAAATGAGACAAAATACAAATTGGAGTACCAAAAAATCATGGATATAGTACAGAAAAATGGCTACACAACAGATCTGGTGAAGAAAAGATAGAAAAATTCAAAAAACAAACACAAATTAAAGAAATCACCACACTGAAAGGTTAGAAAAGATAGCAGATATATAAAAAATTTATATTTTATCCATGGGCACACCAAAAATTTCAAAAGATTTTTAAAGAGACCAACATTATTTTGACTCCAGTGAATAAATGCAATTTGAAAAACCTCCTAAAAACCAACACAACGGACAAAATCTGGCCAGGAAAACAATGAGGCATTTATTAAATCAGTTGCAGAGACTGCAATAATAAATATATAGGTAAAACAAAAAGGAATATTACCATGTGGTTTAAGGAACACATGAGAAGTGTAAAATATAAACATTGGGAAAAATCAGCAGTAGCATACCATTTCTGCCAAAAAAAAAAAAAAAAAACCCATGAGTTCCAAAATGAACCAAAACTCTTAAAAGCTCTTAAAAACCCATAGAATTATCAGTGTGGGAAATTATATTCTTGAACGAAAACAAAGAAAATGTAGTTAATTTTGATCTTACAAACAACAGCAACTTCATCAAAAAGTTTATAAAATCCAAAGAGCGACATCTTAATTCCACACTGGAAAGCTGACAGGAACTTTGCTGATGATGAAGGAAGGTTGCCTTTGAAACATGTCCAAGTGGTATAAAACTAGTGAAATTTGAGTGACTTACTCATAAATAATTTGTTATATGATACTATATTTCACTGTGAAAATCCCAAACTATTCAAATTTATATTAGATTTAAATTAGTTCAATCTAAAAACAATGCAGTAATTTGCTTATTGGAGATTTGGCTGCAGTATTGCACATGGAAAAATAAAGGTTTAAGAATGAAGAAAGGAAAATTAATAACTCATAGAACTATAAACACCTACATGATAAATGTTATAAATATAACTGCAATAATTATGTCCATGATAATGCATGGTGTAAAATAAAGAAATATAAATTGCATGCCAAATTCAAAATGCATATCATTTGTTAAAAATGTTATGAACCCAGGATTTTTGTTTCAACTTGGGTTGTTCATTTGAAAATATTACATAAATTTTACTTCATCCTGCAGCAGGAAGTATGCATAATTCAGAATAAATATCTCTGGGTAAAAAAAGTGTCATATATCTAGCATCAGTTAGCTAGCAGCCAAGGGTTCCAAAAAACATGTACTACCAATAAACTTTGGTAAGTGGAGATGTATAATGTGTAAATCAACTCATCAACTAAAATGTTTAATTTAGAACATTATTGTTTGAATGTACGGAAACTGAGACATTTGGAATTAAGACTCTAAATCAAAAATTGGTTTGTAATGTATAGAGGATTTGCTGTAAATAAAATATACCCAATATCTATTATTTTTCACTTATATAAAGTGAAAAATAAATAGGAATGAACAGTAAAAAAAGAGAAGGATAAAAATAATAATTATCTGGTATAAAATAATGAAAAATTTGTTTAATTTATGTAATTCTTTGTTTGTAATAATGTCTACCTGAAAAGTTGCCATCGGCAATCCCAGTAACCATTTTTGTATATTGGATATATCTGGATACAGGCCAGAAGGAGTCCCACGACTATTTGATCTGATTCGTGTGGTGGATGATAGAGTGAGACCAGCATTCTACTATGCTCTGAGAGACACGCTTGTGGCATCTGACTTGAACCAGGCAACGAGGATAGCTTACCAACGCCAAAGATACCGTGTAGTAACATTAGCGGGAGAACTTATTGAAATAGCAGGTAATTTTAATATATACGTACACATGCTGACCAGCAACAGATTCTGTCTTCCTATTGCTAAAAGGTTTGAACATCATACTAATTTTATATACCTAGTCTAACCATAAATTCTGTCGCAAAGTTTCCAATAAATTTATACAAAATGGTTTGAGATAATTTAATATCCTAATAATATTGTTTAATGGATATTAAACATAATATAATTAAATATAATTAATCAAAATTACATATAATTATTCAAAATGACCATCTATGGAACTCACATAGTCTTTAAGTCTTTGTAGTTTCTTGTCTATTGAATAGCACAATACTTACATTGGAAAATCTGCTGCTGCCTTTCAAAGAGACGGTCCAACTTTGAATATCTGAATGACTCTTCTTGCAAGCCATCTCCTGAAGCTTGTATCACAGTTTATAGTCCAGGGGGCTGAAATAAAATCAGGAACATTGGTTAAGAGTATCGGGAGTATATTGTTGAGATTCTTGACCAATCCCTCCAGCACTTGTCTCTTGGTACACTATGGTCAATGTTTTGCCCCCTTTTACATAGAAAGGGAGCTCTTTGGTACCTTCATAGCGCATACCACACTAAACCGTAACAGAAGTAGGATAATTGCACCTCTAGACCCTTGTAGTCTTTTCAGCAGCTTCAGTAGAGTATTAGAGCAAATGACATACTGTCATTTTGGGTACTGAAAGTCTCCTGAACACTTGAAAATATTTCCATCAGTGAAAAGGATTCTTTGATGACTATTTGCTGCACAATGCGAAGTAAGTAGAATGTAGGCTTGCATGGTTAGTGTTAATTATGCGAACTGAGTCTTCCAGGCTGTAAGGCTGTGACTCAATGGGATTCTTCTCTTTCATCTTCCCATGCACCATTACCATGTCTTCAAGAAGATTACAGTGACCACACCACTGAAGATGTGCACTGCAGTCATGCATGAAATGTCTGGGAAGATGAAGAATCCCATTGGACCATGGCCTTACAGCCCGGAAGACTCAGTTAACATAGCTGAAGTAAGTGTTTTGGTTTTTAAGAGCCTCTGACTCTTTAGTTCTCTTATGAGGAGGTGTCCTTTCGGTCACTTGTGATCACAGTCCCAAGTCACTGCTGAATGTGACATTTTCAGCTAACAAGCCATCACTGATTTTTCATACCAGATTTTTTTGCACACAAGCGACCGTTGCTTTCACCAATTCTGGAATGCATACATTGTATGGTTTTCCTTGCCTGTGGCAGGTTTCACAGTTCCAGTCTCAAGGAAGCACTGAACAGGTGGTACTTGAAACTCCTGCTTATTTTCAATTTCTGGGTAATTTTGAAAATCTCATCTGGGGATTTATGCAAAGCTACACAATTTTTCATAATTGCCCCATTCCATCTTGAAAACTAACAAAAACAACTTTCCACTTCTGCAGCTAAACTCTCAATGACCCATCACTAGCACCACAACTCAGGAATATTCAGATTGTAACAGTATTTGCAGTAAGACTAGGTACAAATACAAAGGCTGACCAGCAACAGATTCTCTCTTCCCATTGCTTGGAAGGCTTGAATATAATTCATACTAAAATTTTATTTTAATAGCAAGCTCTTAAGTTATGTGTTAATGATAGCATTGTGTGAAAGTTACAAGGTTTTAGGATGATGAAATAAATTAACAATCCTCATTTAATCCAAATACACTGTGTATATCTAAATTAACCACTCAGTTCATTTCAAAAGTACTCATTTTTTTCTGCAAAATGCCCCCTGTGGCAATTTTCACATCATTAAATTTCAGTATATTTTTAGGCTTTCACGCATATGTCAGATGTATAAAATAATGACTTCTGGGCTATAGAACCATTATTGATTGGAACTCCTCCCCTTCCCAGACATTTCATCATAGCAACTATGGCTGACAACTTCATTGTTGTGTTGACATTCCTGAAGTACAATATTCTAATGCTAAACTGCAGGGTTTCAATCTTGTATGACTGCCAATCTAATCACGATAATACTATATGTGCAACTACAGGGCCTTCATTTGGACGTGTGGCTGGCTGAACAGAAATTTGTCTATCCAGTTTTTGTTTCTCCCTCCACTTTCCTGCCTCTGTTTGCACTGAAGTGAAGTCTTTGTGCTGTACAGGTGTTGAATGTTGTGAGGCCACGTGTTTCAATGTTAGGGTGTGTTAGTACTGTTATAATTTCAAAAAGTCTGTATACTTTAGCACACAGAATCTCTGTGTATAATTCCTATGTGAAAATTCTTGTAAAGAGATGAGATGAAGATTTATCGACAGATTCCCTGCTGTTCATGTGCCTTACAGAGAAACTGTTCGTAATCTTGTGAAGAGGTTTAGGGAAACAGGTCTGTTCTTGGTAAGAAACTGAAAGTAAAATGCCATGTTCTTACAAAGGAAAAACTTGATAACTTCAGAGAAAAGTTAAGAGTGAAGTCCAAAGTAATATCTGAGAAAGATTGTACAGGAATCGGTAATTTCACAAATTAGTATGCATGAACAAATATACTTATGAAAAGGAGGTGAGCAAAGGCCTACATGACATAGTAGGCAGCAGAGTCATCCAGTTTCTACGATTCACCAGAGATTAGGTTTAGTTAGCTCGTGTGAATTGATTAGAAATACCATTTTTTGCTGATTATTACCCTTATATATTTTTCTTCTTTTGACTGTCAGCATACTTGCATCTATGTGTTTGTTGTTGATGTCACTATATTCTAACTATCACTGCTATCTAGTGCATTTTTTATTATAGATACAATCATGATGTCACCACACTTCACTGCCATTTTCTCCTTAGTATTATTTCATGTACTTTTTCAAGCGTTAGCACATTCAGTACATTCCCTAATAATGTTTCTAGTCACTTCCTGTTATTTT
Organism: Metallyticus violacea; assembly: GCA_030762175.1. NCBI lineage: Eukaryota > Metazoa > Arthropoda > Insecta > Mantodea > Metallyticidae > Metallyticus > Metallyticus violacea. The sequence continues at coordinate 5,873,405 of CM060844.1, forward strand.
AGATAAGTTTTTATTTCTTGGTACATATTATTGTGTTTCTTCAAAACAAGGTTATTTATTTCCCCTTATGCAATATTGACTGATGGTTAATAAAAATACAAATGTTTTTCACAATTTGGTGCAGATGCCAGAATTATGATCTTCATATATTTTTACATAATCATAGAAAGTATCATTGAAAGTGATATTTTTTGAACTATTACATTTAATATAATGTTGACACGCTTGATTTGGTGAAACTTCTTCTTCTTCTTGTTCTTGTTCTTCTTGTTCTTGTTCTTCTTGTTCTTCTTGTTCTTCTTCTTCTTCTACTCCTCCTCCTCCTCTTTCTTCTTCTTCTTCTGCTTCTTCTCCTCCTCCTGCTCCTTCTCCTCCTCCTCCTCCTCCTCCTCCTCCTCCTCCTCCCTCCTCTCTTTTTTGGGGAATGTTCTCTCCCATCATCATCAGCAGAAAACCAACTGATAGAAGCATACTCTGTAGGCAGTCAGAAAAATTTATTTAATATATCCACTGTTGATTTCTGTATTTGTAACAGATATTTCTGAAATGTTCTTTGGTATGGTTTTCTTTTACTTTTTTTTTTTTTTTTTTTTTTCTTCCCCTTTCTTTCCTCCCAGTGTATACTTGATATCAGTCCTTGCAATTGATTTGGTAGATACCAGACTTCCTGTCAGACGGTAAAGATTTTTGCAGGAAGGTTTTAGTAAATGTTAAATACTGTGGACATTTTGAGGGGTGGAAAAAAAGAAGAAAGAAAAGGAAAAAAAAAAAACAACAACAGAGGAATAGAAATTATTATTATATTATTATTATTTTAATTATTATTAAACATACTAGAGCCGTATATGAATTTTTTAAATTTTACTTTTATTTGTAATTGTGAACTTATGCCCTTGACATCTTTAATTCTTTTAAATTTTTTAATTATTTTATCTTCTTATTGTGGAAACCATTGTGATGTATTGGTATTCTTCTTTGTATTCTTTTATATTGAGTGAAATATTCACCAATCTGTATGTGGGGGTGTTTAGGATAGCATACTGGTATGTTTTGGGATTAATTTATTATTTTAAGTAATTGTCACTGTAGACAGATCGCCGCGGGTGACTGAAGTGATTAAGGCATGCACTCTGAGTCAGAGATCTGGAGGTTCGATTCCCACCAGAACCATCCTCCCTGACTGAGGTTTTTCCAGGTTCTTCTCAGTCCTCATAAATGGCAAATGCATGGGAGGTATCCTAAATTTAGGCCTGGAACACTTCCTTAAAAAAAATCCTTTTCCAGTTTATTTTTTCATCTCATGTATCATTAGTTTCCACTGCCTGTGTTGCCTCAATAGTTAAAACAGGTGTTAAACAGTATTAAAAAAAACATCTGTGGAGTAGGTTTTCTATATATGGCAAAGGTTAATTGTAAAGTATAAGTGTCACCAAACGAACTCTTACATCAACAATATATTTTACTACTTCAATGTCAATAGCTTCAAGAGTATAAGTTCATTTTACCTGCATATACACTTATCTCTGGACTTCTTGAATATAGTATGTCACACAAACCAACTTGAAGATTGTGACTGTTTTCAGGTACAATGAGCGGTGGTGGTAGGAAGGTATTGCGAGGACGAATGGGACAGTCTGTGGCAGTCAACACAAGCACTGCAACACCTAAGAAATTGGGCCAGATGGAGGGGAAACTTCAGCATTTAGAATCTCGGGCAACACAGTTGCGTGCAAAACAGGTTATTTTGGAGGATAGGGTTGCCAATCTTGCACAACAGTTGCAGACCATGAAAATGGATTTAAACAAGTTCACCATGGAAATAAAAGTGAGTGTTGTCTGCTAGAGGTGGTTTTAGTTTTAATGGCAAAAGGAAATTGTGGAGCATTTCTTAATATCATAAACATGCTTTGTTATTTATTGCAGACTGACACTCATATATGGAAAAACATGTATAGGAGATATTGTATTTTCAGCAGTTAAACTGGCAAACTTTGCATGTAAGAAAGATTAGCCATCTATGTCCTCTTAAAGTATGAAGTGTAGTCCATAAATTTGTTAGGTAGGCAATACAGGGTGTCCCATATAAAACTGGTATGCCTCTGACTGTGTTCATAAATAGATGACATTCTGCATTCATATTTAGAATTTGACTACACTATGCTGTGTTTAATTATTTGTTAGAGCTCAACAGTTGAATTTAGCAGTATTTGTTGTGAATATTGTGAAAGCGTTGTGGAAGAAATGGTGCAATTTTTAGTGAACACTGAATTGATATTATAGAATTTTACATAAACATGGGCTCTATTAAGGAGACTAAAGATATGTTTGAGGAGAAATATCCTGGTATCAACTCCTACAACCAGCACAATTCAAGATCTGTATGAATGAATGAATTTATTTATTCAGTATTCCAAATATCAAGCAAAGTATTTTACAAAATTATACAATTACTATTTAATTTACATAACATAATTTACATATAGACACAAAATCTCTGGAAGTTCAGTAGAACCAAATTGAGGCCCTCCCATATCCCAACCACCTGGTGATATTTTTGGTAGAGGAACCCCTAAAATGAATTACTAAATTTCATCACTGCTTGTGTCCTCAAGCTCCTTCTTTATATTTCCTCCCCACTTATCCCTTGCTTTTCCTAAAATTTCCCCTATCTTAATTTTTTCTACTGTCGTTTCTGATAACATTTTTGTTGCCACTATTTCTTGTAATTTGTTCCATCTTCCATCCCAGATACTGTACCTCAACCTTTTTACTGTTTCATATTCAATTAAACAATGCAACCGACTTTCCAACACATAATGCCTCCTTCTTTACAATTTATCCTTAGTACTTTTAAAAAAATACCCCTGTATATATTTCTCCTTTCCCCAGTTTCTTTTAATGATCTTATATAAACCTAAGGAACTTTTATCCTCTTTGCTAGCCCAAATCTCTTGCCTCTGTGTATCTTCTACCCTCTGTCTCACTTCTTTCCAAAATCCACAAATATTATTTTTACCCAATCACCATTTATCTCCCATTTCAATTTCTTCTAATAGTTTTCCTTCCTTTCTAAGCCAACACTCTGTTCCCAATACATCTCTTTGCCAAGCCAACACTCTGTTCCCAATACATCTCTTTGCCAAGCCAACACTCTCTTCCCAATACATCTCTTTGGTGAAGATCTGTATAGGAAATGGAGGATTACAGGATCCGTTGCAAATGTAAAGAGGAATAAGTATCAAACAGTGAAGACCCCAGCAGTGTTTGATAGGATTCGCTTGGACATAATGGGAATCCCCAAAATATTGATAAGGGGATTATCTGAGCAAATTGGTTTATCCCACACAACATGCTAAAAGAGTTTAAATTCCAAGCATTTCATGTGAGCGTAATGCATGAATTGAAAGACTCTATCAGCAAAGTGGTTTCTGAAAACAGACTTGTCAATAAAAACTTGTAGCCAGCATGATCACGGGATTTAACATCCATGATTTTTATTTATGGGGAGCTCTGAAAGGCCAAATGTATGCTAACAATCCTGATATTATAGACCAACTGAAAGAGAATGTTACAAATGAGATATTATTTTATTTTAATGGTGTTTAATGCCCATTTTTGCTACTGAGGCACCACAGGTGGACACTGATATATGAGATGAAATGATAAATTGGGAAAGAATATTTTTTGCGCAAGGAAGCATTCCAGGCCTAAGTTTAGGGTACCTCCCTGGCATTTGCCATTTATGAAGATTGAGGAAAACCTGGAAAAAACCAGTCAGGGAGGGCGGTCCTGGTGGGAATCATATCCCAGACCTCCCGCTCATGAGTCCATGCTTTTAACAATCTTAGCCAATCATGGCAGTTTTAAAAATCAGATAACTCACGAATAACCTGCAGACAAAGGAAATAAAATTGCCATTTTAGACCAGGAAGAATACACAAATAGAGTTGAGAATATGTTCATGGGAGAAGCCTATAAACCAATAGAAAAGAATCGACTCAACCAATGCACAAAAAACTTGAGTAAAACATTAAACGAAGTGAATATACTGTCCACTACAGAAAAAAATTAAAATCACACAGAGCAACCCGGTAATACCCAGACTTTATGCACTCCCAAAAATACACAAAAATGATAACAGCATGAGACCATAATTAATAACATAAACTCACCCACATACCAACTAGCAAAAAAACTGATCAACATTTTCAATTCATTTAAAAAATTCCAGAGCTTAAACATTAAAAATTCTTTTGAGCTAGTTGAAAAACTTAAACATAGCAAAATAAAAACTGGGGATATAATGGTGTCATTCGACGTGAAAGCCTTATTTCCGAGCATTCCACACAGAAAATTACATAAAAAATGATAGCTATAACCCCAATCCACATAAATATGCAGTGTTTCACAGTTTAGCACACAGACTAATCAAATTCCATCGATCCTGGCCGTTGTTCGAAACGGGGGATGGACGCCCGTTCGCTCCTGTGGTAGTATCTCGTGGATCTAGTAGAAACTTGCTGAGTAATAATTAATAACATAAACTCACCCACATACCAACTAGCAAAAAAACTGATCAACATTTTCAATTCGTTTAAAAAATTCCAGAGCTTAAACATTAAAAATTCATTTGAGATAGTTGAAAAACTTAAACATAGCAAAATAAAAACTGGGGATATAATGGTGTCATTCTAGTGAAAGCCTTATTTCCTAGCATTCCAATAGAAAACTTAATGCAAAGTTTAAAAAATGGTGAACATATATAAACTTAAAATCAGAAGAAGTAGAAGATTTGCTGAAACTAACCGATATTTGCATCCAACAAAACTCGGTGGTTACAGTAAGGGAATTGTCTTGTTTAATTTTACTGCTCATGTCTTCCCTACATATATTAACATCCCATTCATAAGGTTTTGCTCATGATTTTTTATATAAATCCTTTCCCAAAAAAACATTCTACAGATGCATTGAAACTCCTTAACTTACAACACAAATCTATACAGTTTACCATAGAAGAAGAAGTTGAATTTTGACATCCTGGAAGCAGACAGCACTTTATTCAAGTTTATCACAAGACTACCAGAGTCAACCCAGATACTGTCTACCCAACTTCTACAAATGATCCAACTCCCATTGACTGAAACCGAGTACAAAATGGAACATCAACATATAATGAAGACGGCTATAACCAATGGTTTCAACACAGACTCTGTAACAAAAATCATCAATAAAGCTAAAAGACAAAAATTGATTAGGGAAGTTTCCACACTTAAGAACACGGAAGACAGTTATAAATTCAAAAGTTTCACATACCATCCAACTTACCACAACAAATTTAAGAAGATATTCAAAGAACATGGAATTATTTTAGCCCCAAAGAACGAATATAATATAAAAAATTTAGCACATTGCACAATGAAAGATACCATCCCTACAGAGCAAAAATCAGGAATATATGAGATAAAATATGTAGATTGTGAGCAGAGCTACATTGGAAAAACGAAAAGAAATTTAGAAATTCGAAGAAAAGAACACTTTAGGAACATTAGATTAAAACAGATAGACAAATCAGCAATAGCAGCTCATTTTTGGAACAAAAATCATGAAATAAAACCAGAAATTAAATTACTGAAACAACTTCACAACCCAATAGAACTATCCACATGGGAGAGAATTTTCATTTTAAAATATAAGAAGAACTTAATGAATTTTGATTTTCCACCACTGGATGAACTCAGCAAGTTTCTACTAGAACCACAAGATACCACCACAGGAGCGAACGGGCATCCATTCCCCGTTTCGAACAACGGCATTCAGTCAACAATAGCCGATGATGGGAGGAACCTCTCCAGAAACTAGTCCAAAGTTTTAAAAAAGTAAGTGGAGTTAGTGTTAACAACTGAACACATTAATGTAGTATAAACTGTTGAATCATTTGTAGAAGCTGGGTAGGTAGGTATCCGGGTTGACTCTGGTGGTCTAGTGATTAACTTAAATAAAGTGCTGTCTGCTTCTGGGATGTCAAAATTCATAAGGTTATTCTCATGTTTTTTTTATATAAATCCTTTCTCATATGTTTAGTTCTTACAGTTGTTGAAGAGTTTTTAATAGCTTATGCCTTTTTCTATTTCATGGTTTTCATTCCAAAAATGTGCTGCCACAGCTGATTTATCTATTTGTTTGTAATGAATGTTTCTCCAATGTTCCTTCAACCTAATGCCTATATTTCTCTTTGTCTTCCCTAATTATATTTTTTCACAGTCCTTATAATTAATTTGGTAAATACCAGGTTTTTTTCTCTTTGGGCCTTAGTCTGTATATCATGCTGTTGAATGCTGCTCCCTTATGTGATCTTGGATTGAAACCTAGACTTTGATATTTGTCTGTATGTGTGTTTTTTCTGTAGATGCTAAATTGAAGTTTATTATTACATTTTATTAAGTTCAAATCTAAAAAAGGCAATATATTATCTCTTTCTGTTTTGGCAGTGAATTAAATTGAAGGCTCTTGCAGGTTTAAAAGTTTTAATGCATCTGCCACATGTTTTTTGTTTACAATTGCAAATACATTGTCTAGATATCTTTGCCAAACCTTAAAAATGTGGGGAAAATGCTTAGTAATATGCATCTCAAAATACCTCATGATTAAGTTCGCTAAGAAAGGTGATAATGGATTGCCCATATAAGTCCTGCTTTATGGTTAAATAATTTGCCCTTAAGTATAAAAATTGCTTGATTTATGCACAACTTAGTGAATTCAATGTATTCTTTGGTGCGTTTTTCTGTTAGGTCGGTTGATTGTAACCATTTTCTTAGAAAAACTAATAATTTATTTTGTGGTATGCTGGGAAACAGGGCTTTGACATCAAAAGAAACCAGTGCGTTGTTCGTCATAAACGATAATTAAAGATAAAGATAAATTAACAGGGTTTTGACATCAAAAGAAACCAGTGTGTCATTCGGTTAATTCCACTAACCTGTCAAGAAAAAGTCATTCAAGAGAATGTGTGACACAGACTCTGGCAGTTGTGGAAAGGATTCAGGAGTTGATTTTGGAGAACCCAGGGCAATCTTTAAGGAAATTAGCATCAGTCAGCAAGCCATGCACTGGATTGCAGAGGAGGATGTGCATTATAAGTCGTATACAATAAAGGTGTGACATATGATCTCTGATGCATCCAGAGCAAAGCGAATTGTTTGGTGCAACTAGCTATTGTGTCATTAAAAATCAAATCAGCGAAACGAACCAGATTCTTTCCTGGAGAACTTTTTTACTGTTGATGCCAAGATCAACCAGAAAAATGACTTCTGGCTTGCTCACATCCCTGAGGAAATCCTAATTATTGCTGCTAAAATGAAATTTCCGGCCATTCCCATGCTAGGCACTGTGTTCAGGGAGGATGATGTTATGCCTCTATATTTCTTTTAAAAGGGTTGTTCTGACCAATATAGTGAAACCATGGATGGAATTTGTGACCTCAGGGTGGCAATTTCAGCAGGATAGTGCACTGGCACATACATGCCATTTAGTGCAAAATTGGTTGTCAGATAATGAGGACATGTTCTGGTCTAAAAAATTCTGGCCTCCCAATATCCCCTCAACTATTAGGGAGGGCGCACAGTGGCAGGCATCAAGTCATATCAATTTGATCTCTTTAGTGATTCAAGACATATGGCTGAACACCGGAGCAACTGTGTCTGTAGCAATCTGCTAATCCAGTGGACAACATGGCCTTTTTGAGTGAAGACTATGTTAGTGTACAAGAAGCTAAAATTGTGCTACAGGAGAAAGAGGAAATGGGTTCATAGTGCTTGATTTATTAAAAGATCCTACAAAGTTCCAGTGCTATTATTTGATGTATCCAGAAACATAAAATGAAGTTCTACAGAGGGTGTTATTCAATTATTCTTCACTATTACATGGAGAATAACTGAAAGGAATAATTGCATCTGTTCACTGTCATATCAGCATTTGTCAATATGAACATCACTGTTTTACAGAGAGCGTGCAACCACTTCAGGCCAAGAATGGAGGGGTCATTGCGGCTGAGGAGAGTTATATTGAGTAATTTTACACAACTGACATGCTAAAGAGTTTTGTGTAATAAATGTTTATTTAAAAAATATTTAATTCTTGTCTGGATTTAAGCACCACACCTGTACATATGCATCAGAATAGATGGGATTTATCAGTTGAACAGTTGATACTTCTGTACCTTTTTCAATAATGACAATAGATAATAGCTTATTAAAATTAAAATATAAATTGGAACTTGCACAGTGAAGCCAATCATGTAATTGATATTGATATTATTGTATGATTTTGTTGAGCTGCACACAAATGAAGCATTAAGAGTGCTAAATCATACAATAATATCTCTTATTAGATAATATCTTATTATTGCCAATATTCATTATATGATAATTAAAGATTATTGTGTGGATGCATGTTTCAGTTTTCAGCAGACCAAGTGCCAGTGCTGCGTGAACAGCTTCAAAAGCAACAACAGAAAGTGAAGGCAGCAGCTTCTGACCCACAAAAGGTGAAGCAACTTACAGCAACTGTTAACAAAGCAAAACCAGGTACTTAGCTACAAGCTTTATATATCATAAGCATAGGGTTACTTTTTACCTACATCTCAGCTAAATGGAAGTTACATGGTCCAAGGTTGCATCAGTTGCAAAACGTTTCAAATATAGCACTGATCTACATGTAATTTGTGGGCTACAATTTGTTTTGAAGTAGCTGACTAGTGTTTAAATCTAAGCAGCACCATGTCCTCAAAGCTTGGCATTTGTACAACTTGCTCTCATCCTGCATTTGGCCTCCTCACTTAAACAAAGCTAGTTTGTCCAATTCTCATGTACAGTATGGTGAGGGTAGACATTGATTATAAAATTTTCTTCCCCATTTTCTCTGATCACAGTAGGAACGGCTCTTATTGACACCTTTGATATTTGCTGCTAAATCTGCTATAAGTTGAATCCATCTAATGTCACTGTAATCACCACAGTTAATGTACACTGAGTGGCCAAAAGTCTCCAAACACCCTATTGAATGCATTCTGTGTGATGTCAAGCTATGCATCCAAGGGTGTATAAGTACAGGCAAAATGTCTCAACATCATAGACATGTTTTCTGTCAGAATGAACCAACACAGAAAATTGTATGAATTAAAATGTAAATTGGAACTTGCACAGAGAAACCAATCAATAATTGATATTATTGTATGATTTAGTTGAACTAAACACTCTTAATGCTTCACTTACTTGTCATAATAAAAAGAACCGGTTTTGACAACATTTTGTTCTCATCATTAGATCATCATCATCATTTGAAAAATTCACATATCATCCATGGGTTACAAAAAATTTTCAGAATATTCTTTAAGATTTTAATACCAGGTTAGCACCGGTTAATAGATTTAATGTTAAAAACCTACTGATAGACTATGTTAATGACAAGAGAAAAAAGCAGGTATTTACAAAATAAATTTTGCAGAATGTGAAAAAATCTACATTGGAAAAACAAAGAGAAACATAGGCACACGGTTAAAGGAACATTTCAGGAACATAAAGTACAAGCAAATAGAGAAATCAGCAGTAGCATATCATCTTTGAACACAAAATCATGACATTGTGAATAAAGCAAAATTATTAAAATCAGTACAAGGACCTATGGAACTTGCAACCTGGAAGAAAATCTACATCTACAAATACAAAGACAGTCGAATGAACTTCGACACTGCCGGGGTTGAAAATATGAACTACAAGTTTATCACACCACCACCAGAGCAGAATACACATTCCCACAGCTCAACGAATGATCAGATAGTTAAACTTTAGCCTGATTGATGATGAGAACTAAATGTTCTTGAAACCAGTTCTATACATTATGACAAGTAAGTGAAGCATTACAATTGTGTAGTTCAACTGAATCATACAATGATATCAATTATTATATTTTCCATTTGTTTGTTGCTATCAAGCTCTTTGTTTAGGTTAGTATTCACAGCCTTACACAGTGGGCAGTGGCTGTGTTTGATTAATTTCATCCTGAAGAGATGTTCCGACAGGCATTCATGCCCAATAATTAAGCATATTCAGCTACTCCAATTTTTCTTGGCTTAAATGAAAGATATTTGAAAGCCTGTAGATCTTCATGTGATATTCCTTTAAGTTTTTGTTGAATATTTTGTTGTTCTTGCTCATTTATTAATCTTTTTATGAGTTACTATTTAGAAGGAAGTTCTACTTAAAAATATGGTATTAATTTTATGGTGGCTCCTTTGTTTGCTAAAGTATCGGCAATTTCATTCCTCTTTAATCCCTCATGGCTCAAGATTCATCGTAAAGCTGTTTCTGATCTGGATTGTATATTGTTTTATTTCATTTATAGTGTATGTTGGTGGATAACTGTAATTCATTATACTTTTTAGTTTAGCTTTAGAGTCACTTAAGATAATTCTTTTATTTATATAAGGATAAACAGTAGATTTTTAATGCTGCTCTAATGGACATTATTTTGTCAAGAAAATTGTTAGCAAAGATGCATACTGAGAGAATTCTTCACAGTATATTCCAAAGCCTGCCTCTCTATTTTTAAGTGATCCATTTGTACATACCCTACATCATGTATTAGTCGAATTATAATTTCAATATTAATTCAATTTGGAATCGAACACAGTGAAACATGCATTAATAATCTCTTATGAGTCAAAATATTTAGAAAACTCTATGGTTTCACTTACATGAGATATACTCAGGACATGTTTCGTGGAACAATTGTCCACATCCTCAGCTGTTAAATGACTGTTGGATCATTTGTAGAAGTTGGGTAGATAGTATCTGGGTTGACTCTGGTGGTCTTGTGATAAACTTGAATAAAGTGCTGTCTGCTTCCGGGATGTCAAAATTCATAAAATTTTGCTCATGATTTTTTATATAAATCCTTTCCCAAATGTTTAATTCTTTTGGTTGTGGAACAATTTTTAATAACTTGATGCCTTTTTCTATTTCATGGTTTTCATTCCAAAAATGTGTTGCCACACTGATTTATCTGTTTGTAGTGAATGTTTCTCCAATGTTCCTTGAACCTAATGGCTATATTTCTCTTTGTCTTCCCTACATATATTAACCCGGCCAGGATCGATGGAATTTTCGGGCGTAAAAATACCAAGTGTGGCTTCCCTCAGAAGGGAAGTAAAGCTATATCATGCATTTAAGGCATGAAAAAGAACCTGCAGCCTGAAAGAACAGGCCTCTGAGCAAAATTTGTCTGCCATTTCATGCCCTGAATAGAATGGGACGCTGATGGCCTGTGATGTTAAAGAGCGTTCATAAATAAATAAAATCAAACAAACAGAAGACTGAAAACCTGAAAAATTGTCCTTTTTAGTAACTTGAAATGTTGATTGAAACTGGTACGTGAAGCTAATAATATCATTAAGATAATTGCTTGATTGAGTTGAACTGCACACTCTTATTGACTTCACTTGTTTAAATTTAGTACATGTTTCACAGACCATTGTCCACATTATCAGCTAACTGTGAACTGCTGGATAATGTGTTATGCTTGGGGAATATTGTGGAGGTATGATGAACTTAAAAGTTTGTTTTCATCCCCAGAAGTTCATTAATCTCTCTCAGTATTGTAAATGTAGATTTTCTCTTGCTAACTCTATAGTGCCTTGTATTGATTTTAATAATTTTACTTTATTACTGTGTTGTGGTTTTCTGTCCAGAAATGAGATGCTACTGCTGATTTCTCTATTTGTTTGTATTTTATGTTCCTGAAATATTCTTTTAACCTTGTACCTATGTTTCTCTCCCCCCCCCCCCCCCAAATAGAGACTATTTTGTATTCTGCTTGACTTATTTGGTAAATACATGATTTTTTCTTCACAGGGTTACTGTCAATAATATTGTCATTCAGGAGATTTTTAACATTAATTCTGTGTATAGGTACCAATCTAATATTAAAATCTTTTAGAATATTTTGAAATTTTTGCATAGCCCATGTTTGATATATGGATTTTTTAAAAATTATCTTCTTTTTTTTCCCACTGAAAGTGTGGTTTCTTTAATAAGTTTTTGCCTCTTAAATTTCTGTATATTTTTGTGAACTAGTTGTTTACTTGATCCATTTTTAATTGCTGTTCTATCTATTTGTTTGTATTCTTTAGAGTATTCATTTTTGTTAATGTGTTAGTTAACTATCCTATGCATTAAGCTGTTGATCACTGCATGTTTGTGTTTTGGAGTTAAATCCATGGTTTTGATGTGATTGTCTACACGTGTGTTCTTTCTGTAGATTCCAAATTGGTTCCAGATTGTTATTTATTATTTTAATGTCCAGAAATGGTAACATATTACCTGTGTCTGTTTCATATGTGAATGGTATGCTTTTATATTATATATTCAGAAGTTTTATGGCATCATCAGTATGTTTTTTTGTTAACTATGGCAAATATATATATCTGTACCAGATTGTAATTATGTATGGGAAAGCTGAGTTGATGTATATTTCAAATCTGCTCATGAGAAGTTGGCTACATATGGGGATAGGGGGCTGTCCATAGTAAGTCCTGGTTCTTGTTTATAGAATTTTCCCTTGAATGAAAAATAGGATTGGTTTATGCAAATTTCAGTGAGTTTTATGTATTCCTTTATGTGTATATGATTAATTGCACTTGTTCTTAGCCATTCATGTAGATAAGTTAGAAGTTTATCTTTAGGTATGCTTGGAAACAGTGACTCTATGTCAAAAGACAATAAAGTGTTAGAAAGTTGTAATTAAATATCCTTAATTTTTTTCCATTAGCTAAAATAAATTGTTTATGCTCTGGCTTTGAAATTTTGGTAGTGTCCTGAATCTATTAGCTAGCCATTTTGCAAAATAGTATGAAGATGTACTGCACACCCATAATTCATAATAATATTGAATCAAACAAATTAATAGCAGGCTTAATTTCACAAAAAAACTGACTAAACATTTAATAAAAGATAAGAAACTTATGATGAATATGGAATGAAAACACTGGCTATTAATATTCTTAAATATTACTGTTTTTTATGATTTTTATAACAGATTTAAAAGTCTCTAACACATTAAATATGCTTCAGTTGTATTATGTGTATTATAAAAAAATGTTTGTCTTCATTTCCTCTGTCTTTCCTAAAAGTTGATTTGTCAAATTTTTCTGCATGCTGTATATATTTATATATTGTGGCAGAGCTAAGTTTATTAGGCTTTCTCTTCTGCTCTACCAATCTAAAAATAATTTTCCATTATTTTGATTACCTAAAGAATGGGAGGGGGAACCCAAAACTTGAGAAATTTCTAAAAATAAATTATACATTAAGAAATTTAAAAATAAATAATGCAAATTGTACTTAAAATGAACAGTTATGAGCATTGCAGAAGATGACAATGTACATGTAAAGATTCTAGAATTTTGCCAAACATTATTTAAAAATTAATTTCTTCTCACTTAGTATCTACTTAGATAAATTGACAACAAACTTTCACAATGTTCATGGATGATTTCTGAGTTTATTGATATAAGGAACCTATTATGGTCTATGGTGGCTGATTACCAGATAATTTCATTGTTTTCATTGTTAAACTCAACTACCTTTGTATCTGTTTACTCAGAATATGATTGTTTCCTAACAAAATACAATCTTTCACTGCATAGAGTGTATTAATGCATGTTTTCAGTGCAGTCACCCACCAGGCTTGAACTCCTGCTCAATTCTGTCTCAGCTTTTTTTTCCTGCAGTACATTACTTTTTAGTATGTTGTTAGTGATAGGTCATGGATAACTTTATTTATGCAGAATTAACCGATATGCACCTCATCTACAGTTTCACTCAAGCAATGCAAGAGCAGAACAACAGCACTCTACAGAGCCTTTTTCGCTTCTGGGGAGGCTCTCTCCTCTTCCCCCCTCTCTCTCTCTTTATATGCAAACACTCTTTAACATCTCAGATCATCGACATCCCATTTAATTCAGGGCTTGAAATGGCCAACAAATTTTGCTCTTAGGCTTCTTTTTTCAGGCTTGAGGTTCTTTATCTTGCCGTAAATCTATGATATGGGACCCATGACTTTACTTTCCTTCCAAAGGAAGCCATACTTAGGATTTTTATGCCCCAAAAAATTCATCGGTCCTGACCGGGGTTGAACCCGTGGTCTTGGGTTTAGGAGGCTATGCAGAGCTGTTCCTGCAGTGATGGCAACCCCATCACACCACATTTGCAGCTGTACACAGGCGACTACAAGAAACCAGGTTCTTCACTGTTAGTATGCAAGATATTGGCCATGAGAGGACTGTCAAAATGCCGAATCTTGAAGAGGATGTTTTAAATGCAACGTGTGACAATCCTTCAATTAAGTAGTTGTATTGCACTAGAGGTAAATGTAAGCCAAGCAATTGTTTTGAGGGTCTTGCATAAGCAGTATCATCCACAGAGGGTCCAGGCATTCCACTTTGAGTGCAGTTTGCTAATTGGTTCTTAGAGCAATGTGCAGACAACCAACAGTTTCTTGCTATGATATTGTATACAGATATGGCAATGTTTACTAGAGAAGGCATGTTCAACAGTCAGAATAATAGTCATATATGGGAGTATGAAAATCCTCATGCTCTGGTGAATGGAATCTACAAGCATTCTCTGTGAATGTATGAGCTGGTATCGATTCTGTGATTGGGCCTTATGCACTACCAGATGGACTGAATGGAGTAGTCTATAAAACATTCCTTTAACATATCCTCCCACATTTTCTGGAATATGTGCCGTTGATAATTCACAGGCATGTGTGGTTTCAACATTGGGCTCCAGCACATTTTGCAGTAAATGTTAGGGAATACCTTGATGAACAGTTTGGGCACAGATGGATTGGTCGTGGTGGTCCTGTTCTATGCCAGCTCTATCACCGATGTGACACCCTTGGGCTTTCACATGCGGAGCCTAGTGTGTGTGACTCCTATCAAAACTAATATTGACCTGGTTACTAGGATAGTAGCAGGCACTGACGATGATGTGCCAGTCTCCTGGGATGCTAGAGCATGTGTGACAGTCCATGAGATGGCCCTGTGAAGTTTGTCATGATCATGGTGGTCAACATTTTGAACACAGTATAATTTGAATTTTTTCTTGTCATTTTTTGAAATGTTTGGTTATCTGTCCTTAAAAATGAATAATTGCAATTGTCAGGAAGGGATGACTAATTGATTAATTGTTAGTGGACTGTAGTGTAAACCCGCTCTACAACAATCAAATGTTATGTTTTGTTTGGAAACAATTTTTATTCTGAGTAAGCAGATACAAAGGTAGTTGAGTTATTACAAAACAAAACCAATGAAATTACCCAGTAATGAGCCACAGGAGACCATGGGTTCCTTATCAAAACACTCAGAAAAGATCCCTGAACTACTTGTGAAAGTTTGTCGGTAGAGTTTGGATTCCCCAGCATTTCTATATTATTTGAATGCATTTCTGTTCTGATTTTTGCATAAATTGGTAAACTTCTTTAGGTTTTGAGTTTTTTGTCACATCTAAAGATTAAGTTGCAACAATAATGCAGGCTCTAAATCTTCCCAAATTCAAGATCCTAATGTTTTGGTTAATGCTAAATGTAAATAAATATTGTACCTACGAAGTTGTAGACAATGGAATGGTAATATATCCTAAATTTAGGTATTCTTTTTTTTTTTACGCTAAACTCCACTTATATAAAAATAAGAAGCGTTTGAGGAGAATCTCCCCCATCTTCAGTTGCTCAATGAACTGCCATTACTCGAAACAATGGCTAGACATTCAGATGTTCCTGTGGTGGCATCTGTTGGCTGAAGTAGGAAATAGCTAAGTTCATTCATAGGAGGAAACTTGAAGTTTGTTAGGTTTTCTTTATTTTTTAATATGAATCCATCCCCCCCCCCCCCAAGTGGATAACTCCATTGGGTTGTGAAGATGTTTCAGCAGTTTAATTTCCAGTCGTATTTCATGGTTTTTGGTCCAAAAGTGAGCTGCTACTGCTGATTTATCCACCTGCTTAAGCCGAATATTCCTAAAATGTTCTTTCCACCGAATTTCTAAATTTCTCTTTGTTTTGCCTATGTAGCTCTGCCCACAATCTGCGCACTTTATTTCTAAATTCCTGATTTCTGTTCTGTTGATATGGAGTCTTTTACTGTGCAATCTAATAAATTCTTGATATTGTACCTGTTCTTTGGGGCTAACATTATCCCATGTTCTTTGAAAATTTTCTTGAACTTGTTGCGATAAATTGGATGGTAGGTGAAACTTTGGAATTGGTATCCTTCTTTTGTGTTTTCCAGCGTGGAAACTTCCTTTATCAGTTTTTGTTTTTTAGATTTATTGATAATTTTTATCACTGTGTCTTTGTTGAAACCATTGGTTATAGCTGTTTGTATTATCTGTTGGTATTCTATTTTGTACTCTGCTTCTGTGAGTGGAATATTCATCAAAATATGAAACACTGCATATTTATGTGGAATGGGGCTATAACTCTCATTTTTATGTGATTTCCTGTATGCGTTTCTTTTCTGTGAATTCCAAAATTCAAACAATCTCCATTTCTTATAATTTTTAAATCTGGAAATGGTAGCACTTAGATTTGCTTCAGTAACAACTTGTATCTGAATAAATGGTTGACAATTATATTTTTCAGATATCTGGAATTCATACAAGGGTCTTTTGAAAATTTCTCAGAATGAAGCTCATAATGGCAGCATAGCTATTTGAAATTATTCTTATTTTTCAACACAGTAATGCACTTTGTCCATCGATGCGCCATAGTCTTTATACCATCACGAAATCAGATTACTCCAGGCTTGCAAAATATGCCTCAACTGTTGATTTAAACTCTTCATCAAATGAAAATTTCTTTCCACCAAAGAATTTTCTCAATTTAGGGAACAATTGAAAGTCCAGTGGAGTCTTGGAAATAAGGAGTGGCAGCAAATTGCAGTTCATTGATTTTGCCATTACTACAGCACATGTGTGAGGGTGAGCATTCTCTTGATGCAAGATTACTTTCTTCTTTGATAAACCTGCCTTTGCTCACATATTTTTGTCATAAATAGGTTCAAAATGTTAGCATAAAATACTTCGGCGAGAAGATTATTAACAGTACACCCTTGGCATCTCAGAAATCAATGCCATGATCTTACCCACCAATTTCTATACTTGGCCTTCTTTGGTGATGGAGAATCATGATGCTTCCATGCTTTAAACAGCTGTTTTGTTTCACGTATGTAGTATTAGTATACCCATGTTTCATCATTGGTCACAAATGGATCCTTAAAGTTTGTGGCATCTCTCTGAAAACTGGCCAAACTTTGCTGAGAGATTTGCACTCTGATTCGGTTGTGGTCCTGAGTCAGCAATTGCAGCACCCATCTTGCTGATAATTCTTCTCTCAAAATGTGAAATACACATTCCCCAGAAATGCCCAGAGCTTCAACAGTTTTGAACACCTTTAATTGTCAATCCTCCAGAACAACATGCACCTTAAATATAAAATTTAATTTTGTGTTGGAACCAATACAGTGAAGTGACTAATACATTCTTAATTATCAAATCAACTCACTAGATAATTAATAAACATGCACCTTATCAATAATTTCTTTTGGTCCTCCATTGCATGGGTCATCTTTTAAGCTTTCACTACTGTCGTAAACTTTATAAAAGTTAGAAACAGTGAAGCTGATTAATTATAAGTATTAAGAAGTCAGTATTAAATGACACTACTTCATTAACTGATTAATTTATCAGAACATGTTTCAAGAGCTTTCACTCTCATCTTCAGCTGGGGATATCCCACCAATGGACATTCTGTTTTGCTGTACATTGGAACCATCAGAGGTCACATCATCACCTGTTAGTATTAGTCAGTCCCCAGCTGAAGATGAGAGCGATGCCCTTGAAACATGTTCTGATAAATTAATCAGTTAGCAAAGTGTAGTGTAACGTAATACCAATCTCTTAATATGTATAATTTCACAGTTGCGTATAAATTCCATGATCTACTTGGAAACAGTTGAAAATTATGGTGCAGAGTCCCCTAATGTTTGTCATATCTATGAATTTCTGTTGCATTCCCCCCCCACACACACATACACATGCACGCACACACGACTGCAATAAACAGCTGTAGCTGTTATGATTCTTGACCAATCCGTGGAAATGGCAGTTTTGTTATCAAAATCTGCCATTTCCACGGATAACTGCTGCTGCATTCAGTGGGTCACCCTAGATCTTTTTAAATGACCCCCATTTATTTATTTCGGAAATTGCTTTCTTTTTCAGCTAACATTATTATATTTAATATAAAAATTAAAATGTAGGGTGAAAGTGAACACCTTTGTTGTACTCCCTGATCTATGTTAAAGTTGCTTCCATATTACTTGATGATTCTATGCATAAATTTATAGTAAAATGTAAATGTTTTACACTTTCTTTAATGACATGTTAAGATGAAAAATAAAATAACTACTGAGTAATAATATTTCTTGTAGATAGTGGAAGGTTTGAATACATGAAGTTTATCTAGTTATATTTTCCTCTCTTATGCTTTTAGCATATGATGCAGCATTTGAAAAGGCAAACGCTGTTGATGCAGAGGTGCAGAAGCTGCATAAAGAGATCATTAGCAAGACAAGTGGTCGCATCAAAACAGCACAGAAAAAACTGAATGAAATCACAAAAAACATAGACAAAGTAGCACAAGAAATCACCAGATTGGAGGTGGCGATAAAGACATCCAAAAGGTGGGTCATAATATGAAGGTTTTACATTGGACAGAGTCTAGCTAAAATAACAGTGAGTCTGTATATGTGATTTTGTATGAAATGGTAGTAATCTTATCTTGTTACAGAAATGCAAAGAAAAGCGCAGAGAAGATTCAGAACATGGAGTGTGAGATTCAGGAGAGTGAAAACAAGATAATAGAACTTCAAACTGAACGAACAAATATAGAGGCTGATGGACAAGTGATGATAGGGGAAATCAAAAAGTTGGCTGTAAGGCTAAAATATGGCATGCACATTCTCATCTTTTTTGTCTTTCTTATTCCTTTTTATATATTCTTTGATTTGAAAGCACATGTGAAAGTAAATATATATATTTTTGTAAAAAAAAAATATTTACCTTTAAAATTTTTATCTCAAATTTTTTGGACTGATGCAGCCATCTGAGCAATTATAATAGATACAGTAGGGACATCAGTACCTTTTAATATTGATTTCATTTCCACAGTTAACATACAGTAGAACCCTGTTTTTATGTAATCTGTTATAGGATGTTATTGTGGAAAAGGACGAAGTGGTGATTTCCCTAAAACATGATTTGTCCAAAATTCAAAAAGAAGAAAACAAACTGAAGGCAGCTAAAATGGAAGTTGATCAAAAAATAGATGATGCAAAAAAGAAGGTTCAGGAACAAAAATCAAAGATTACCACTGCAAAAGACAAAGTAAGTGCATACAGTGTTAGAATAAGGGGTATTCATGTAAATAGGTATGCTTAAATGTTTTCCCATAATAGTTTATCATATTTTCTAGATTATCTAATGAGTCTATTTTGTACTCTTATGCTCCTCTTACCATTAAAAAATACTCTGAACATGTTTCATTAGCCTTTGTCCCTATCATTAACTGAGTGTGGACTGCCGGTTTTCTGGATGATTGGACGGGCTAATTAATGAACTTTTGAGTCAATTTGTTCTTTGTTGGGATCTGGAAGTTCATAACCTTATCCTCATATTTTTATATAAATTCTTTCCCATATCCACTCTACTGATCTATCCATGAATTCAGTAACATGCTTTCTGTTTCTATATTTACTCTCCCAAAAGTGATATGTTTTGTATTTTATGTTCCTCCAGCATTCCTTGGGTCCAATCCCTATACTTTTCTTTGTTTTCCTGATATACCATACCTTATTTACCTAAACATAAGAAAACCTATTTTTCCCAATTATCAAATTCAGAATTCTATGATCACCTTGAAATCAAATGTTACAAAATATATTAACACTAGTTAAATAGTTTTTACATTGCATAGTATTCAGCCAAATACTTAATAACTTAAGAATAGAAACATATGCAGGTGAAAATAAAATTATGATAGCGAGTAGGAATAAAATAACATGTAGCCTTAACAATGACTTTAAGTAGCTTTCATCATTAATAGATCAGTAAAGGCAGTAGCAGTAAAGTTTAAAGAATCTTCTGAACTTTCACTGGTACAGCAATCTAAATGAATCCTAACAATTGCAATTCCATCAAAAGACATGATTTTACAAAATTGCAGTTTCCAACATCATAGTAGACACTATGATACAAGGTTAAATTAATGGTTATAAATTAAGGAGAGACAAAAAAACAGCTGTGCAGCAGAAAGAAAATTTGATATCTCAAAAACAAACCTTTGTCAGTGGTATCAAATGAAAGAATGTCAATCATTACATAAATCTTTGAGCTGACCTAATAAGGGAAGGTTTCGTGATTTGCAGCAGCAAGTTATTCGCTATGTGCGAGAAAAATGAAATGAAGGCTTCTCCATTTCATGAATGATTATATGAAAGAAGGTGCTTGAGTTGAAACACCAACTTTCTCAAATAGGCAGCATGGCCTTCAAAGTAAATACTGGTTGTATTTCAGCATTATGCCATTAAATGTAGTCAGTTCTGATGGTCTAGTGTAACTGTTCTTGCCTTGTAAACCCAAGATCACAGGTTCAATCCCTGCCAGCTTAGATAGATTTTTCTGGCATAAAATCCTAACTATGCCTTCCTTCAGAAGGGAAGTAAAGCTGTGGGTCCCAAGTCGTAAATTTATGCCACAAAAAAGAACCTCGAGCTTGAAAGAAGAGGACTCTGAGCAAAATTTATGGACTGTTTCCCACCCTGAATTGAATGGGATGCTGATGACCTCAGATGTTAAAGAGTGCCTATAAATAAAACAAATCACAAACCATTAAATGTAGAAAAGGACAAGACTATTTGCTCAGCCAGATTGGTAATGCTGATCAGATATCTGTCATATTGTGACAAGCTGTCCTATCTACAGTTGACACAAACGGCATGAAAGGCATCCTAATTAAAATTGCTGGCAATGAGAAGGCAAGAATTATGGTCTTACTCTATGCTATAGCCAATGGCGTAAGCTATCTCCTTATGTGATACTGTTTAGAAAAACCATGTCCAAAAAGAAGCTTCCTGCTGACTTTGTCTTCAACATAGTCACCTAGTAAATCAATACATTCATTCCGACTTTCGACTTTTTAATGTCCTCAGTAAAATAAGATTTGTCCACCTGTGAAAAATAAGCATCCATCTCAGTTTCACTCATCACTTGATGTGAATTTTTGTCCACCCAGCTATTTCTTCAGGTTTGGGAACCAAAAGTAATCACTGGAAGCCAAATCCGGTGAAGTTTTGCTGCAGTTTTGCAGCAACATTCCCAGATGTGTGAAAGTGCATTATCATGTTGAAAGAAAGTTTAGTCTTTTGCAAGGCCTGAATTTTTAGCCTGAATACCATCCTTCAGTTGCTCCAGTAGTGAAGCATATATTCCTTGATGATGGGTGTGCCCTTTTGAAGATAATCTACGAGCATCACGTAATGAGAATTCCAGAAAACTGTAGCCATGACTTTTCTTGCAGATGGAACCGTTTTTGCATTCTTTGGTGCACTTTCACCAGTTGTCACCCACAGTTTGATTCTTCTTCATTTCTGGCATGTAGTGGTGAATCCATGTTTCATCTACTGTTATGAAATCTTTGAGAAATTCACTGGAACTGCATTTAAATACCTCTGAACACTCTTGAGAAATGTTTTTTCGAATGCATTTTTAATCCTTGTTAACAAACATAGCACCCATCAAGCTGAAAGCTTTCTCATACATACATCTCACAGATCTTTTCATGAGTTCCTTCGAAATACATAGCACCAAAGCGTTCCCGTTAATCTTCAAGACATAGCATAAGTATGTGGATGACATATTTGGAATAATACCAAAAAAAACATTCTCTAGATACATTGAAACTCCTTAATTTACAACACAAATCTATAAAGTATACCATAGGAGAAGAGAAAAATGAATGTCTTCCATTCCTAGATTTAAAATTAATAAGAAATGCAAACAGTCTTAGCTTTGGAATTCACAGGAAACAAACACACATAGAAAATTACATAAAAAATTATAGTTATAATCCCATGCCACATAAATATGCAGTGTTTCACAGTTTAGCACACATATTAATCAACATCCCATTGACAGAAACAGAGTACAAAATGGAATACCAACACATAATGAAGACAGCTATAACCAACGGTTTCAACATAGACTCAGTAACAAAAATCATCAATAAAGCTAAAAGACAAAAATCGATAAAGCAAGTTTCCACACTTAAGAACACTGAAGAAAGATATAAATTCAAAAGTTTTACATACCACCCAACTTACCACAACAAATTAAGGAAGATATTCAGAGAATATGGAATAATGTTAGCCCCAAAGAACAAATATAATATAAAAAATGTAGTACATTGCACAATGAAAGATACCATCCCTACAGAGCAAAAATCAGAAATACATGAGATTAAATGTGCAGATTGTGAGCAGAGCTACTTTGGGAAAACGAAACGAAATTTAGAAATTCGAAGAAAAGAACACTTTATGAGCATTACATTGAAACAGGTAGACAAATCAGCAATAGCAGCTCATTTTTGGAACAAAAATCATGAGATAAAACCAGAAATCAAATAACTGAAACAACTTCACAACCCAATAGAACTATTCACTTGGGAGAGAATTTTCATTTTAAAAAAATAAGAAGAACTTAATGAATTTTGATTTTCCGCCACTGGATGAACTCAACAAGTTTCTACTAGAACCACCAGATACCACCACAGGAATCCATACACCGTTTCGAACAACAGCATTCAGTCAACACCAGCTGATGAAGGGAGGGACCTCTCCAGAAACTAGTCCTAAGTTTTTAAAAGTAAGTGGAATTAGTGTTAACAACTTGAATACATTAGTGTAGGATACACTTATGCTTCTTAAACTTTAAAGTATCTTAGTAATTTGGCCATCTCTGAGTAAGGCTTAAAACTTTTAGAACACCCCTCATAACCTGGATGACAAATAATATTTGTTTGGAATAAAAGACCAGGCTCATTTCTCAACAACAGGGGTATGTTGGTGCTGGATTCTTTTAGGGGACGCATCACTCAAGAGATAGAGGATTTAATCTCAAAACTCAACTCAGACTGCTGGCATGAAATCACAACAAAAGTAATGGGTATTGTTGTGAACAAGCCCTTGAGGCATAAGTGTCAGCCATATAATGACTGACTTCTTCAAGAGGATCAGGTCCCACTTCAGGTGGAAAATATAAGAAACTGTTAGTAACCACCCTGGAGGAATGGATCTTTACAGCTCAAAGAAGGATCTCCAGTGAATGGGTTCAAAAAGTGCTGCACATCCAATGCCATGAATGGGTGTGAAGATGATATCTTGTGGCAAGAGGGTCCAGATGAAGAAAGCGGCAGGATTAATGAAGATGGTAGTGACAATGAAGATATTAATGGCATAGAGTAGCACCAGTAAGTGAATAAAGAAAATTAAAATATAGGGTTGTCTTATATTCAGGGTTGGATTATATTTGGGTCAATGTAGTATTTTGTTGCAATCTGAACAGTTAATTTTTTATGTTCCTGGTTTCTTCTTGATAGGAATTTTATCATTAACTTTAGAAATGAGCATTTTTTAGACTGAGTTTATTTACTGGAGACAAATAGATATTGAAATCTCTTGAGTATTTCCTGAAATTTTCTACTGGCCCAAGAATGATGATGAATTTCTTGTGAATGCTTTTCTTTCTGTTACCATTTCTGGCTAAGTTACATTAGTAATTTAGAAACACACATCACCAAATAATTTCCTTATATTTTCAAGTTCATACACAGGTAAGTTGATGACATCTTTGCTGAGGTAAACAAAAAACATTTAGAATATACTTTAAAATTATTCAGCCTAAAGGACAAAGAAATTAAATTCACATCTGAAATAAAAAGAAGATAACAGGATTCCTTTTCTTGGCTTGAATATTATAAAAACAGGCAATAAATTTGAGTTTGGAATATGTAGAAAGGTCATGTATTCAGAAAATTATATTAAGGCAAATGCTTTGAATCCCAGAGCAACAAATATGCAGTTCCAAATAGCATAGTGCTTAGATCATGAGTGAGTTTGAATATAACCAAGAATAGTTGCATATAATACAAACAACAGTTACCAATGGATGTAGCAAAGAATTATGAACAAGAAAATCAAGACATTTAAACAGTGAAGGAAGTTAAAACAGATTACAACTTTGACAGCAGGGAGGGGGGGGAACCATTAACAAGAAATATTGGGACCAGTTTTATTGATAATCTATATCAATAATCTCTTAGCATTAACTTCACCTGCAAATATTGTTCTGTTTGCTGATCGAAGCCAATCTTAAATTAAGGAACCCAAGTACAGTTACTTTGCACTCCTGTGTCAGCTGTGCAATGCAAAATTTAAATAATTGTGAAAATCTAATAAATTAATATTAAATACCTACAAGACTAACCACATGAATTTCGATAAATATACTCTTCTTAATATTAAGTCATAAAGCATAGAAATTGAAATTACATCTATAAATAACCTTAATGCTAGAGAATGCTTAAGGTGCTGCAATTGACTCAGATTTGTCTTGGAATGAACATTTTCCCTTATGTAATAAATTAAGTCAAATATATTAAGCAATGTGCATATTAAGTAGGATTGTACTTAAGATATTTTGACTCTGTTTATTCTATATTAGCTTATGGCATACCCTTTTAGAAAGCAGCAAGTTAATCATCTATGGTTTTTAAATAGCAAAAGAAAATATTAAGAATAATGCAGCAATTATCATCACATGAAAGTAAACCAATTTTTCAAGAATTCAATGTTCTATCATTACTGTCCAAATATATATACATTGGAAGCTATCTTTTGTATATAATAAAAATTTTTTTAGGATTAACAAAAAGTATCATATGCATCACACTAGATCAGCTGGGCTAATTCACTTACAATATCACAGACTTACAAAAAGCATCAATTATGTATCACATAGAGGCACAATCTGGCATAATAAAATACCAAAATAATTTAAAAGCAATTCAAGCACAAAATGTAAAAACTTTATTAAAAACCTATTGTTAAAACATAACTTTTATGCTGTGGAGGATTTCTTGGAAACTGAGTTTTATACTTAGATATGTATATAATAAATTTATAATTATGTATTAATATGAACTGACGAAGCCAAATGTACAAACTGTACATAATCGGTGGATAAAAACTTTGAACTTTATCATGAGGTTTCAATATTACTTTGTCTCCAGTAAATAAATTCAAAGATAATGATAAAATCCTTAATAAAAATGAACCAGAAATATATCAAATTAATTGCTCAGATTGCAACAAAGTATATATTTGGAAAACAAAAAGAATTTCAAGTGTCAAACTCAAGAAACACTGTATGAACACTAAATACAAACAGAGAGAGAAATTGACTGTATCATATCACTTTTGGGAGAACAAATGTAATAGAAATGGAAAGTACCGTATTGAAATTCATGGATACACCAAAGATGTCCAATCATCAAGAAATCTAACAACCGACATGCAAATAATGATGTGTTCAAAGGTTCATGAAACATGTTCTGAATAATATTAATATAGAGTTGGTTTGGTGACATGTAATTCACCTGTTTGGTTTTTTAATTGGACATGTTTCGGGAACATTCGTTTCCATTATCAGCAGAAGACCAACTGGTAAAAGCAAATTTTATGCGGTTGGATATACTCGTCAAAAAAAAAATATATATATATATCAATGGTGTCTCAAAGTTCATGATGCAGTTTTTATTTTTGATGATGTAAATTTTTTCTGAAGGTTTGCAAGGTTTCAGTAATTTTGTTTGTTTGATCAATTTCATGGTTTTCTGACCAAAAGTGGGCTGCCACTGCCAATTTCTCTGTCTCTCTGTAATGCATATTTCTAAAATGTTCTTTATACAGATTTCCAAATTTCTTGCCATTTTTCTAATGCATATCTAAACACACACAGTCTTTACAATTGATTTGGTAGATACCTGACTTCCTATCAGAAGATTATAATTATTTTTGTGGATATTTTGAGATTTTTTTTTTTTTTTTAAGAAATTGAATTAATTGAACGTGTTAGGGTGGTATGTGAGTTTTTTTTAATTGCATATTTTTTTATTTCTTTTAAACTTTTAAATCATTTTATGTACTAATTTTTTGTGAAAACCATTATGTGCTGTGTGGATGATGTAATACATTCTTCTTTGTTTTCTTTTCCACTGAATGGAACATTCACCAATCTGTATGTGAAGCTGTTTAGGATGGCATGCTGGTGTGTTTTTGGATAAAGCTATTATTTTTAATGTAATAGTAATAATAATAATAATAATAATAATAATAATAACACTTTATTTACCATTTGAATCATTTACATATAGGACTTCATCCAGAATATAAGTATATACAAGAATAATTATAATAGATTTACATTATGTCTTATTTAAAGTTCATATATTCACTTACTGAATAAAAGGTATGTTGTAGTAGAAAGGCTTGAACTTCTTTATTAAATTGTTGTATATTAGTTATTTAATTAATATTTATTGGCAGTTTATAACTGCCAGTAAATAACTACATTTGTGAGATTATTTTTTAAAATATTTGTTCTGCATATCTGAACATGAAGTCATTTTTCTTCTTGTATTATGAAAATGAGTATATTTGTACATAATTCTCTATGTCTGTTAGTATGATTTACTACCTCCTTTAGAAAGAGACAAACTAATGGTAGTATCTTAATGTTTCCTAAAATAGGGTCTACAGGATTTCATACTATTCCACTTATTATTCTTATTGCTCTCTTCTGAACTTTAAATGATCTCTCACATTTTTCTCGCCAAAGTTTTATTCCATAATTTAATTGACTATGAAAATGAGCAAACTATACATTTTTCAGTTCTAATAAACTCAGTGTCCATTTTAGACTTTTGAGCATATGACAAACAGAATGGAGCGATTTGGTTTTTGATGCATCGTTTTAGTAAACGTATGTTAGCTGCAATAAATTCCCTATTTACTGTAGTGTTCCTCTCCTTGAAGTCAATGAAGAGTATTCCTTCACAGTGCCAAAAGATTGTGGCCATGATCTTCTTGGTTGAATGAGTGACCTTGGCCTTTAGAGGCGGTGTTTTGCCAGGTTTATGCCACTCCATTGATTCTCTTATGGACAAGGGATCATAGTAGAGTTTCATCTCTTGTAACAACGGTTTGCAGAACTTCTCTCACAGCAAAGTCCAAAAATGCCTGACAACAGATGACTCGTTGCTGCCTTTGGACTTAGGAAAGAAGTCTAGTCACCCATCTTGCACTAACCTTATTCATGTTTAAATGTTCATGAATAATTCGAAGGACTGTTGTTTTAGAAAGGCCCAACCTTGCTGCTATTTCTGCTGCCAGTCTTCCATAATTTCTGCTTCCACAAGAAGGAGTGGGAGTGAACACCTCCAAGGTCCGACCTGCACACTCTTCGTCTTCAATACTTTCCCGACCCATTCGAAATGGTTTTGCCCATTCTTTTATGGTAGAATGTGAGGGAAATGCTTCCCATATACACCGTCCAATTTCTGTTTAAATTCATTTGGGGTAAGTCCTTCTTTTGTGAAGAACTTAATAAAAGCTCAATATTCCATTTTGAACATGTTACAATCTTCTACAGATAGCCTTCTTTATATATCTATGTATGAACAACTGAACACAGCAGAGCAGAAGTTACAGCTGCAGTTATTTACCTAACAGATAAGGCATGACACCAGATAAGGGTTTAGTAAAGGTAATAATCCTTATCTGCAAGACTGGAAATTTATGTATCTACTCTCGTAGAGAAGCAGGCTTTGGAGTATATTGTAAAAAATTCTCTCACATTTGGGACAGTATGGTAACAATTTTGATGGTGAAATAATGGTCATTAGAGCAGATGTAGAAAATCTGCTGTATAGATCTAACAAATAAAAGAATTGTTGTCTTAAATGACGAAAGCAACAATATAAAGTCTAATTAATTACAATTACCCACCAATATACACTACAAATGAAATGAAACTATATCATACAATCCATATCAGAAATATAGAAATAGTTTTACAATGGATCCTGTACCATGTGGGATTGAAGAACTAGATTGTTAATACTTTTGCAAAAAAAGAACCGCCTTAAAATTAAAATCATCTTTTGAAATAGAACTTTCTTCTCAATTGAAACTTATAAAAAAGATTAATAACTTAACAAGAACTACAAAATATCGAACAAAAACTTAACAGAAAAATCATATGAAGATCTAAAGACCCTCAAACATCTTTTATTGAAACCAAGAAAAATTATTGGATTTGCCCAATTCCCCCTTAATATTCAGGCATGATTCTTCAGAATTAAATTTATCAAGGACAGCTACTGCCCATTGTGTAAGGAAGTGAATATGATCCTAAACAAAGAACATCTGAAATGCAACCAACTTGATAGCAACAAACAAATGAAAAATAATTTGGAAGCTCTTTATTGGGAAGCTAGGGAAAAAATTATAGACATCAGCATACTTAATGGCCACTAGCAACCAACCATGTTGGAAGTGAAAGGGTATGAGAGATGCAAAATTATGAGTGAATTTCTGGAAGGGTTAAGGAGAAATTTAAAGGAAAGTGAAGAGAAACTATAAAAAGATCTGCAGAAACAGATTAGAAGTGAGATTATTTTTGCACTTAATGGGCTTTTAATCATGTTGATAACAATCATGTCTCATGAAAAGAAGTGTGTCAAGACTCTGTATAAGGATATAAATATTATAAATTTTAAAACAGATAGAAATTTAAAATTTTGTGAAACTTATATTGTTTTTCAGTAGATATTTTGTACAAGTAAACATGAGAGTGCAAAGGCCTCTTTCTGGATATCTGAAGAGAAGAGACCAATTTTTTGAAATAATGTAGAGAAAAGGACTAGGAACTTAGGATTTACCAAAGACCAGATCCCATCTCGTTAGTATGATTGGTTTTTAAATGTTCATTTTAAAAAAAAATTAAATTTATAATTATAAAATTGATGTGTCGTTTGAAATAATGTAGTAATCAAAAAAATTCAATTTAATGCATGATCAAGTTAATAAACTTGATAACTTTCAACAAAATGGCAGGAAATTTTGTTAAGCTGCATGAATGTTGGTTAGGGCTGTTCTTTGTTGACAGCTGTCTTAAGTGATCAATGTAACACTTTCATAGAAATGGACAAAGACTAGTGTCGCACAGTGATAAAACATTTTTAGTTAAAAAGTGGACTGTGGTTCAGATATAAACTGAGATGAAGGAAGTTCATAGGAACTCTTCACCAGCACTCAAGACCATTTATTAATTACTGGATAAAAGAATTTAAACATGGCCATATATGCATTGCAGATGCTGCATGTCCTGGACAGATGCCCATTTGAGGTTTCTCCTGAAGAAATGGTCCATATAATTCTTGTATCGTGATAGAAGACTATCACATTAAAATTCCTAAGATTGCTGAGATGATGGGAATCTCATATGAATGGGTATATAATATCCTGTATATGATGAAATTGAGTGTGCGATGGGTG
Source organism: Metallyticus violacea (assembly GCA_030762175.1). Lineage (NCBI taxonomy): Eukaryota > Metazoa > Arthropoda > Insecta > Mantodea > Metallyticidae > Metallyticus > Metallyticus violacea. Next base: position 5,903,193 of record CM060844.1, read on the forward strand.
CCACATCACACGTTTGTTTGTTGACTCCAGATCAAAAAAGCCTGAGGAATGACATTTCAAAATCATGTTTGGAAAAGTTGCAGCATAATCTGAATGATTTCTGGCTTCATTTTGTGACTATAGACATAAAGTGGATTCACCACCTCACTCTAAAAAGAAAATGGTAGTCGAAACAGTAAGTTGGCGAAGGTGAAAGTGCAATGACAAATGCTAAAACTATTTTTCTAGTGGAATAAGTGATAGCAAACTTTTTTGGGACTCTCATAGTATTGTCATGATTTAATATTTGGAAAAGGGTAAAATAGTGATTGGCTGTTACTATGCAGCATTATTTGGCTGTTTGTATAGTGAGTGAAGTAGAAGCGATCAAGATTGGCAGGCAAAAAAGTGTGCCTCCACCAGGACAATGTGCCTGCCCTTGACCATTGCAAGGACAAAGTGCATGGGCTAGGCTTCAAAATAGTTTTCCACCCACCCTATTCCCCAAATTTAGCCCCATGTGATGTTTTTCTCTTTCCTAACCTCAAAATTGGCTTTAGGGGAAAAATGTTTGTAGAATGAAGAAGTTATCTGTGATGTAAATGGATATAATGCACATTTGGAACAATTTTTTTTTCTGAGGGAATAAAAAACTGGAAACTTGCTGGACCAATATATTGCACTCAGAGTAGATATGTTAAGAAATAAATTTTTGTTTTTTGGGGGGGAAAAAATGTTATTTACTATGTTTTTTACCAGATTGTCATATAAGATTTACGTTTTGAGAACTTACACTGAGTAAGAAATAACATTTTTACTTTGATATGTGTAGCTGAAGAAACTAAGAATCCAGGCAATCCCAGGTCAGGAAACCCCTGGAGAGCTGGAAACATTAACCCCAGAAGAACTGGCTGGGGTAAATCTGAAAGAACTGCAATATAAAATTACTGCACAAGAATCTAACCTTGCCAAGATGACTCCAAATCTGTCAGCAATCAAGGAATATACAGAAAAGGTAATTTGATTTGTATGTTAGAAATCATAACCTCTTGTGACCTGTGTTAGAAATCATATCTAACATAAAAATCAAATTTAACATTAACCTCTATTCCACCATTTGTATCACACACAAGAAAATAAACATTGTCACATTGGATGTCAAGTAATTAAATTAGAAAATTTATGTCAAGATGCATTAAATAAAGTAGTAAAACCTCTCTAATCTGGACTTTTATGGTTCATTAACCCATTAGAATGCAAATGCTATTTCACATTTTTGTTATGGAATACACTTTTATTTTCTTCTTCCTCACTGAAACTTGCCAATTCTTTATACATATACTGTATCAAAATTACTAATGTAAATGATTAAATTTCTCAATTTCACTGTCACAAATTTTCAGATCATACTTCATTTGGATATGATAAATAATAAATATATTGACAATGTTCATGCAGCAAAAAGTATCAAAATATGCTTACAAAGATGCTACAAAAACTGGCAAAATGTGCCACAAAAGTTCTAAATTTAGCATACCAGCAACCATACATTAATTTTGAAGAGAAGGTATGGAAGTTCAAATAAAAGAAAATTTAAAAAATATATATATAATGCTGAGTAGTTTGTGCTATTTGTCTATTACAGATTAATCTAACTTGACATTTTATTTGCCATCCCATATTTACCTGAATATATGACAAGATTTTTTTCACAAAAATGAAATTGGGTGAAACCCTCATAACCCACCCCTCACTAAGCTATGACTGAAGAGGGATGTTGGTCTCTCTGATCTTAGGGAACTCTCTTAAGGACTTCATAAGAACTTGAAGCATATACACCTTCATTTTGAGATTTAAAAACTTTCTTCAATGGTGAACACTTTCTATCATTGAAGAGTATGATGTCCATTGTTGATAAATCACTGCAGGAGCCATCTCAATTTCTGTTGTGTATTTCTTCAGCTGTGGCATCAGAAAAAGTTAGTACTCGCTAGTAAGTTCTAGGTCTTCATTAAGAGTTCAGCACATTTGTTGTGAAAAATTTGTCTCCTGAGCTGTTCCCAAACAAGATATTTGTTAGATGCGAGCCACCACTCTTTATATAATGCGAGGTCAATCAACTCTCAGGTGACCTTTCACATTGCTAATTTCTGGCTCGTGCGATACATATATCATGTGCAGCAATTACTGCTACTCTTTTCACATTTACCCACTCCCACTCCTAGGGTGACTAGACATCTTTTGTCTGGAATATTCTTCTATTTACATCTTTGGCCAGAGTTCAGATAGATTACTTGTATGCCTGAAATGTTGAAACTATTTGTTTTAACACCTTTTAAAGTAACTTCCTGTGTTTGGCAACAGCATCAACAGAATATACATTTTGTTCATAGATAGCTGGTAAATCAAGGTGCTAATGAAGTTTCTTTGCCATTCTACTTTGTATGTACATTTGAAAGTTCTCTCTCTTTTCCCCTCTTTCTTTTACTTCCGTTACCATATGCTTTTAAAGTTAGCTAGATATCACCATTCATGCATTCAAAGTTCCAAAATGATGGTGCAAGATTAATCAATTATTTATTTATTTGATTTAACTGGGCATCAAACAGCCAATTAATTTTGCTCAGAGTCCTCTTCTTTCAGGCTTGAAGTTTTTGACTTTCTATAAATCTACAACATGGGACCCACAGCTTTACTTCTCTTCTGAAGGAAATCATATTTAGGACTTTTACACTCAAAAAAATCCATCAACTCTGGCCAGAATTGAACCCTTGATCTTGGAATGAGGCAAGTATGGTTTCCATTAGATCACCAGGCTGACAATTTTAACGATGTCCGAGCAAGTTAATATCCTGCAAAGAAAGGAATTTGAAGTTGAATGTAAAATTCATGGGTACCTCTGAAACATGTCACAAAGTAATATTGTCTTTTTGTCTTTTGATAATAATTTAAAATTTAGCATAATATTTTCCTTGTCTTTCATATGTAGTTAACTGTAAAATCCATATTAATAAACTCTATTTTAACTAATTCATAAAATATAAGCCTAAATCTAAAAGAATATTTTGTGTTCCCTTTTTTCACACAATATATGCATTTAATTAATCTGCAATTTGACTTACACCCAATAGCATTAGAGAAATAGTGAAATTACGGTATTTACATCATGTACTTATAATATATGTGTCAATGTGATTGAGTGCACAAAATACCTATCTACCTGATTAAATACATTTTAACTTAATATAATATATGTCAACCTAAATAAATAAATGTCAACCTAATAAAATCATGGCAACATACTTGAATAAATATGGGCCTATTAAGATTCATTTCAATCTAATTAAATACATGTCGTCGTCATCGTCGTCGTCGTCATCATCATCAAGAGATGGAAAATCATTTATTAATTTTATTATTGTATAGTTTTTTTGTCAATGTACGATAAAATATTATTACATTTCATTCAATAATAAGCCTTCTTCCCTTTTTAATCAAACCCATTCAGCTAAATTTCTATCTTTGAGAGTTCCTTATACATACTAACACCTGTTTATTGGTGTATAAGAATCCTGTTTAATTAATGCTAAATACTAATCCCATTCCCTCTTATTCATTTCAACCTCCTTTCACTATCTAACAATTCTATACATTTTTCACGCACCGATCCTAAGTATTTTCTGTAAGCTATAATAAATTTTCCTCTTTTGTTATTAAACATTCTTTTTACTAATTCCTCTTTCCCTAAATTATCCCATTTATCAAATCTCATTCACCCCTTCACACCACTGTTTTCTTGCACTTAAAAACAATGCAGAACTTAATTTTTCTCACACATTGGGCATATATCCATGTCATAATCCCCTCTTAGCGCCTTTATTTTAACACACCTGTTCATGCCCAAGCATATCCTTCCCTCCCTATTTTATCACATAAATCCATATATCTCTCTCTGCCCCAATCTGTTTTTAAATTTCTATATAGTTTCAACAAATGATTGTCTCTTAAGCTATGAAAAAAAATCTTGTTTCTCAATATCCTGAATATATCACTTCTCTCCAAAAACGCTTTCCCATTCCAAACATTTCCTATACCAATTTCTTGTAAAATGTTTCCCATTTTTTCATACCAATTGAATTTCCAGTCAGCCCTTTCTTGAATTAATAAACAATCCTTGATGTTTCCATTGTCCAACAGTTTCACTCTGTATAAATAATCTAATTAAATACATTGATAATCTCTTCTGAGTGGAAATAATTAGAACACTCCAAATTATGATTTCATGAAACCATTTATGTGGAGTGTTCTAATTATTTCCACTCAGAAGAGATTATTTCACTTACATGAAACCATAAAGAGTGTTCTAATTATTTCAACTCAGAAGAGATTATAAAGACTTGTTTCACTGTGTTTGATTCCAAATTGAATTAATATTGAAATTAAATACACTGAATTGTTCTCTGTAATGAGTAGAGTACGAACAACTTCTGTTGTGTGCTAACATATAGGATAAATTTTTCTCTATTCCAGTCTAACTTGTATTGTATTTTGTTATTGTTTGTTTTTCTTTTTTAAATATTTCAGGAGAATGTGTATTTGCAAAGGGTAGCAGACTTGGAGGAGGCAACTCAAAGACGCAATGAGATGAAGAAGAACTTTGAGATGGCTCGCAAGAGTCGATACACAGAATTCATGCGTGGCTTCTCAACTATCACACACAAGCTAAAAGAGATGTACCAAATGATTACACTTGGTGGTGATGCCGAACTTGAACTGGTGGACAGCCTGGATCCATTTACAGAGGGCATCAACTTCAGGTCTGTGAGAAAGAGCTGTATAAAATTTTTATGTTGAATTTATAAGTATACAAGGTTTAAAAATGCATTGGAGCAGCTTACCTCTACTGTGATTTTTCTTTAATCTCCTTTGGTTCCAATATGATCTCATTCTAATTACAGTAAGATGCCATCAAAATTGATGTTTTAAAATCCAGCAGTGTTATACCTTTAAATTTTTTTTTTTTTGTTTTGTTTTTTGTTTTTTGTTTTGTTTTTTTTTTTTTTTTTGTTTTTTTTGTTTTTTTTTTGTTTTTTTTTTTTTTTTTTTTTTTTTGCATGTAGGTTATTCTCCCCCAAAAAGCACAAAAAGAGTTAATTTGGTGTTCCTGCAAGAATGTTAAATTTTTAAATTTTCATGATTTTGCATATGTTCATGATAGTAAGAAAATCAGAAATTATACTATGCCTAATAACTAATTTTATTAGTAATTATAGCTATATGCTATTTATTCTCCTTTTTTCTCCTTGTAATCACAAGTTACTTCTAATGTATTAGATCATACTTTTATGGATCAGAGCCCAACAGGCACCTAACTTAACCTAACTAGGGGTTAGGAGTGATACAGGCAAGCAAAGCCTGGTTTAGTTACTGCATGGTATAAAAATGTTCTAAAGCTGATATTAACAATTTTCAGTGTACGTCCACCAAAGAAGACATGGAAATTGATCTCTAACTTATCTGGAGGCGAGAAGACATTGTCATCATTGGCATTGGTGTTTGCATTACATTACTACAAGCCCACACCTTTATATGTGATGGATGAGATAGATGCAGCACTGGACTTCAAGAATGTCTCAATTGTGGGGCATTACATAAAGGTTCATGCCAATGCTACTTATATCTCATAAAATTTAATTAACATACTAATTAGTTGTATATTTAACAGTGTTTGCTAAGCCTCAGTCCTTGGTTCATCATAGCTTCCTACTGGTATATCCAGAGGACTTTGGCACAGCCCAGTTTCCTAAACAAAGAAACACTATAATTACATAAACTAAAACATTTTACACAATTCAATAATCACCCAAAATTAGCAATAAATCTGTTCTGATTTGTAGAACCCCATCCCTTAACTAGCTTACATCCATACATATTTTAACTTTTAATCTACTGTACATAATCACAATACCACTACCAGCCATTTACTCAAAGCAAACACACAAATCCTGTCATTTAACTGACCATAACTGTTTGTTCTTAACTCTATAAATTTTCCCCAAGATTCATAATTTATCGTTGTCACCAAACAGTTTCTTTGCTGAAATTTGCTCATTTAACTTCAACCATTTACCATATATTTCTTGTCTTCATTCACTGTTCCTGAGCATTCAAACAAAATATTTCTATATCTTCCAAATTTCCACACAGAGGGCAAACTCTATGCTTACAATTACTTCTAAAATCCCTTACACTCCAGATTCCGAATCTAAACCATGCCATCCCCCCTCTCTCTCTCTCCTGCTTATTACACTTACTAATGTATCTATTTCTTTTAATATCCCCTTTTATCTCCTGATAGAACACTAGTGACCTCTTCCCTCATTATAGAATGTAATATCTGTCTATCTATATTCTCAAACCTTACTCTAATCTCTTTCCAAAAACTTCCACCAAATCACTTAACCATAGATCGCCCTTGCTAACCCTTCCCCAACTTCAAAAGTTATATGTATTCATGTTTTTCCCAAGTATGAACAAGAGCATAATTTTTCTACATAGTCCCCTTCCTCTTTATGCACATGATCATGTGATCCACAAGCTTGCATGTTCCATCTAAGAAGAAGGTTTTCGGTTGGTCATGGAACCATTTATACACTGCAGGTTGGACAGTATGCAGGATGTTGCACCACTTGGAAACCGAAATGATTAATGACTTTAATGGTCTGGCCAGGGCTATGTGTACTGTTGCTTTGTCATGCAACAAAAACAGTTTCTTGGACAATAGCCGTGGCATTTGCTGTGAATTACTAGCTTCAGATTGTTGACCAGCAAACCTCTGTATCTTGCACGGTTCATTGCACACCATTTTTCCATTGAGTCCCAGCTAACAGCATCACCTTTCCCACAGAATATATGAGTCTTGAATTTCTTTTTTTCTTTGGCAATGCCAGCTGTTACCACTCCATCTCTGGTGTTTAGATACTGGCTCATAGTGATGGAACCATGTTTCATTCCAAGCAACTATTCTGCTCAAAAATTCTGTGCCTTCATTGTTGTAGCAATCAAGTAAGCATTGGCAGATATCAACATGTTTACATTAAGCTCTCTTGGCACCAACTGAAATCATCTTGGATGATTTGATAGACAGAGCCATAAGTAACATGCTACTTCATCGATTGCAATCTGCAGTCTTTTCAACTTGTTGAATCCTCTCATCATTGGTGAAGGCTGATGGGCCTTCAGGCTTCAGGCTTCACACTTGTCCAGCCACTTTTAAACTTCTTTTTCCATACATTCACACTTCTAAGCAGTATAGCACTACCCCCATACCCCATATTGTGTTGACAGCCTCCAATGAATTTCAGCCCCTAACACACTTTCTAACTAGAGGAATCTGATTACTGCTCTTTGTTTCTCTTTGGTGCACACTGGTAGTGAAGCTGATATGTTTACACTGTAACAGTAACAATGAAAATAACATGACAAAGGTCAAATTTCAATCACTTGACACAGTGATACCAACCTTAAGCATGCATGTAAAGAAAGCATTGTGACAAATCTAAAAAAATCTAAAGATGTGTAATAATGAGAGTGCAGATAATTTTGTACTTTCCCCTATATAATGAGAGTAATCCCAAAAGTAAGGATTCCAAAGTGCTGGGGGCTGCAGGGAAACTATTTGCACAGCTGTTGCCACATTGTTGTGTTTGTTGCTTCTCCCACTCCAAAGAAGTCATCACACAACTACTGGTATGCTCATTCTTGAATTGGCAGCCATTCTTGGAGCACTTGCTTGTTCTAAGCCAGGTGCAAATTTTGTGCAGTTACTCTGTTTTTGAGTGCAAAAGGCATTAAACTGATCGAAATTCATTACCAATTGATGGAAGTATATGGAGAGTTGTGCATGGATTTAAAAAACTGTGCATGTGATGTAGGGAGTTTGCATATGGTTGCACTGAAATTCACAATGAAGAAAGAAACTGGAGACCATCGATTTCTGATAAGACAGTCGCTAAGATTGAACAAATCATGCTTCAGAATTAGAGGACCACTCTCAGTTATCTCTGCATTTTGGTTTCTGAGTTTTCTTGAGGCACCATTCATTACACTTTGAAGAGTTAAAATACTGGAAGGTATGTGCCAGATGGGTCCTGTGAATGCTCACAGAAGACCACAAACAGTAACACATGGACTGTTCCCATGAATTTCTTCAGTGCTGTGAAGATGAAAAGAACAACTTGTTGGATTCGATTCAGGGGTGACGAAACCTGTATGTTCCACTTCACACCTGAGATGAAACAAAAACAATCAAGTGGCAGCATTTCTCTTCGTCCAAGCCTTGAAAATTCACTTAAACACAGACTACTGGTAAAGTCATGATGACTGCGTTTTGGGATCGAAAGGGGATATTATTGGTCGACTTCATGGCTCCTGGGACCAAAACAAACATTAACAGATATTGTGAGACACTCAAAAACTAAGACAGGTGCTTCAGAACCAGGGAAGAGTAATGTTCAGCAAGGGCCTATGCCCTCTCCACGACAATGCTTGCCCCTTGCTGTCTGTCAAATTGTTGCTCTCATGCAACAGTTTGGATGGGATATTATCACACATCCATTCTATATTTCAGACTTGGCACCCAGTAACTATTGTTTCTTAAGTTGAAAGATCGTGTAGCCGTAAGGTACTTCAGGAATGACGAGGTGAAAGATGAGGTTCAACACTTCCTTAGTGGCATGATGGCAAGATGGTACGATATTGGCATACAAAAATTGCCACAGCTCCTACAAAAATGCATCAACCGAAAGAGTAATTTTGTAGAAAAATAGAGGAATGTGCAAGCTTTAAAATGACAGTTATTGCAAATAAATATTTTTTTCCATTTCTAAAAAAAATAGGAGATCTTACTTTTGCAATTACCCTCGTATAATTTGTGTTGACAAATAATGCACTATAAGCTATAGTAACATTATCTAAATATTTCCACACATCTTTAAGCTTTAATTATTTGATGAAGTAGGATCTATAAGTTTCAGATCTAACTTACTTTTAAGGTAAGAGAAAGAAAACAGTCATGTCACTTTTCACATCTTTGAATTAACATTTCAGTGCCCTCGAAAAAAAATTATAAAATGGATATGCAGCTGATTTTTTCTTCAATTCTGAGAAAAGGCCATAATCACTGGGGAACTAGGTCTGGGCTGTAAGTTGAATTGTCTGATTTGTAGAATCCACAGTTCTCCAGAGCATCCTTTGCAATCTGTGTAGTTGCATCAATGCATTGTTATGCAGAAAGCAAATGCCATCTCTTTTCTTTAATTATTGCTTAACAGGCTGCTGTAGTATAGTTCAACTTTGCATTCAACTACCACAAACTCCTGCAGTACAAGAAAATTCTGGCCATTATATTTACAATCTTGGTTTTTCTGTGGGGCCTATTCAGCTATGCCACTTCATAGACCCCTTTATGAAAGGGATCATGTTAGAGGAGCATAATTTCATTCCGTCACAATTTATTTGAGAACATTAATCATTCTGACATTCCATAAACATTCCTGTTTGTTTGACAGAAGGTCAAAAACTTTGTCCTGATATTGTTTTTGAACTGTCAGCAAAAGTTACAACACCCATCTTGCATTGACCTTTTCCATATAAAATTGTTCATGCAGAACTTTAAAGATAGCTATTTTTAAAGACTGAAACTTTCAGCAATTTCTTTCAGTTTTAGTCTGTCACTCTACTCCTCCTTTCAATAAAAGCGATATATACTGGTTTCATCACTTCTACTGGTCGATCTTTACATAATTTATCTTCAATGTTAATACAGCTATAAGGGGGATATTCAGTAAGTTTTTTTTTATTATTTTTATTTATTTCTTTCTTTCTTTCCAGCATACCTTTACTCATCATAATTTGATGATCTTTCTCAAAGTAGTTTCCACTGGATGCAATTTACCTGTTCCAGCAGTCTTAAGACATGCTGTAAATAATTTTTTCACAGGTCTTCAGAATTGCCTCCACAGTCTTCACTACTGCTTCTGATGATGGAAAATGCTTCACATGAATTTGTTTGGGGAAAAGGAAAAAGTAACACAGGGCTAAATATCTGAACTATAGTTAGGGAGGGACACACTTCACATTGACTTTTGTGAGATATTCAGCAATAACATTTGCAGTGTGTGGCCATGCTTTATATTGTTGCAGCATCCAACTTGTTGCATGGAAATGGGCTTTTTGGGTGTGATATGACCTTGCAGAGTTTTCAGGATATCTCTAGTATTGCCCAGTTACAGTTGTGTATGCAACATGCTGGTAAGCCATTCCTTGAATATTGAAAAATGAGATGATCATAACTTTCCCAACAAAAGTAACCAACCATTTTGTTTTATTTGGTGTTGGAATGTTGCTGTTTTGCTCTCAGGATCAGAATGATGTAGCCAAGTTTCATTAGCTGGGATTACTCAAAGGCCTCTTCTTTCAGGCTTGAGGTTCTTTTTCTTGCTGTAAATGTACGACATGGGACACATGGCTTTACTTCCCTTCCAAAGGAAGCCATTTTTTACACCCGAAAAAAATCCATTGATCCTGGCCAGGTTTGAACCCGCGACCCTGGGTTTAGAGCAAGTATGGTTACCACTACACCACCAGGACTGACTGTGCTAAAGGGAAGAACAAACTCTTCATAGACTTGTTGAGATGAAAGCAGAATTCCAGAGCAGCATATGTTGCACGTCACCTCCATTTTGCTGTATGTGGAACTGAATATGCCTAAATTTGTGCACCTTTCACAGGCTGGAGCTGGAACTGACAGCAATGAAACTAGTACCACATGTACATTATTGCATTAAGCTAACAAAATATTGTAAAATTAAATTTTAATACAAAAAATTATACCTATGAAAATCTATGTTCATTCTTTATAGAACAGCCCTCATATTAGCATTTCAAATCAATGATTTCTGAAACATGCCCCACTACATTCAAATCATTGTATGGTATGTTGAACTAAAACACTTATTGTTCCACTTACTTGCTATGAAATGTGGTATTAGTTTCGAGAACCTTTGCTCTCATTCTCTGCCATTGGTCGATTGGGTGGAAACTTCCATGCACTATGTAGTTGTGAGATTCTACTCTGGTGGCTTCCTGATGAATTTGAAGTTGATGTTCCAGGAACATCATAGTTCATTAAACGATCTCTATCCTGGCAAATGTAAATCTTTTCTCATGTAGCCAATTCTGTAGGTTCCTGTATTGCTTTCAATAATTCAACCCCCTTCTGAATGTTATGATTTTCCTTCCAAAAATGATAAGCCACTGCTGACCTGTCCATCTCTTTGTATTTTATGTTCCTAAAGTGCTCATTCAAACGTGTGCCTATATTCCTCTTTGTTTTATCAATATAAATTTTTTCACATTCTGTGCAACTTATTTTATAAATCCCTGCTTTTTCCTCCTGTGGAGTATTTTCACATGCCTTTCCCATTAAAAGATAGTGCAACGAATTTCCAACCAGTGGCTGAGGATGAGAGCAAAGGTTCTCGAAACAAGTACAACATTTCTTAGCAATAAGAGTGTTTTAGTTTGACATATCATATGATTTGAATATATGAGTGACTTTACTGCATTCATTCCTATATGAACATTTTAAAATGCTCCACTATGTTTCTTCTTTTCAGGAACGCACAAAGAATGCACAGTTTATCATAATTTCACTGCGCTCCAACATGTTTGAGCTGGCAGATCGCCTGGTAGGAATATACAAGGTGTACAATTGCACACATTCTGTCACTGTAGACCCCCGCGTTTTTGGGGCCCAAGCTCTGTCCAACATGCAATCACAGGTTTGTTTTTGCTCTTTTAGAAAGTTAGTTTTACTGAAGAAAATTGTAACATTTGTGAAGTAGAGTTAAAAGTTTTAGCTTAAGGCTCAAAATTTGTACAAATTTGTAAATTGTATGTATGATGGATACCATGTATGGGCAGGTTGGCTATAGTTTCTACTTCCTAGATGCACATTTAACTGTAGGTACTTATTTGATAAGCATTTGGCAAATTAAGTTGCTGAAATGTTAAAAATTCTTTCCTGTTACTGTGTATGAAATCCAAGTGTTTTTATAGGTTAGTTTTGCAACAAAAAACTGATTCAATCAAGTACTTGAACCCTCATTCAGGTGCAACACATGTACTAGATGCACTAAAATGGGAATAAAACATGTTGAAAAGGGAGAACAAATTTAACTTCTGGAATTTGAAGAAGCTATGGGAAAGAGTTTCCAGGCATGTCTTTGTGCAACACAATTTTAAATGTGTTCATGTGCTCACTGTCTGATGTTCCAAGATCCTTTTCATGTAATACGAATGCATTCAAGTTATAACACCTCCAATTTTTTTTCTCAGAAATAGAAACAGAAACATGTGGTTTATTTTAAAATATGCGGGCACTCGTCAATACATGACAGAGATGGTAGCCTGTATGGCACACACAAATTTAGCACCAGCAGCGAGATTGAGGACTTTTTTTTGATACTTCAAAATGCCAGTGTTTTCATTACAAGAACAGCATGTAATCATTCGTTTTCTCCATTTGCGTGGTTTGGCATCAATTAAAATTCATTGCCAGTTGAATGAGACTTATGATGATGTCATGGATATGTCTAATGTGTGTTTATGGGAGCAACAGCTCAAGGAAGGTAAATAGTCATGTGACAACAAACCAAGGCAATCTCGGCCTCACACAAGCCAATCTGACAACATCATCAAGCTAGTGGAGAAAGTTTGTTTTGGAGGATTGCTGAATTAGTGTGGAACACATAGCCTCCAAAGTTGGCATTTTCATGGAATCTGTGCACTTAATCCTGCATGAAGACCTGAAAATCAGAAAAGTGTCCTCCAGGTGGGTGCCACAAATGCTAACAGATAACCACAAGACTATGAGGATTGCATGTTGCCAGGCAATGTTGACACGTGACGATGACATAAATGGGACATTCTTTTCATCGATTGTGACAGTGGATGAGACATGGATGCCATTTTTCAATCCTGAAATGAAGCGCCATTCTGCTGAATAGAAGCAATCAGATTCACTCAGATTTTCCAGTTGTCAAAACAGACTCCTATGAAGTGTTTGCAGCGGCCATGAAATCATGGTGTCGAAGTTGTGAAAAATGTATATGGCTGTAGGGAGATTACATCGATAAGTGATACAAGTTTCATAGTTTTCGTGTGATTAGTTAGTAAGAAAAACATTTGGAAGTGTTATAACTTGAATGCACATGTAGTTTTTTACAATTACATGGGCTGTAAATAAAATAGCAGCAACATAGACTGTATGAACATATTATTAAACTTAAAAAAAAATGCATTTACATCCCTTCAATATAATTACCTGTGAGGTCCAATTCTTTTGCCAAGTCAGTGGTAACTATTGAATGCCATTAGCGAAGTTGTTTATATAATTAAAATCATTGTAGATTGAGTCAAACTACACACTCTTATTGCTCCACTTACTTGTTTATAAAATGAACTAGTTTCACAAACACTTTATTCACATCATCCGCTAATAATTGACTCAAAACCTAAGAAATCTAAAAATCCAGAAGTATCAGCAGTTAGCTGATGATGCGAACAAAGTATTCGTGAAACTAGTTCCACCTTTTTTAAACAAGTAAGTGGAATGATAAAAGTGTGTAGTTCCACTCAATCATACAGTGATCTTAATTACATGATTAGCTTCACTGTACAAGTTCCAATTAACATTTCTAGTTGAGGCTGTTTCTGTTTATCTCTCTAATGGATCGCCTTGCTGATGTAATTATGTAATATCTGGAATCCTCTTCCTCTTCCTCTAAGTGGTTCTTTTCCTTGGAAACAAGTTGTAGTCACAAGGAATGTCAGGGAAATAGAATGTTTCAATACATCCAAATCTCACCTCTGCAGCAAGTCAGCCTCTGCTCCTGTGATATGACAACATTTTCATGCAAGATAAAAGGTGGAGTGCCTCTCAGGAAATTTGGATGTTTGCATTGCATAACTGAACGTAAATGGTGTTTGAGGAAATGTTGGTAGTATGCTTTATTGACATTTTGGTTCTGAGATACGCATGGGTAATGATAACTCCATCAGTGTCATATACCACTATCAGCAGGACTTTCACCTTAGAGGGTTAGTATCTCACATTTTTTGGATGTGGTGATCCTTTGTGGTGCCATTCATTAGACTGATGCTTTATTTAGTTCATGCTTGTATGCCTGTGCCCACATCTCATCAATGGTAACAACACATTGCAGGGAATATGTCTCCTTCATTGTGGTATCTTGTAGGTGGAGTTGAGCTGTTGCATATCAGTGTCACTTTTGCTAGGTTATGAATGCTGCAATTTTTCTTATGTGGATGTTTTTCTTCAGGATGTACCAGAGAGTTTGATACCAAGTCTGACCTCGATCAATAATTGTCATGCAATCCAGCAATGATCAACAGCAAGGAGACCTGGAACTAACTCCATTTGTTCATCACAAATGGATGGGCAAAATGTGCTGTTGCATTCCAACTCGTATGAAATGCAGAGACTCATCTACAACCTTCCGATATAGCACTGCATCATTGCCACAAGCTTTAAGTAACTCTTGATGACATTGGTGTGCATTTTTATCCCAGCTGATTTGTTTTTTATCTGCAATCAAGTTTAGTAAGTCAAGTTTAGACCAGGTAAAAATAGTGCTCTACATTTAACCATGCACAGTAACAAATTTGTCATAGGAACTGATTTCATCATTCAGTATATCAACAATATCTCCAATCATGGTCACAGATTGTCTCATATTGCATGTGAATGTGCCCAACCCATTCCTGTTGCCACTACTTTATTTACAGTTCATGCATAAGTGCAGTTTGAGGCAACAAAATTGCCTGAAAAAAATATAGAGAGCTTTTCCAGGCTCCATCCCTTTACATACAATGGTCTAAAACTGGTTTGCAGAGTTTAAATGTTGAATAGTTTGAAATATGAGCACATGGGGCATCCACTTATGAAGAAGCCATAGTAAAGAACAATCTGCAAGTAACTTATATGGAAATAGAGGAGTCTCTAAAACTTCATCGCAGGTATGAGAAATTCTGTACAAATATATTCATGTGAGGAAACTTTGTTATGTACCCCACAACCTCATGGAACTCAAACAGTAGCAAGAATGAAATGTGCCAGGAAATGGTTCATTGTTTCAACAATGACAATTCTTGATGTGTCCATGATACAGGCGACTATTGCTTGATTTACCAATACAACCAGGGTCCTGTTTCATGAAACAACTAGTATACAACATGTACTAAATTTAAACAATAAGTGGAGCCAATAAGAGTGTGTAGTTCAACTCATTCATACAATGATATTAATTAAACTAGTATACTAGTAATAATTTTACTAGTTGTAATAAAACCTGTTTCACAAACATTTATTCTATAATGGTAAAATCGTAAAATTTTGTCCTTAGTCACTTGTAGCGCAGTGACTTTATCCGAGCATAGAGAAGTCTGTTTTGTGATATTTATTACCCCTTGGACAATTTGTTGATGTGGCCTGTATTTTAAATTGTATATTCAAGCCAAGAAATAGCATTATGTCTACCACATCGAATAGAATTGCTAGTATTCAAAACAAAGTAACAGTGCAGCATTTAATTAATGAGCTTAAAGAAATACTAATTGGTAATCCTCCTATAAAATTATGAAGAAAGACAAAACTGAAGTGTGGAAAATAATAACACAAATTGTGAAAGCACTGGTGTTAATTATGTTGGAGAAAGATTATGCATATGTTAGGGCCCCTTTTTGCTTAACATCAAGAAAACTATAATGGTAAGTGTTTTTATTTTACATTCATATTTGCCAGTCATATTATTATCAACAAATAATGGTGCAAGAACCTCAGTTTTTATGGTATTTTTTCAGGTGAAAATAGATAATCCAACAAGTATGGAAATAGGTGGTGGGTTTGAGACCATATATTGCATATATAACTCTTAATGAGCTTTATAATTAAAATGTGTCTAGCTTAACTGATAGAATCAATACTTAACCTAAAATATAGTATGTAAATATAACATTTAATTTCGTGTCGGAACGATTACAGTTAAGCGACTATTATGTTCTCTATTATCTAGTGAGTCGATTTGATAATCTTATGCTGCACTTACTGTTGAATTATGCAAAACTAGTTTCGCAGGCTTTTGCATAATTCAACAGTAAGTGGAGCATAAGATTATCAAATCGACTCACTAGATAATTAAGAACATATAGTATGTAAATTTGCCATTTGAGATTTACGGGTAGAATTTCACTAGTTAACAATATGCAATATTACAAGACCATATGTATCATAAAACAGAACACTGATAAAACAAAATCACATGCTTATAATATCAGTCTGCCACACTAGTAACTAGTAGTTTACTTTCACACACACTTGTAAAATAAACAAGTAATGAAGACTAACAGATCGAGAACTTCATGAAACACAGCACTGGAATCAGAGAGACAGTCAGGAATCTGGGTTTTTCCAAATGACAATCCCCTCCCCCATTGAATGTTAATCACTGTTGAAGTGTAGGTCAGTTTCTTTTCAGCAACTGGTACACGCCATAGTTTGCCTCCCCGTAAGAATGTAACAGAAAGAAGACCTAAGTCTGGCTAGCAATGACTATTGCTTCATCATAACTGTTTTGAAAACTGCAAGGATTATGAGTACCACTGCTGAATTTCCCATCTGGCTTCCTGCATGTTTTTGTGTTTCCAGCTGTCAAGGAAAATTGATAAACCATCAGTTTGGGATTCAGAAAGATGTTGTTGCACCTTACAGAGAAGAGGTTGGAGTAATCTCTAAAGAAGCATTGCTTAACTGCTTCCATGATTGGTTCTAGAAGACGAAACTTTGTATAAAGAGTGGGGTAAGGAAACTGCTTCAAAAAGAAATAGGCAGAGTTGGTAATTTATAGCCTTCTACTTAGTAAAATTTGGAAATTGAATAGCTGCACTTTCAAAAGAGCATTTCACAACATCATTTGCTGAAATTTTTGAAAATAGAGTAGGTCCAAACTTGTATAGATGCTCTTGGTAGGCATAGTGACTTTCCCAACACCCCTACTATATGTATGGATTAGAAAATTTGGTACTCCTGCATGTATTTCTCCTTCCTAAACTGCCATAATCTACTTTTGTTTCTTCACATATTTTCCAAAAGATGATTGTCACATCTGGCTATTTGTATGCAGGTACCACAGGGGTCGCAGCCATCACCATCTGGTGGAGATGAAGACGAGCCAAGGCGCAGAAAGACTCCCAAATCTAGAGGTGACTCTCTGGATACTGTAGAGACATCTCCAAAGGAGAATCCTGAATCAACCTCAGACCAAGTCTCTGAACCCTGCGAAATGCTCACAGAAATAGCTGTGTCTCATTAGGCTAAATGTGGTTACTTCCAGTGCTAATGCCTGGCAAGTTCTGGAGGTTTGCACATAAACTCAAGTTTTAAAATGTATTTTTTTGAGATAGCATTTGGGAATGGGACCATGTGCTTCTTGATGAGATTTTCATTGTCAAGATTTAATGCATGAAAATTTTAAAAAAAGTGTTTATGTAATTTATATATTTAAAAATGATAAAAATGTTGTGGGTATTTTGTTATATTTTAATTTTGTGATACAGTAATAAGTAATATATGAAGTGCAGTCAGAAAGAATTTCAAATTGGACAGAACATATAAAAATTGCAACAGATACAATGATTCATAACAATAAGGGTATGTCATTAGGTTACATATCGCCATAGGTGGCCGAGGTTTTAAGCATGGACTTAAGAATGGAACATCTAGGGTTCAATTTCCACCAAGACTGTCCTCCCTGACCAAGGCTTTTTTCAGGTTTTTCTCAGTCATAAATGGCAAATTTTGGGAAGGTAACCTAAATTTAGGAATGGAAGGCTTTCTTCCTTTAAAAAATAAAACAAAACAAAAAATCCTTTCCCAATTGATCATTTCATCTCATTTATCATTAACATTCACCCCCTATGGTGCCTCAGTAGTTAAAACAGGCATTAAACACTATAAAAAAAAAGTTGCAAATGGATATAGAACTTAGGCTCATGGACATGAGCAGTAAAATTAAACAAGACAATTCCCTTACTGTAACCACCGATTTTATAATTATGTATCTTCAATCATTGAATTTTCATTTGAAGCTACTGGTGAATCTCTCTTGTTATACAAATTATAACTACTTGAGCTAAGGGCTGGAAGAGAAATAGTGGCAAAACTGTATAAATATGTGTGGGCATTGTTCTTGGCATGTCTGGAAGAATGGCATAGCTTATAACTAGAAGTTTCTTCCGGGCTTGGAAGCTGTGGTCTGTTGTAGCTAAGGAGTTCAAACGTTTCGTCCCCACCTGCAGAGGACATCTTCAGTGGCGCAGTCTGAGTCTTCTGGGAGAAGGTTCAGGGACAACAGAATCACCAGCTGGAGGTGTTGTATTTATATATGAGCTACTCGTAGTGGATTGGCTCGGCTGGAGCAGGAGGTGTATACTCGCAGGGCAGGGCATTTCCGCTCTGACCAGTGATTGGTTCGCGTGAATTTTGTGAGTGTGGACTTGTTTTATATGCTCTAATATCAGATGCCAGGTCTTTCTAGTTTGAGAGCCTCTCCCATTCTGTTGAAATTATTAGGATGCTTCTGGATTTCTATTGCTTCATGTTGTAATCTAGCGTGGTGGTATGGTATTGAAGAGAGAACAGATGTTTCATTATACTGGATAATGTGTTCTCCATCTGCCCACATTGCAGGTTCTGCGACTGCGGACTTATCCGGATGGCCCAAACGGCAGCATCTTTTGTGTTCTGAGATCCGTATGTTGACGCTTCGTTGAGTGGTGCCTATGTATACTGCACCGCAGGAACAAGGAATCTGGTAGATTACGGCCGAAACGAGCGGGTCCCTGGGGTCTCAGGCTGAGCATAGCAAAGTATTGCTTTGTCTGGTAGACTTGAAAATGGTTTTGACCTTGTGGCGTTTGAGTAGGTGTCCAGTTCTGTCAGTGACCTTGTTGAAGGACATTGGTAGGAAAACAATGCCATTGCTCCTGGGCGAATCATGTTTGGCCAGGTGGTGTGTGGGTGGGCGTATCGCTCTGCGTACTTTTTGTACTGTGTAACCATTTGAAATAAATCCCATTCCAGATGCCGGAGTTCCTGTTGCAAAGAGTCAGACTCGCAGATGCGAGCAGCGCGGTCAGTGAAGGTGTCAGTTTGGACTCCTTAGATCCAACAGACCACGGCTTCCAAGCCCAGAAGAAACCTCTAGTTATAAGGCTGACTCCAGCCATGAAAGCTTCCGACGAATAATGGCATAGCTGTTCAACACACTGGAGATCACCATTATACTATCCGAACAGGGATGAATACAAAACTGTCAAGTAAGATGTAAATTTTGACCACCCTAAAGTGATGTTTTGCAAAAATGAGCAGTGTGCATGGATTAAAATTGAAGTGGTGCATGTCAGGAACATGAAGAATGTCATGCAGGTACCAAGAAGGCCTCTGTGGCATTGAAACTTAGCCGTATGAAATGGTAGTCCAGACTTTAAATAAGGAAACAACAGAGTGGAGGATTCACCAGTTTAGGTTGTCTTTTCTTTGAAAGACATTATGTTAATTTGATTCAATCACTGCTAGAGGTGAGTTGATGAACAATGAGGGAGTCGGAACAAGCCACACTTAGTGTTACAGTGGTGCATTGCTTCCCAAATATCAACAAAAACAGCTTAGCTACACATGTCCAGTGTCTTCCAGAATGGTGAGAGTGGATGATATATGTGGCAGGGACTCGAAGGAATGTGAAAGTCTCTAGTTGCTAGAATAAACAGTTTACTGCTTATGAATATATTACCATTACATTGCAATTTTTTTTATCCAGAAATCACTCAAATTTTACTAATTTTGTTCCACTTACTTGGACATGTTTCAAAGGCTTCAGCATAATTCCATGTCAGCTCCCCAGCTTAGTATTAAGATGTCACTGTATAGATTTACAAATTTAGTGATGAGTTTACTATTGTTTGGAAGATCAAAATTAACTAAATTTTCCTCTTCCTCTTTATGAATATATTTACCCATATTGTTAATTCTTTGAAGAGCTTTTAAGAGTTTTGGTTCATTTTGGAATTTTTGTGTGTGTGTGCGTGCGTGCGTGCGTGCACACGCAGAAATGGTATGCTATTGCAGATTTCTCTGTGTATATATATTTTACATATCTCAGGTGTTCCTTAAACCATAGAATATTCATGTATTTATTCTGACGGAGTAAAGGTCTTAGGGCCTTTTCTCCCACTCAACCGATCTTACACGGATGTACATACATATTAAATTACAGTATTTGTTAAAAACTAAACAAAGAGAAATGGATAATGATAGCTACAAAAGAATTTATGAGTAATGATAATGCCTATATATTTAATACTGCAGTCTTTGGAACTGATTTCACAAATGCCTGATTGTTTTTCTGGTGTTAATTTTGTCTTTTGCATTGGTTTTTAGGAGGGTTTTTTTTAAAGTGCATCTCTTTACTGAAGCCAATAATGTTTGGATCTTTAAATGTCTTTTGGAATTTTTGGTGTGGTGCATGGAATGTGAATTTCTTGTATATATGATATCCTTAGCACTTTTAGTTGCGTGATTTTTTTTTTTTTTTATGAATTTTTCAATTTTCTAGTTTACCAGATCTATTGTGTAGCCATTTTTGTGCTATATCTACAATTTTTTGGTATTCAGATTTATATATATTCTGTCTTGCTTATTAATAGATTTATTAATCTGAATAGACTGTTGATTATAGCAAGTTGTTGTTTTCTATATAATAATCTGTATGGGTATCTTTTCTGAGTATATTGCCATTGTTTATAATTTTTATATCCAGGAATGGAAGAATCTTGTAATTTTCTATTTCCATTATAAATTTAATGGTGCTGTCTTGTAGACTGAGTTATTTTATTGCATCTACTTTCCATTTTTCATATACTATTTCAAAGATATCATCTATTTTACAATACCAACATTTGTGCTTATATGGAAAAGCATAAACTAATTTTGTTCCTAAGTAAATCATGTATATGTCTGCTAAGAACGATGAGAGTGGAATCTAGTAATGGAAAATCTATTGTCATCATTCTTGGCAGATGTGTACATGATTTTCTTAAAAACAAAATTAGTTTATGCTTTTCCATGTATGTGCAAATGTTCATATTGTAAAGTAGATGATTTCTTTGAAATAGTAAATGAAAAATGGAAAAACAATGCAATAAAACAACTCAATTTACAAGACAGCACTGTTAAATTTATAATGGAAATGGAAAACAACAAGGTTCTTCCTTTCCTGCATATAAAAATTATAAAAAAGGGCAATATATCGAAATTTACCCTATTCAGAAAAGATACCCACACAGATAATTATATACAAAACAACACCACAATCCAAAACAACATAAACTTACCATAATCAATAGTCTCACATTTGGATTAACAAACCTGATAAGAAAGACAGAATGCAAATCTTAGTACCAACAAATCATAGATATGTATAAAAATGAAGTTTTTTAAAGATACAAACATTATTTTGGCTCCAGTAAACAAATGCAGTTTGAAAAACCTCTTAAAAATGAACACAAAAGACAAAATTTCACCAGGATAACAAACGGGCATTAACAAAACCAATTGCAAAGATTGCAATATGAAATATATAGGCAAAACAAAAGGAAACATCATACAATTTAAGGAACACACATATAAAATGTTATTTCTCACAGACAATGTTAATGACAGTATTCCACAGGAGAAAAAAATCAGTCATTTACAAAATAAGTTGTGAAGAATGTGAAAAAATCTACATAGGAAAAACAAAGAGAAACATAGGCATACGGTTAAAAGAACATTTCAGGAACATAAAATACAAGCAAATTGAGAAATCAGCGGTAGCATTTCATTTTTGGACAGAAAACCACGATATAGTGAAGAAAGCAAAATTACTAAAATCAGTGCAAGGACCTACAGAATTAGCAACATGGGAAAAAATATACATTTACAAATACAGAGACAGTTTAATGAACTTTGACACTTCCGGTGATGAAAATATAAACTTTAAGTTCATCACACCTCCGCCAGAGCAGAATACCCACAACACAATGAATTATCCAACAGTCGGAGATTTGAACTGATGAGGAGAACAACCTGTTCTCGAAACCGGTATACAATAATGACAAGTAAGTGAAGCATAAGAGTGTGTAGTTCGACTGTATCATAAAATGTTTTCAATTATATGATTGGCTTCACTGTGAATGTTCCAATTAACATTTTAGTTAAAACTAATGAAATTTGATTTCCTTATAAAAATTACAATATTATACTATATTTCACTGTGAAAATTCCTGCTATTTAAAACTACATATTATCATTAATTTCTTTCCTACCGTCATATGATAAACTTTATAGTCTATGTCTTGATGATTTCCTGATAACGTTGATCCTCAGCATTCTGTGATAGACTGAGGCCATTGTCACACTGATCAAACTTCATATATCACCACATAAGGAAAATCTAGCATTGCTACTAATAATGTTTTTCAATACATTTCTGTAACTCAATTGCAACAGCTGTGTTAAGACAAAACAGTTATTATTAGTCGATATTATTGCTTGACAGTTTTAAGTTACATCAACTAATTTGGCATAAATAAAATATGAAATATTAATTAGATAGAGAGTTGGTGTTTAAACACATACCCCACTTACTTGCATTTACTAAGAACTTGTTTCAGAAGCATTTGCTTTCATCCTCAGCTCTGGAACTAATGTGTTACTATGCCAATCCTCTATTAATTAATATTGAACCACTTGACTGTATGTTACTTCTAATGTTCAATATATAAAATTTTCAGTGCCTAAATGATCTAGGAAACTTACAAAAGTCATAAATTCCTAATGAAAAAATATGTATAGTAGCAATAACAGTTTAAAAAGTTAAGAGTGCTGAAATTGATCATTATGCGATTCTAGTGTTAAGGCACATGTTATTTCACATTCATCATTGTATATGTTTTTCATGACAAACACATGTACCGCAGAGGTGGCCGAGGTCGTTAAGGCGCGGACTCATGAGCGGGAGGTCTGGGGTTCGAATCCTGCCAGGGCCGTCCTCCAAGATGAAGTTTTTTCCAGGTTTTCCACAGTCCTCATAAATGGCAAATGCCGGGAAGGTACCCTAAACTTAGGCTTGGAACCTTTCCTTTCTTAAAATATACATTCCCAGTATGTCATTTCATTTCATGTATCGTAAGTGTCCACCACCTGTGGTGCCTCAGTAGTAAAAACGGGCATTAAACACTATTCAAAAAAAAAATGACAAACACATCAGCAATTCAAAGAACACACTATCCACATCCCAACTGAATTGCACCACTATCGCATAACTTCTCCATACTTCCAAAAATCTTTCATATGCTGTGTAAGCATCATGGTTTATTTTGTTTTATTTGCATACAGTAGGAATCTGAAATTATGCCATTATTTTATAAACAAACTTTATTCCTAAATACTTCAAACCATCTACAAAATCTCTTAAAACCATGTGGATAGCTAATTCAAAATAAACCATGTGTAAATACCAAATGAAATAGATTAGCTCATCTACTGATAGAACACATATATCATGGATTCTCATTAAGTTCTGTGTTAAATTTTGTCGAATGGTGATGAATAAAAAATTAATACAAATCTTAAAAGGTTATGTATTCAGAAATAATAAACAATAATTTAAAATTATTATGCCAATAAAAGTAATAAATATTCTAGGTTAACATGACTGGTTCTCTTTGCAAACTGCGGCATATTTGAAAAAAGTCATAAACACATTTTTTTCTTCTTCTCATGATGGATTAAAATGCATGCCTGAAACACTGTGTTTTTAAGATTGATAGTTAAATGTTTTCAGGGTTATCCAGCTTTATTTATGTACTTTGTATTCCTGTAGTAATTTAATAAATATATTTTAAAACAATGGTAAGGTTATGTTCTCTTTTAAGACCCCATCAATATCATGTTTCAGAATCAAGTTAGTAAGCTTTGGTAATGAAACAACTAGCAAGATGGTGGATAGAATCATAGGTAATGTTATAGCAAGACCCTCTCCCTGTTGTACGTAATGTAATGGCCTGATAGTAGATATCCCAAAACTTTCCAAAGGCAGTGTTGGTGGTATGTTTGATAGTTAACTCTCTTTTCAACTTACTACCAGCCATAATCAGATAATACTTTAATTAGCAAAGTAACTGAAGAATCAAGTGTGTTTGAATTTGCAAAAAAGACATCAATTATGATGTTGGAGATATCGGCTATTCTGGTACATATATCACTTCAATCTGTGGGTCCAGTAAGTGTTTAGCCAACTCTAAAATAGTTACTATTCTAGGATGTAGATTTTGGCAGAAAGTACATACATTATGTACACCTTTTGACAAAATTCTTGTAAGTCTACTTGTTACTGTGTGCAATGCACAAAGGAAATCAGCAAGGCTATTTAACAACTGCAGCAGTTGTGTTATATGGCATGCACTAAACATTCTGTCTAGTATGTGTGTTCTGTTAGCTCTGTGGTAGAATGTGCAGTGATGTTTTGATTAAGAGTACAGGCTCACCTCCGAGCATAAACCACTTTTTTTATTATTATTATTTTATTAATAAACCTTTGTAGCATATATGACAAATTAATTTTGTAATATTGTTTTCCGTACACAGTAAGCTTTAATGTTAATCACTATGGGCAGAGATCATTAAGGCTTGAACTCGTGAGCAGGAGGTCTGGGGTTCAAATTCCACCAGGACCGTCCTCCTCACTGAGGTGTGTGTGTGTGTGTGTGTGTGGTGTTTTTTTTTATTTTCCCTCTCAGTCCTCATAAATGGTATATGCTGGGGAGGTACCCTAAACTTAAGCCTGGAACGTTTCCTTCCTTTAAAAAAAGAATCCTTTCCCAATATATAATTTCATTTCATGTATCACCAATGTCCACTGCTTATGGTGCCTGAATAGTAACAACAGGCATTAATCACTATTTAAAATAGAGGAGAGAACAAAAAAAGAAGGAAAAAAATAAAGCTTTAACGCTACCATATTATATATTACAATGAATGTTATAATATTTCCTTCAGTATTTGTTCTATCTAAATGCAATATGCTGCACATGCACGAAGGACAAAAGATGACTTAAGGGCACAAATTCAAGAAACCTGGGATGTTGTAGCCTCTCGTCCACACTATTGTAGAATTCTGACATCACTTACACCCCAAAGATTGAGGGCAGTTATACATGCTGAGGGTTCATACACCAGATATTAATTTGTGTTTATTTCTGTGTGTTTTCACTTTAGAAGATAAATGTTTCTGTTCATGTATTTATTAAGTTATTTGTAAAGAAAACAGTTTATGATTACATTTTTGTGTGTATAAAACTCAAATGATACATTAAAATATAATATGATATTAAGGCAACACAATGTTCTGCATATACATTTGTAAAACAAATGTTAAAAAAAATGTGTGAGATTTGAATGCAGAAGCTTATGCTAAAGAGCAATGCCTTCTAAAATGCTTGGCTACGGCTACTCTAGCCTAACATTCTTTTTCCAGATGCTTATGATTGTAACCATTACATTTACAGGAAAAGCATCCACTGCAGTGTACACTCACAGGATGCCCTTGTGAATACACTGTTTACGATTGCCCTGAAGTTCTCAGATCGACATGTAAAATCTGGCGATGACTCATTTTTTAGTCAAAGGGTTTACTGTTGATGATTTTGTCACACACTTCATATTTACAAATATTTAATTCTGGTGTACAGTTTGTCAGAAATGGTCATTTTTACATTAAATTGTCATCTTAGGAAAAAAAATATATATATATTAATGGTAACTTAAAGTATTTACATTTATATTTAAAAAATGGAAATAATTCTATAGAGAAAAATTAGCACACTTAATTTTTTTACTGTATGAAATCCTGTTTTTAGTGTTAACCTGAACTTATTTTTATTAATTTGAAGTAAATAATCCATATCATTGTAGTAAACCATTTTGGAAAGCAACTTGTTACTTGGTATGCTTAAGTCCCACCTATGTCTGGTTTCTTTACTATGAAAGTATTGAAAAGGTCCTGAAGCTATTTTTTTTATTTGTTTATTTATTTTTATTTTTTATTAATTAATTAATTTATTTATTTTTGTGTGCGTGTGTGTGTATCACCAAAGTTTAGTATTTCTTGAGTTGAGCATTTAAAGGCCCTGATATACAGCATTAGTTAAAAATTCTGCACCACTTAAAGAACTTTTGAAGCTTGTGATTCAGTGGAATGAAACTGTGTGGGAATAGCCATATACTGAGAACTCAAAAGTTATATTTCTAATTTTTTTTCTACTTTCAGTTTCACTGGAAGTATTTCCAACTCTTTTATTTTAAATGTAATACCCAATATATTTTTACATTTTCAAATAATGTTGATTAGGGTTTTAATTAAAAAAGTACCCACACTTGATACTTCTGTACAAATTTATTGTAAATTTGAAATCAAGAAAACAAAAAAGTGGACAATGTGCCCATCAATCATACAAATCATTAAGAAATGATAACAGGGCTTTAGGAAAATCTTGCACTGTTTATTATTTGATATTCAGAGCTTCTAACTTGTTGGGTCTTTCTTCACATTAAAAAAAAAACTAGAGGCAACTAATCTGGAGATCTTGCTGGCCACTTTGTGTGACCTCTCCTACCAATCCATTGTTATGGGAAAATTTGGTGTAAGTACTGATGAACATTCTGTCTGTAGCAAGCTGGAGCTTCACCTTGTTGGAAGTAGTATCATCTCTGGGTAGCCCATGGTTGACTGAGTAAGGAAATAAAGTTGCAATAGCCAGTACTATGTGATTTTGAGGCAACTCTTAGCATTATAAAGGACCAATGATATGATCAATAATACCAGGACAAATATCAGGGTTTTTTTTTTTTTTTTTTTTTTTGAGTAGTGTTTAACGCCCGTTTTTACTACTGAGGCACCACAGGCGGTGGACACTGATGATACATGAAATGAAATGAAATGATATATTGGGAAAGGATTTTTTTTTAAGGAAGGAAGCGTTCCGGGCCTAAGTTTAGGTACCTCCCCGGCATTTGCCAGTTATGAAGACTGAGGAAAACCTGGAAAAAACCCCAGTCAGGGAGGACGGTCCTGGCGGGATTCGAACCGCAGACCTCCCGCTCACGAGTCCATGCCTTAACGACCTCGGCCACCCGTGGCGGTCAGGTTTTTGTGAATACTCATGTGGTTCTCCATCTATTGTGTTTTTTTGTCTAGTATCAACAGTTGTGTCTGGCTACCATGGCAGATGGTTGGCAAATGCATTCAGCAGAATGTGACTTTATCCAAAAATACAATATGTATAAGAAAAACTGGATTATTTTAATGTGCTCCACCATTAATTCAGAAAATTGTATTCATCATCTGATGTTTATGCAAAAGTTGAATTTTATAAGGATGTTGATTGGCACTTTTAAGGATTTTTATCACAGAACTTTGACTTATATTTAATTCTGACAACAATTTTGAAGTAGAAACTTTTGGATTTTCTTGCACACAGAGGGGAACATTCAATGAAGTATTCTCATCAGTTCCACTTTTCAGGTAACCTGATCTTGGCAAGTCCTTTATGCTTCCAGTTTGAGTAAATTTCTTTATGATCCTTGTCACAGTTGCATATGGAATTAGATTGCAATCCAAATGCATATCATTATATAAATTTTTCAATTGCCGAAGGCACTGTTCCTAATTGTTATATTTCAAAGTAATGTTTTTTTTTTTGTGTGTGTGTTTATTTTGTTAAAGAAAATCTGTATGTGGATGCATGAGAAATAAATACTACTACTATAAATTTTCTACCTCTTGAGATTGTTGCCTGTTTCCTTAGCCAATCATAATTAAAATTAGAATTTTTTTTTCTTTTACTCAACATCAGAATTATTCAACACACTGGATGTCAGATTTAATCTCTTAAATAAGAGGTTTCTGTATCAATAAACATGATTCCATGGATATAAACAAAGGACAGCATTTACGTTTTTTTTTTTTTTTTTTTTTTTTTTTTTTTTTTTTTTTTCTCCAAAATGCATTAAACAAAATAAGCGTTTTATTTTTCACGACATTTTTTTATTTTCTTGATTTAGGAACAATAAATTTATAGAGAAGTATCTAGTGTTTGTACTTTTTAAAAAGTGCTTAAGAGTATAATTCGAAAATGTAGAAATATATTTTTAGTTCCCAGTATACGGCAGGCCCCACACACAAAGTATCATGTGAGTGAATCGTATGCTTCAAAAGTTATTTAAGTAGTGTGGGACTTTTAACTAATCTTGTATATAAGGTGTAAAGATATATGTGAACTGGGACAAACTGCATGAACAAATTGATGATTTAGCATTGAGGAACATACTATTGGCAGAGAAATGTAAAAGGTAATTGATTTTTTTCTTCCCAACTAAAAATCTGCCAATATATAATAATGAAAGAAAACGGATATATTTAGTGATGGAGCAATATTTAACCCCTTTCTACCCTATTAACTTCATATAATTTATTGCGTAAACATTAGATGATAATGTGGGAATTTACAAGTATAATACACGGCATTCTACATTCCCCCTCGCCTGCAGTTTGGGGTGACCGCCCACCGACTCTACAGTCACGTGTAACAGCACGCTAGACTCGAGTGAAACGTGCGGCCTGATAGAGAATATGCTAGAACTAGTCCTGTTAAGCATATGGTCGTGTTTTCATCACTACCAGCCAACATATTTTTGTAATTTTAATCAACATTGATCGCTAAAACAGAAATGGCAATGTGCGTTGCGTAACGCTGAGATTTCTGGGACATATCTCATAACGCTGAGTAGTTACAAATCAGTAATTAAATGCACTCATTCAGATGAAGCATAGTATTTTTCGCAGATTTCTTATATAAGAACTGAATACATCATGTTTTGCAGCTCTAAATCTAGTCTCCCCGCCCACCCGCACTGTTCCTTCGCCCCGAAGGTAAACAATTGCACATTTCGTTTTTTTCTAGTTTTGTAAGGTGCCCTAAGTAAGTCGCGTTATTTTCCACGTGACCTAGGGCGATGGGGCACATGGCGATCGTGTGACTGCATGACGTCATAACCTTCGGCACGTGTGACGAGGCGTGGAAACAACAGACTGCTCATTTGCGGAGCAGTTTGTGGGCATGTGGCATCACAAGTGGTGTATATGTGTTTTCCACTTCGAGATTCTTGTGTACTTTTTTTAAAATCTTGAACTTGTCCCGCTGAGGCGCAAGTGTTAGTGTGCAAATGTCAAGAAGGTGATAAACTACGATGGAGTCTTGCAATTTTTGGGAGGATTCCTCCGTGCAGCATATGAAATACGAAAGGTAACATTGTTGTCCATAAATTATATAGTAGTATATTGAAGAATGATTTACTTTATATCACACCGTAACATTTCTTGGAAAAAGCTGCTTTAATCCATAAGCGCGTTGCTTGCCGTTTATTGGTCACGTTTCCAGCAACGTGTCTGTCGAAAGTGGTTTAATGAAGTAGAATTAATTTTGTGTTGCAATAATTGTGTTGCCCTGCTTTGCATACGTAGCAAAGAATATTTATTTCATTACAAAGCATTTAGATAAAAATAAATGCGTGTCAATATCGTATTTTCACTTAATTGTTAAATTAAATACATTTGTGAAAAATTAGCAGATTAATAATTCTTTTACATACCCTCCCTCTCGCATTCAATGCCAATGTTGTCCTCTATCGATATCATCGTCCTGCCGTCCGAATTTTGTTACAACAAAGAAGAGATAACAAAAATAACACGGTAACATGTTTACTGCAACAGTGGCATAACTCCAAGTTTTTATATATTTTAGCTAATTAAGTGACGCTCTTCATAGCTGTATAATAATTTGTGTGGGAAAAGAAGGAGAAAAGTTAACATATTGCTGCAAAATTAATTTCGTCTTGGATATTGATTTGATTGGTGAATTTTTTGGTGACGTCATGTTCACGCCCATTGATCTCCGTGGTTGGCTGGTGTTACTCGCCGTCACGTGAGAAGACGTCATTCACGTGATTGTGTGGAAGGACGCACAAGGACATACAGCTGCCTTTCTGCATGTCAGCATGTCTGTCAATAGAATTAGATCGGGGCACGTTGGAATCACGTCCGACTACCGAAAATGTCATTGTTTGCTTTATTTTAACACTTAAACCTTTGCTCTACAAACATCTTGCATGATCTTTTCTTATGGAAGTTTATATAGAGTAATTCAAGGTATACAGAATCCTTTGGAAATAAGTCTTGTTAATTGTATCATTTGTGAAATGAATACACCGAGCTGAATTCCAAAAGGAATATATTTCTGCCATTAGAAATTAAATGCTTTAGACTGTTTTAGGAATTTATAGCCCATTATCAATTATTGCTTGTGCAAATGGTTAAACAGCGGCGTGCAAGTAGCAGAAAAACGAATGTGCGTGCTTCTAAAGTTAATTAGGAGACAGCTAAAAATGATACTTTCATTACAATCAATTGATCTCAGTTGGGAATGCGAACTTGTGGGATTAAAGGCCAGCAGTTAAAAGATGGAAATTTATAATAAGGTTGTTCCAAAAATGACGCAGAATTTGATTACAATTTTTTAATTAAATTGGAAGAGCTGTTACATTGTTTTACATTGCAGCAAAATATGTGACAATGTCTTCCACCAGAGATTCTCGTATTCTTTTGGCAAAATGTTCTACAACATTTGCGCATGATTATGGCTTAGTTTCGTGGATAAATCTTAGAATTTCCATTTTCAATTATTGAATCTTTTTTATTTTTGCAGAGTAAGACTTCACGTTGTTCCAAGAAATAAATGGTAGGATTTAGTCGCCAATGATATTTCTGGCGCAGCAGCTGGGCCATACATGATATCATAAAAACTATGATATACGCAACTAACGATCTCTGCATTTTTCGTTCTCGTCACCCCACTGATCCAAAATCCGCATGAAACTGTCTCTCTTTGAACTTCACTGGCTGCCTTTGAACGACCCGAAGATTTTCCACGCCCAAAATGCAACAATTTTGCTAGATGACATATCCGTCAATATAGGAATGTGCTTCGCGATGATTTTCTCAGCAGAATCGTTGTCCTCCACTTTTTATCCTCCTGCACCACACATCGAATTTGTTTGCCTACAGTTCTTGAATCAGCTGAATCTGGAATGTGTACAAATGCAATTCTTTCGTCAATGTCCGCTGCACGGTGGTTCTCTAAACGTTTACTCTAGTTGGGACCCTCGACCAACTATCATACTCAGCAGTAAGTTTTCCACTGATAGCTGGTCTCTCCCCCCCCCCCTTTTCTCTCTCTCTTTCTCTCTCTCTCTCTCTCTGTCTCTCTCTCTATCTATCTATCTCCATAACTGAACTTGTTTGTTGAACAAGTCTGCACAGTCATTTCATTTGACATTTTTCTCCGACCGAAAATGCCACTTAATTTGCACACAGGCTCAGCGAGAACTTTCTTCGTATTGCTGCCAGCTCATCGCATACCAAGCCGATCAAAAGAGGCAGGAAACTTTTGAAATGACCGTTACTCGATATTCCAACAATAACATTTAACTGTTTCACATATTGACTTCATCTTTAAATCGAACAATGAAACGAAGCAAAATTTTGCATTTTGGCCAATCACAGCCGGATATCGCAGTGAAATTATCGAGAAAAAATTATCAAATCCGTTTTATCACGCGACGTACATTTGTCTTGTTAGTATAGCCAACTCTTTACCTCCACTATATAATTCCTGAGCACGCATTACTGACCTCTTTTCTGTGCTTTCAGTAATATTGTAAATTTAACTAACTTAATGTGTATTCACTCAAGCAACTGTTTTTTGTGTATTCAATCAAACAGCCTGAAACGCCTGAAATCATTTTGTAAATTATGTAACAGTATTTGTCTAAGCAGCCATAAATTTTAATAAATACGTTTTTCCGAATGATAAAATGTTGATGTTTCGTTTTTCTCAGCTGGTATTAGTAAATCTAACGGTAGAGACTGGTCGACTTTGGTCTATTTCTTTCCTGCTGTTTCTGAATAAGTAGGTATTTATAAGTATAACATTTTATACAACTGTTAATAATTCGTGCGCGAATTTCAAATACATATTAATTTTATTTTTCTCTATTCATGAAATAGTCCCGCGTATTTGGCTCTTCTCTATCGACATTACTGACGATCAACATTCGTCTGTTGCTAGAATGCTTGAAATGGTTAAGTATTCGTAATACAAATTTACAATTATTACAATATTGTAAGCCAAGTACCGGAATTATATTTAAATTCTTATTTTATTCGTGAAATAGTCCTAATAATATCACTCGAGGGTTTGAGCTTTCCAGATAATTTATTGGCAATCTCAAACCCTCTTGCCACATTACTTGTGATAAAATTCTTCCGCAGCTATAAGCAAGATACGCAGCGATAAACGTGTATCTTGGAATAACAAGCATGCGAGGTAATTGGATAAGAAGGAAGTGTACAAATTTGAAGAGGTCAAAGGGTTTCTATTATTTCAATCCAAACATTGGGCGAAATGTATATGCTTGGATGAAGCAGTGGACAGGCGTGTGGTGTATGTGATACCATGTGCCCCTTGTCTAAGTTGTACAAACCAGTTCAGGCTTTTGTACTTGAAGAAGCAGAGTGTGAAAAGTTCTCCGTAATTTCCAGCACTCTTGTTGACTCAGGCCATTTATAATTGTAAAAATTTTGAGTCACCTCAATCTTAGAAAATCAGACAAGGAGCACAAGACCACAATGAACATTTTGCTCCCGCGCGCTAATTTCCGCTGTGAGTACTGGTCAAAACCCGTTCTTTCCTGTGCTGCTAACAGCAAACATATAACTCTGATAATTTCTGCAAATAGCCCATCTCGCAATAGTAACAATTATTTTTAATTTAATCATATATCCCTCTTACAGGCAATTCATTCTGTTGTTTTTATTATTATTACCAAACCCACCCCCCCCTTCTCCAATATTGATCTGTTTAAGTTGCAGACGTCACAAAAGGTATCACATGGTCTCATCATCACGTGATGGAAATACGTAGTAAGCCCCAGATAATAAACATCTCAGCCAAGCTTGTGGTGCCTATTCTTTCGGGAGCCCAACGCACTGTGCGACTCTGGCTCTTTCGGCACCCGCGTCATTAGTTATCATGGACGAAGGCTTTTCATTTCCTAGAAAGCATCACGTGATATATGAGGTGCGACCCATGAGTGAAGCCATCTTCTCACCATTAAATGCACCGCTAGGGTAGCCGAGGTCATTAAAGCGCGGACTCGTGAGCGGGAGATTTGAGGTTCGATTCCCACCAGGACCGTCCGCCCTGATAGAGGTTTTTTCCAGGTTTTACTTAGTCCTCATAAATGGCAAATACGAGAGGTAACCTAAACTTAAGCCGGAACACTTCCTTTTTTTAAAAAAGTCCTTTCCCAATTTATAATTTCATCTCATGTATCATTAGTGTCCACCGCCTGTGATGCCTCAGTAGTTAAAACGGACGTAAACACTATTAAAAAAACATGAAATGCCCCAACTGTAGATTAATGTGACGGAAAGGATTCTCTCTGGAATTTGTTGGTTTGGTTTATTTACGGACGCTATTTAACATCTCAGGTCATCGCGTCCCATTCAATTCAGAGCGTGAAACGGCCGATCAATTTTGCTCAAAGGCCTCTTTTTTCAGGCTTCTCTGTGGAATGGCAAACTACGAGGGTCACTAGATAAGTACTGAGACATGGAACATTGGCCTCTCCTAGGGAAATTGTTGAGTCATTGGTGTTGCCATGGTATCGCTCTGTTGTGTTATTCATTTTTCTGCATTTTATGTTTAAGTCTGGAGAGTGTGAACGTTTTTGTAAGTGCATTGGAAATTCAGAGAGAATATTTTCGTCGATGATTTTGTACGATTTCAAATGCGATGGCTTAAATGAAACACAGTCACTTGAGCATTTGACGGGGGCTTTCGGGGACTTTTTTCCCTCGTGTGCTATTGTGCTCTGGTTTGAGAATTAAATAGGGTGCGGCAATCTTTAAAAATCAAGAGAAGAGTGGCAGACCAACAACATTAGTGACTGAGAAAAAATCACCTCTGTGGAAACAATAGTCAGGGAAGATCCAAGAATAACCTACAAGACATTGAGCTGGCATTAGCGATTAGTTCGTAGTTTTTCAACCATTCTTCGTGAACAGCTTTATGTAAAAAACATTTTCAAATGGGCGCTCCGTAATTTATCTGAAGCAGAGAAACTCCACAGAGTCAAGAAATGCTATTTAGCGTCGGTCCTAGTGGTCTAGTGGTAACCATACTTGCCTTCTAAACCCAAGATTGCGGGCTCAAACCCGGCCAGAGTCGATGGATTTTTTCGGGCGTAAAAATCCTAAGTATGGCTTCTTTCGGAAGGGAAGTAAAGCCGTGGGTCCCTTGTCGTACATTTGCAGCACGAAAAAGAACCTCAAGCCTGAAAAAGGAGGCCTCTGAGCAAAATTTGTCGGCCGTTTCACGTCCTGAATAGAATGGGACGTTGATGACCTGCGATGTTCAAGAGCGTCCGTAAATAAATCAAATTAACTATGCTTTTTAACTGTTTTAGATATTATTACGGGTGACGAAACATGGACATATCAGTTTAATCCAGAAACGCCAGTCCTCCATTTGGGTTTTACCTGATGACCAGCCACTCATCAAAAGTCAAGATTCCAAGGAATGTGAGAAAGGAAATGGTTTCCTCTTTCTTCTCCACAAGTTGTCACATGCTCTAACACCGTAGAACTGTTACTGCAAAATGGTACCCGGAAGTTTGCCTTCCGAAAATGTTTCAAAAATGTAAGAACGGCGTCCAAACACACGATAAAGGGGCATTTTGCTGCAACCTGACAACGTATCAGCTCATACCGCTAATGTAGCAATAGAGTTTCTGCAATGAAGTGAGGTAAAACTAATGACTGTTCCATCCTACAGTCCCGACCTGCACCATGCGATTTCTTTCTTTTTCCCTACTGTGAAGAACCGACTTCGAGGTCACCGATTTTCTAGCCCCGAAGATGCAGTTGCAGGATCTGTAGTGTCGGAAACTTGAGTGACGTGGGTGCTTCCAGAGGATGGAACCTGCATAAGTGCCAAGGGGAATACTTTGAGAAATTGGGATAAACAAAACGTTCCTATAAGTATTTGTTATTTTTTGCCTCAACACTTATCTAGTGACCCTCGTATAGTCTGAATAATATCTGGCGTAGTACATTTTTATTCCACATATGCGTCCTTTTCTCCTTTCTGAAACCGCTGGATCCTCTCCTCTGCCTATTTGGGCAATACCACGACCAGCTCCCACATGCCCACAACACACTGCGCTTTATTTCGAAAGTTATTGACATGCTGTGACGTTAAATGATGAAGCAGAGATCTTTTTCCTCCTACCAAATTATTTCTACCACCCCAAGTATGCAAAGACGAAGCCGTACCTACTTACTAATAAACAACTGGTTGGTAGAACAGAAACATTTGAACACGACTATATATGAAAACCTTTGGGATGCAGTATAGAACCACATTTCTTTATTTACAAAACACCAATGCACCAAGAGAGCTTCAAGCAGCAAATCTTGTTCAAACTAAACAAGAACTGTATGGCCGAAGTCGCAAGATTATCCATGCACGAGAGATAACATGCATGTTTCAAAGTGAACTGTACAAGTTTGCATGGAAAATTTATTATTATTATTATTATTATTATTATTATTATTATTATTATTCCGCCTGTGGTGCCTCAGTAGTAAAAACGGGCGTTAAACACTACTCAAAAAAAAAAAAAAATTATTATTATTATTATTATTATTATATCGCTTTTACACCAAATAAAACATTATGTTCTTCTCGCGACGTGAGTAGATGTAAGTCTGTAGTCGTGAATAAAATGAATTAATGATTGTGCAAATGAGCTCCAAGCCCTTGGCGGCTTAAAGCTATCTGGCATTCACCTTCTCAGGGTAAGGAAAAATTCCGAAAAAACCTGACATGACCGGGATCAGGACCTCTGGACTAGATCGCGAACACTACCACTAGACCACGAAATCGATATATAATAGCGTATGTGTGCATATAAAACGGTTAAAACTCTAATACACACACAGTTTTCCATTGTGATGTTAAATAATCTGGCACAGTTACAAGGTGGGATTATTTGCGTCGTATCATGATGGCTTCGGAACTAGTAAGTTTGAGTCTGCTGTCGCAAGCGATAACACTTTTTAGTTTTACTTAAAGAGAAAGTAAATTCTTTTACGGAGTTTTA
Organism: Metallyticus violacea; assembly: GCA_030762175.1. NCBI lineage: Eukaryota > Metazoa > Arthropoda > Insecta > Mantodea > Metallyticidae > Metallyticus > Metallyticus violacea. Next base: position 5,939,692 of record CM060844.1, read on the forward strand.
ATGTAAATGAGGGAGGAGCTCCCATAGTTTTATGAAGACCCTTTAACCTTTCTTGCAGATTCATACATCTCCCATATTCGATGCTAGTTTTCAGTCCTCGTCAAATCGGTTCTGGTGGTTAGTTCTTGCCTCATAGACCAATATCGTAGGTTCAAACCCGACCAGGTCGATGGAATTTTTAGGGCGTAAAAATCCTAAGTATGGTTTCCTTCAGAAGGGAAGTAAGTCTATTGGTCCAATGTTGTAGATTTACGGAACGTAAAAAAAACGTCAAGCCTGAAAGAAGAGGCTCCTGAGCAAAACTTATCG